>OY744477.1:63819524-64419524 GCA_963556175.1 Tipula confusa | reverse complement strand
TCATTTCAACACCACGTAACACTTTGTTTTGGAATGATCGTATTATTTTCACATTGGTCGGATGCACCAAAGATGAATACCGTAGGTCCATATTGGTTTTAGAATTTGCCTATATAGCAGCAGTTTATTATGTAGTAATAGCTCGGAATTCCTACCTATAAGCCAGTATATTTTTCTGTATTTGATGTTAAGCTCTTCTTTTTTCTTTTTGGCATGCTCTTTTCACTTAAGCTTAGCTTCAAGCTGTATTTGCATGTGGAACTTGCTGTGAGTTGATTTCCACAGGTATCCAGTTAACTTTTTTATTGGTGAAGTTAACATGAATTGATTTGGTTTCATTTAGCTGGATTCGCCATCTCTTTGTCCTGTTACGCAATGTGTTAGGGGCTTTTTGCACTTTTCTCATTGCTTCTTCTACATTGTTACCAATTGCTAAGATTGCAGTGTCATCAGCAAATGTTACTATGTGAGTTTCATCTGTATTTGGCAAATCTCTTGTATATAGAATATACAGAATTGGACCTAACACACTATCTTGTAGTACTCCTGCTAATATTTTCGTCAATGGGGAGTATTGATCTTCATATTTTACCCAAAAGTGTCGATCAGCTAAATAACATTTTGTGCTACTTCCAAAAAAATACTTGTACATATTTTTTTTCCAGCGCATTTTCAATTGTGTCTGTGATTCTGTGAACCTGTTCTATAGTCGAATGTTTTTCTCTGAAACCGAATTGGTGGGGAGGAATAAAATCTCTTTGTTCTGTGATTAATTTGAGTTTCTTAAGTAGCAATTTTTCGAATAATTTAGAACTATTTAGAACTAATAATTTATCGACCTGTACGATTTTTTGTCGTTAGGTGGTTTGCTTGGTTTTGGTATCATTATCACTTCTGCCACTTTCCATTGGTGTGGAACATAGTTAAGTCAGAATGCTGCATTAATTATTTGAAGTAGCTTTCGTAATCCATTTTCAGGTAGTACTTTAACTATTTGTTCTGTAATTAGATCATAGCCAGGAGGTTTTTTGAGCTTAAGTTATTGCTAATTTCAACTTTTAATTCTTGTAAAGATACAGGTTTTATGCTTTGGCTGTCAATTTTGTTAACTAGTGCTATGTTTTCATCTGCAGTTTGTCTTGGGAGAAGTCTAAATGTATCTCCAAGATATGATGCAAACAAATCAGCTTTTTCTTTTGTGCTTCTAGCCCAAGTTCCATCATCATATTGCAGGTATACGCGTTTTAGGACTTTTTAGGCTTTTTGTTGCTTTCCGGAGAGAATAATCGGTATCTTTTTGACCAGTAAGGTAATTATGAATCGATTCATTCTTATTTTCTTTGATTAAAAGTTTTAGTTTATTATACTAAAATAATTGAGTATTGTTTAATTTTGTGGGTCCCGATTTCTCTGCCATATTTTTCATGCTTTACGTTTTTCTGTAACCAATTCTCGAACTTCCAAAGAGAAGTTGATATGTGTTCGAGTTTCGTTTTGACTATTAGGCATACTATCTGAAGCTACTTGTTGTATAATATTATTAAGTTGCTCTAATTGGTCCTCCAATTGTGCCGAAGTATTAACTGGCGCTTGAAGATTGATATTATCAACAACTAGTTTCTGGAACAGTTGCACTGAAAGTCATGATTACAGGAGAGTGATCTGACGATAGTTCTTCACTGTCTTCAATGGATACATAGTTTTCTGATACTCTTTTTGTTACCTAAAACCTTATGGAATTTTATTTGGATCCATAGGCCAGTATGTTGGTTTACCTCCAGAGTAAAATACGCATTTTATTGCTTGACCTGCGGTAAGTAGCTCCTTTCCTTTGTGGATTGTTAGTCTTTTTGCCAAAACGTATTTTTGGCGTTAAAATCTTATTATATTTTTTTCCCTCATTGATAGTTTGAACATTTATAGTTGCTACTTTCATAATTTCTTCTTCAACTTTTATTCCTTCGTAGTGTTTGATGTTTTCTTTTACAAATATAGTTGAACTTTCTCTCGTTTTTCCTGCTGGATGAATGGCGTGATAACAACAATACCCACGTATTTTAGCAACTGAAGTTTTAGTAAAATGGCTTTCATATATTAGGCATATATCTAATTTTTCTGTATTTAAAAATATTTCTAGTTCTGGAGTATGTTGCATTAGCCCATTTGCATTCTAGATGACAATTTTAAGTGTTAGATTCATTCCCATATTTTAGTAAATCATGGAAGTGATTTCATTCACTGTGCCTTGAATATTTAAGCGCCTATTTAGAGCTTTATGCTTTTTTCTTGTTTCACAAGCCGACTGTTTAGGGTTTATATGCATTTTAGAATCTTTCCAAGAATTGGGGTATCAGTACCGTCATTATTTCCCACCGAATCGCTAATTATGTTTTTCTATTATTTATTGTGTTTGCTTGAGATTCATTTTTCTCTACGTGCATTTGTAGACTTCCAACAGGTATCCTATGGTTTTGTTGTAGCGCTTTGCCTCTTTTTTTGTAGTTCTTTAGCTACTGCAGATTCTCTATGTGGTCTGGTATAATTTTCTATTTTTTCCCACTTGAGCATATTTACTGCATTTTCAATTTTAATCCGTTGCCTATTAGATCTTCTATTATATCCTCCTTTAAACAAGTTGGATGGAGGCCTCTAGCCATAACTTAGTTGGGCGATTATTCCTATCTTCATAAGTAAACCACTCATTTTCATCAGTATTTTAGCTTTGTAGCCAAAGCTCTCTATACGTCTCAGAATCAGATGTATTAATTTTCCATACATCATTGTTAAGTGATGCAATTCTGTATTCTTTGTCAGTAACTGATTTCATTATTGATTGCACAGAGCCATAATAGTAATTGCTGGCGGCGTCATCTCTTTAGGTTTGCCTGGCTGTTTTACTTCGTCAGTTGTTTTTCGTTGTATATCAGCTTTATTTGTATTTAGGCGGGCGTTTTGTTGAGTCTCCCCACTTTCCAGGAAAGACTCCGCTTTCCTTTTCTTGTTTTTCTTTTTTAAGACCCAATCTGTTTCTCTTACTAATTCTTCTTCATCAGTAAAATATCTTTTAATTGTGGCTACCTCATTGCCAGTCTGAGGAGGTCCTTAAAATTTTTTAGCTTGTAAAATCCATTTTAGGCAGCACCACCTCGTTGCTTAGCTGCGAAGTTACTTTTTCAATTTCGCTTAGTTCCCTCCTTAGTTCATTATTTTCGTTAACTTGTTTAAAAAATATTTAGTCGAAGATGTTGGTGATCTTGTAAGCTTAGAGCTTCTTGAAAATTGTTTGTCATTAAGCAATAGTTGACCCACCCCATCCTTTAAGCCGACCTTCAAAGAGGGTGGATTTGTCAGCATTTCTGCTGATTTACCTGGGGTATAAATTCCTTTATTTGTTGTATCCGCGAAGCCCCATAATTGAATAGCATAGGTCCATATTGGTTTGAGTACTATTTTATAAAGCATTACCTTACAGTCTCAACTAAGGTTTGAACGTCTTAAGTGAATGACTAGGTATTTAACGTTTTCGTTATCTGTGGTATGACGATATTATTTAATCTTACAGATAAAGATAAGTTTGCAATTTTTTTGAATTTTTTTTTGTAGTTATCGTGGGTTGTTGATGTGTAGCTATTATTGCTGTGTCATCCGCAAATGTTGAAAACGACATTTGTAACAATATAGAAAATAGTTTTGAACGCAAAAACGCACATGTCTGTATTTTCGGCCAAGCAAATAGCTTTAAATGATTGCGTAAAAACTTGGCATTAAACTTTACACTTTGTGTATAAATATGCTGTACAGCAATACTTTTTTTTGTTCCAGACAGTTCCTGATTTCAGATGCGGGTCTATTAACTTGCTCAACCGCTCCATATGGTCTGTTATACTTTTTTGTGTTGTCAGAATTAGTTTAAGATATTTAAATAACACTTTTTCAAAGAGTTTGGAGAGGGTCGGTAGCTGATTTGGCGATAAGAGTCTACTTTTGTTTCACCCTTACCCGGTTTAGGAATCATAATGATTTCTGAAACTTTCCAGATTACGGCAAATTAATTTTTTTGAGTCAATGATTTCCTAAATAATTTTTTCCAACTTTTTTCCATTTAAATTTGGTTGGTCCAATCACTCAGTAATTCTTGGGTTCCAATTTGTTTGTTGGGTGTAAATACCTTACTTAGGTGTTTAGCAAATATGGTCGCTTTGACTAAATCACTTCTAGCCCAGTTTCCGTCTGGAAGCCGAAACGCTGGTCATAGTGATTTAGGACGTTTCAGCTTGCTCATAGCTTTTGAATCGAATTTAATTTGTAAGTTGATTCGTCAGAAACCTGGGTAAATGTGGTTTTAAAAGCTGCTTGCAGTGATTAAAGATAGATAAGCACGAAATTGTTCAAAAGATAGATAAGCACGTTTCAACCATTCGTAAGATCTTGCGATACCCTTTATTACACAACAGACTTAAATCGGGAATCTTCCACCTATCTGCTGGCCAATATGTTGGATTACAACTAGAAACGTGATCAGTTGTCCATCTGGCATACATTCGCAAAGATACCTCTCTCTCGGAGATATTAATCTTGAGCAGCAAACAACTTATCTCCCAACGTTTTGAAGTAATTTGCAAATTCTTCGTTTTGGATTGAATGGTTAGGTGGACAGTAAACTGAAAAGATGACACGTTGCTCTCTCTACTCTTCTTGTCAGAAACTAGTTGCTTGAATGTGTTTCTCACAATATTTTTGGAGTTCATGGGTCTAGTTTTACTCTTTATTATATTAGCGGTACCCCAATGCGATTTTCGACCATGATGATTAGTGTTGTAATTTTTTATTTGTGGCATATTTTCTTAATTTGGGAATCTTCGATTGGCGGCGTATATTTGACAGTTTTAATAGGCTTACTATCATGTATTATCTGGAATTTGAATTTTTTTTATTTATGGTGTAAATTTTGCAGTTTTATTGGCGTAACTATCATGTAAATTTTGACAATTTTTGATGTCTTACTTAAATCTTACTGGTTCAATAGGCTTACCTTCGTGTTTTTTGCTGTATTTTGGAGATTTCGATTTGTGACATAAATTTCCAAATGTTAATGAACTAAATAAATAAAATGCTGGAAAATTCCTACATCAATTATTTAAATATTTAATACTTATTTGCTTTTCATATATTTATAGTTTATGGCTGTGTACATTTTCAATGGCAATTGCTATTGGTTCAGCATTGTTGCTGCCAATATCGATAGCAAGTAATGAAGTGCTATTACTATATCCTAAAAGTTATTACGTAAAGTGGTTAAACAGTTCATTGATACAAGGTATGTATATATTTTTAAGAATATGCTGTGAATGAAATCTAATTTAATGTTTATTTATTTTCAGGATTATGGAATTATGTATTTTTATGTTCTAACTTATCACTATTCGTATTTTTGCCATTTTCTTATTTATTTACGGAATCGTCTGGTTTTACTGGGCATAAAAAAGGCGTTATAGCACGCGCCTATGAAACCTTCACAGTATTTTCATTGTTAGCATTTGTTGTGCTTGGATTAACTTATGTTATATCGGCATTAATTGAACCAGAAAAAAGTGGACTGCTACAAACTTTACTGTGTAAGTGTGGACAAAGGCTTAAAAATATAAAATCGATATTGATTTATGATTTTTTTTTTGTAATTCTAGGTTTAGGCAGCGAGAATTTAACATTTCTATACTCGTGTGTTTCGTTCATTGGTGTCATATTATTGTTAGGTGAGTTACATTAATACGATTTAATTATTTAATTTATTTTTAATTAACATATACATACATACAATTTACAATAATATATTTGAGACGAAATTAAATTTTATTATTTTCAATTTTTTCTTGCATATTTTCGATAAATGTCAATTCTTTTGGATTATGTTTTTTAACTTCGGCCAAACTTTTTTCATAGTTTTTTGTTTCGCCTAGTGAAAAATAACTTTTTGCCCGATAAATCCAGCTTCGTATATTTTTTTCGTCCAACTTATTTATCACAAAATCACAATCGATAATCGATCGTTTATACATTTCAAGTTTAATATAGCAAAGTGCTCGATTATTATATAATATTGGACTGTCGCGCACTTGATCGATTGCTTTATTATAAATACTTATCGCTTTTTCAAATTCACCATCACGGAATGCGGTATTACCAAGTCTAAAAATAAAATTGTTATTATTTATGATTGTTAACCAATGTGGACGATAAATTTTGTTTTACTTTCTTAAATTTTGTGCAGTCGTTGTACGTTCTTTTCGATCGGCGGCCCGTTTTGCTGCATCTCGTTCGACCTCTGCCATAAATAAATTTTTATCTTTTGTCGATGGATCGGGCTGAAAATATAAAATAAGATTTGAAGTTTATCTAAAACCCATGCAACTAGTAAAACGTAATAATATCTATGTTGCGTAAATTTAAATCATGACTTATTTACAATTAGATTTGTTTATAGTTTTAGTTTAGTTTTTAAATTTAATTTTAGAATTAATTCAATACAAGAATTATTTAAATTTTAAATTTTCTATAATTGTATGGATCGTCTTTGACCCTTACTTTCGGTTATGAGAATCGTTTTTAATTGTATGTAGCACTATGGAAGTTGTAGCTACTAGAATTTTTAAAATTACTAATCATTAAGTCGACCTCGTATTTTTTAAGTAAACATAGTGTTGAATTAATAACCGAATAATTATTGTTTGATTATTCTTGACTATCGACATCAGTCTGAAGATAATAAATTCGAAGGTTTTTTGTGCTACGTATTTATCTAAGTAACTCAGTTATTTTGTGCATGAAAGCAAATATTTACCTCCAGTTGAACATGATTTTTTTTCACGACCAACATATACATATGACCCAACCATTTTTAAATGGCCCATTTCACCAAAGTCAACCAGACATTTTAAATAATTTTCTTAATCGCTTACCCGTTATTGAGCTCCAAGAACTACAATTTCACTACAACCAATTATAATTTTAATGTAAGCAATGTAATAGTTTGAGCTAAATCTTTAAAAATGCGTTTGTAAGTACTTGTTTTAAATTGTGTGTAAACTTTAAAGGAGCATCAATTATGTTACCAAACTCAAGAACAAAGTCTATTTAATTTAACACAAAATTAAGGAAATATTCTTTTGAATCAACACAAGCCTTCCAATCTAATTTTTGTTTAAGTTGGAATTGATAGGTTTTTTGCTAAATTTTTTTTTTACACTAATGTATGTAATAATCTTTGGCACATTAATCTTTAAATCACTTTAAATAAAATCACAAATTTACAATAACCAACTTCATCTTATATACGATAGTACTTACATCTGGAGTATTTTTTGAAATAATTGTACGATCATCTTTAATCCGTACTATAAAATCATCGATATTATCCAAATTTGCTTTATCGTTGCCCAAAAATTTATCAGCCCGTTTTAAACCATTCTCCTGTACAATAACACTATCGTCTGCAAGTGCTTGTAAAATATTTAAAACTTCATCAACTTTTGTTTCAAAGTTTTTTAATTCCGTTTCTTGTTTGTCTTTTATGGAATTTAAATTCATATTACAGGTTGTTGTCGTTATTTGCTGTTTGTGTTAAAATTTATTTAAGTTTAAATTATATTTCTTGTAATAATGACTTTGAAAAACAATTTAATTTTTTTTTATAGACAAAACAATGCGCGAGAAAAAAAAATAGTTTAAGTAGCTACTTGGTATTTTTCCAAATTTGGAGAAAAATTTAAAATTATTTTTATTTTTTGCTCGTCGACAAATGGAAAACTAAACTTTCTTTTCAACCGTTTCGTACACAAGAAAGTAAAATGTTTTTTATTTCTTAACTTGAAAGAAATCTAGAGTTTTGTTGTGCACGTTGTTATACAGATATGTATATTTGCTATTTTATTGATTATACAAAATCATAATAATCAGTTATTCAGTTATTATAATATAAAAATAGTTAAAATAAATTAAATGAAAATTCTTGTTATACGTTTTCTTTTTCTTCAGCTAAATAAAATAAAATAAAAATTTCGAATAACATAGTAAAACGAGAAAAATATGGAAAGTTATGAAAATTATGTTGCTATGGTTTTGTTTGTAAATAAATTGGGTAGGGGGTTAACATGATCAACGGGTAAATGTTCGACTAACGACAATTGATAAATTTGATTCAATATTTTAAAAAATAAATATGTTTGCGAGACGCATTTTAGTTGGTAATACAAACTTTCATTTAAGTTCTTTCATCGATACAGGTATTACATTAGTCCTTGAAAGGCTTTGTTTATCTTGTAACGTACATATAAACAAATACAATATCCATAGAATTACATCACATTATCTTTTGGTTGCCTGCATCCATAAAAATATCAAGAAGGATAAACTGAATACCTCCAAACATCGAGATAGATAACTAGATCCCTCAAAGGATATAATCTTGATGTTAAAAATTCTGTTTTCAAAATAATGAAATTGCTATAAAATCACAATTTGTAGAAATAAAAAATTATGGCCACTCTATATGGTCAGTGGTTAGTTTAAGAAAACAAAATCTTGTTTGATGAGTTATAACTTTGTTATTTTTACTAAGAACCTGTCAAAAGCTAGCTCAGACGCAGTAGTAGATGAAAAAACTCTCGCATCGTTATAATGCAAATATTTGTATGTTTTGCAACATAATTGTAGCATCTTCTTCTGTTGCTAAAATTTTCACTTTTTCATTTAAAATCTCCTCCTCACTGACTAAATCGGATTCTTCAGCCCTATGCACCTCAGTACTTTGCTCTTAATTTATGTTACTTTTCTTAATAAAAATTTATCCGCATAAAGATAATCATCTATTTAGTCAGTAAAATTATCATTTTGAAATCCATCAAGGACCACACACACACTTCATCTTTTGATTTGGGTGTAGATTGTGCGTTATTTAATATAAAACAAGTTACTGGTCGTGATATATAAAGGGTGTCCCACACAGTGTTTAGTCTTCAGATTGTTATATTTTATTGAATCATAAAGAAAATAGGATAGGGCTATTTATGGAATAACACATCGGGCAAATAGCCTACACGGCTTTGTTGGTACATACACATTTTTTTGTCGAAATTTTTCATTACCATTCTGCATAAATGTAGCTGAATTTCGATGATGCAGCGTTTAATTTTATCCTGTAATGCACGGGTGGTTGAGGGCTTGTTGACATAGGCATTTGACTTCAAATAACTCCATAAAAAAATCTAATGGTGTTCACACGATCTAGTGGGCCAATTCTAATTACCGAAACCAGACAGCGCACAACCAAGAAATGTTTCATGCATTAATTGAATTGTTTCACGGGTTGTATGCCATGTGGCACCGTCTTATTGGAACCACATATATCATTTAATTTCGGCAGAAAAAAATGTGTTATGACCACTGCTTGTCCAGCCTTATTTTTATAAAATGATGGTTCAATGAAGCCTCCAGCCCAAAATCCGCACCAAACAGTGACACGTTGTATAGATGCATTTGTTTTTCGACCATCACGTGCGGGTTTTCTGAACCCCAAACTCGGCAATTTTGACGATTAACAAAGCCATCAAGGTGAAAATGTGCTTCATCGAATTTTCGAACTGTGGCTATCAAACTTTCATTAAACTTACAATTTTTTTACCAATAATTTACTGCACAAATGGCGGCAAATTCAAATATTGCGTTAATTTTGGGACACCCTTTACAAACTAGTATATTGTACAATTCTTTTAGTTTGCGATCGAAAAAACTTCCATACAGCTAAATTTGATATGAATTGGAGTTATACATATTAACTTATTCATTTATTTCTGATAGTTTAAGAAAAAATGTAAAAATAAATGTTGATTGCTGCATAAAGTACATCTTAGTGCCATGTAACTGTTCCTAGTACTATGGCCATAAAAAATATATATAGCTTGATGATCATGTCGTTGTATTTGCAAATTTATTTTTTAATATCAGTTGGAATTGGTATCAAATCCATTTGAAGCATTTAAAATTATAAACTAAATTTTTAATATTTAAATATTTCATTTGACCATGAATGGAAAATACTTACTTTAAACTGATACTCGTTTAGAACTAATGGATGATTGTTTAAGCGTTTGGTTTACAATTAAAACAAACAGTAAAATGTATGAAATCGTTATTTAAATCAATAAATGTTGAAATCGTTATTTAAATCAATGTTTGCCATTTACTTTTTAAAAATTATTTCATGTAAATGTTGGCAACGGCTTCGTTTTAAGTAGCCCATGTGAAATGTCCAATTATACTCCAATTTTTGAAGCATTTCGGCTGGTATCTCGCTAATGATACGTTTAATGTTGTCTTCCAATTCTGCATTTCTTGCGGTTTATCAGCAAAGACGAGAAACTGTTCATTTTTTCGCGTGTCATGTGGCGCCGTCATGCTGAAACCACATATCAACCAGATTCATCATGCATTTTGGACCAAAAAAGTCCGAAAACATTGAACGATAGCTAGCGCCATTGACGGTAACATTGCGGCCATCGTCAATTTTGAAAAAATACGGACCAATGATTCGACCAGCCGATAAACAGCACCAAACAGTGTTTTATTTTGTATGCATTGGCAATTTTTGCATTGTATGCCCACTTACCAAATCTCACGCTGTGGCACTTTGTTCAGAACATACCCAAAAAATCATTTTAAAATCACATTCCCATCCTACATATAGAATTTCATCATAATCGGTTAAGAACTCACCGAGTTCCTCCCTAACTTGCCATATTCCAAAACTTTCCCAAAAAATCATTTAAAAATTCCATTTTCATCCTACGTATCGAATTTCATCATAATCGGTTAAGAACTCGCCGAGTTCCTTCCTAATTGGCCATATTCCAGAACTCCTAAAAAATCATTTTAAGTTTAAATCACATGTCGAAAGATCCTGTTTTGAAATATCCAGTTTTGTACCATATCTCGTTTTGTACCTTATCTCGTTTTGAAATATCCATTTTTGAATTATCCTGTTTCGTCAAATCCAGTTGTAAAATATCCAGTTTCGACCGTTACCCGTCAAAAACCTATACACGAAAGAGCAATAAAAACACCGGTTAAAATGGGTGACTTTTGATTATCTGACAACGCATTGTTTACCTGTGAAATACTTTGAGCGCAAAAACCTAGACGGGGCATTCATTTATTACTTACGGTTTTGTTCGATGGGTCAATTAGAACGAAAGCAGTTTCTGAAGCTACATTCAAAATATCTGTTTAGTAAACTTCGATTCTCTACGGCCGGCAACATTTTATGCTTTATAAATGATAGTGCACTTTCGAGAAAATCAGTTGTATTGGAAAAAACAATATTCGTCTCCGTTGAACGTCGGGGGTAAAATCCATGCTAATTTACAGGATGTAAACTCCACGATAATTTGCAATATCAGCTCTGCGTCTATTCTTGCAAATACGATTGATAAAGCTGGATTTCTAAACATTAGGAAGAAATCCAGTAGCTAAACTCAAATTGAAGAGGTACGTACAATATCGGTTCCAACAGAACAGCATCACGCTCTTTTGATACCCTATGATGAATACCTAAAAAAACACACTGAACATCCTCAACACCAAACTGAATATGAGCGTTTAGATTTTTCCTAAAATCAAAATTATCGCTCTTTCTGGAAGACGGAACACACACAATTTCAAAAACGATATAAATATGTCAGCGGAACACTAGTAATCACTGTATTGAGAAACATTTGAGAAGGAAATCCCTTTTTCGTTTAGTGAAATTATGCTAATTATTTCTTTTGGTATAAATACCAGATCGGAAATATTGCCGCTTTGGTTTGCGAATCCAAATCGTCGCTATCCAGGTCCATGAGGTCGGTCATATTTCTTTTTTACAATAGATAAATAAAATTCGTACGATTGAGGTGGAGTTCTGCTAGAGTTATGATGGTACATAGACAGTGTTTCTGCTCTGGATAAAACCTGAAGGTTGAACGACCACAGTTAAATCTAGCCGAAAAAGTTAACGGAGGTTGATATTTGCCGGAGTTGACTAAAGGATGTGTTACAACTTTGGAAAACTGGATGTTGGGACTCGACAATTTTTCGATTTCTGTATAAATTCATGAATTGAGGGATCAGATGTATTACCGAAGAATTTACCGGTTTTAAAGCTAATAAAATTTAAACTTGGCTCACTAGGTCGATCCTACTTTACTAAACTACAGCATACAAGATCAACTGTCTCACAATTACCCATCTTTTAGCAGATACATTCAACGACTTACTCCGCGGTTGTCAAAGGATCCGAAACGACTGGCACATGTCATTTGTCGCAGGCAATTTGCTAGGAACAAATCCATGCTGTTGAGACATATTGCTTTTTTTAAACCTAAACCAAGCATTTCACTCAATACATTCAAAAAAATTCGTGATCGTTGATAAAATAAAGTAGGTCTACAGTCGATAATACTTGAACTAACCTTACTTTTAAATAAAGGATTAAATAGTGACGATTGTCGTCACTCTGTAAAATTTATCACTAGTTCCTTTGGTGTCATCAAAACGAAAAAGCAACGAGAAGATCAGGAAGTTTTCCGATTCAGTATTATCATGCTCGGGTAATCTGACTCATCCGGATGACATGCCATCCAAAAACCTTCAGTCTTACTTCACACCAATCAATGTATGACGAACTCATTAGCAAGTATTTGTTACTCAGCAGACTGATTAAGGTCATGAGTTACTTCATCAGATTTGTGAGCAATATTACGAATTCCTACTTAGGTTGGTTTCTATCAACCTACTTAGAAAATAGCTGTTTAAAGCCATACGCAAACAAAGTCACCACAAACAGAGAAATTATTGTAAAAATGATATAAGATCATTAAATACGAAGGATGGAGTAAAAAACAACAGTAACCCCCATTATCTAATATCCTTTACATCAACTCAACCTACGTAGTCGGCGGAAGTGACAGAACAACTAGTTACATAGTCTACGAAGCACTCTCTCACAATGCATGAAAGGTGCAAAACTAATAAGCAGATTCAATTCTTTGATTGGCCATCACTCGACAAGAATACTGGATTCCAAATGACAAATAAAGGCAAAACAAATAATAAGAGAATGCATCACTTATAACAAATTCAAAGCCTAGTGTCAGCAGCTGGTAATAGGCAACTTACAACGCTGCCAAGTTGAACTAATATGCCTCTTCCTAAAATCGGGAGTTAATCATGCCGCACTATCCCTCTAAATATAACCAGAGGACGGGATCAAAAAACTACCAAATCGTATATATGCTTCTTTGTTTGCTTAAGCATAAAGGCCGTTTATCTTGAGTATTTTAAACTCTCGCTCTCAACGAAAAGGACGTCGACGGTCTCACTCCTTATAACATTTTACTTAACATTTTTGCTAAACGAACTCCAGTTCACGTTAATGATATTGCCATAATCAAAGAAAACAACATACCTTGCAACCAATAACTCCATAGAACAGTCCTTCATGTTCGACCTGGAGCAGATGGATTCGTAGGCTCGTGACTATATAAAAACTTAGAGTGCTGATTTTAAAAGGCCAATCTACAAATTATGTGTTCTTCCCGTCGCTGACAAGAAACCTTCGATGATACCATGGCATAGCGCCGTTTTCCTCGTAACTTATACCGCCAAGAATCAAAACTCATATTCAGCCTATCAATTTTTATTAGATCTTGAAATATTTTCTAGATTTTGCGTTTTTTTTTTGAAAAATTTCAAAATTTTCGGGACATGTGGTCATGTGTTTTCCAGGGGAACCGCTCAGAACTGGACATATAAAACTGTATATTTCTAAATAGGATTTGACAAAACGAGATAAGGTACAAAACTGGATATTTCAATACCAGATAAGGTACAAAACGAGATATGGTAACTGGATATTTCAAAATTGGCTATTTCAATACGAGATAAGGTACAAAACGAGATATGGTACAACACTGGATATTTCAAAACAGGATATTTTGACATGTGATTTAAACATAAAATGATTTTTTAAGAAAGTTCTGGAGTATGGCCAATTAGGGGGGGAACTCAACGAGTTCTCAACCGATTTTGATGAAATTCGATACGTAGAAATAAAATGAGATTTTAAAATGATTTTTTGGGAAAGTTCTGGAATATGGTCAATTAGGAAGGAACTCGGCGAGTTCTTAACCGATTATGATGAAATTCGATATGTAGGTTGAAAATGGGATTTAAATTGATTTTTTGGGAAAGTTCTGGAATATGGCCAGTTAGAAAGGAACTCGGTGAGTTCTTAACTGATTATGATGAAATTCGATATGTAGGATGAAAATGGGATTAAACATGATTTGTTGGGAAAGTTCTGGAATAAGGTTTCATACTTGAATATTTCTAAAGAGAGAAATAGAAGTTTCCTTCACTTAATGTTTTTTTCTTTAATCGTATAATTAAATTTGCCAGTAAGGTTTCATACTTGAATATTTCTAAGGAAAGAAATAGAATTTTCCTTCACTTAATGTTTTTTTTTAATTGCTGCCTTTCTCATCTTATTAAAATAATCATTAACTTGATCGAGTTATTCAAGAACTTTTCCAAAAAATCATTTTAAAATTCCATTTTTATCCTACGTATCGAATTTCATCATAATCGGTTAAGAACTCTCCGAGTTCCTTCCTAATTGGCCATATTCCAGAGCTTCCTAAAAACCATAATAAGTTTAAATCACATGTCGAAATATCCTGTTTTGAAATATCCAGTTTTGTACCATATCTCGTTTTGTACCTTATCTCGTTTTAAAATATCCAGTTTTGAAATATACAGTTTTGTACCATATCTCGTTTTGTACCTTATCTCGTTTTGAACCTTATCTTGTTTTGAATTATCCAATTTTGAAATATCCAGTTTTGTACCATATCTCGTTTTGTACCTTATCTCGTTTTAAAATATCCAGTTTTGAATTATCCTGTTTCGTCAAATCCAGTTGTGAAATATCCAGTTTCGACCGGTACCCGTATTCAGATATCAGTTTTTGGCCAGATTTCAAAATTTTCATTAGCTAAATATGTAAAAAATTTCCAGAAAATTATGTGAGTTTCTTGATTTTCCGAAATACATTTAGAAATTTAGAATTTGCATTGGTTACACTTGTAACTGCTCTACAATACTATGCTAGTCATGAAACCCAAACTTAGTGGGTTCGATAAAGCTGGCCATTTTAATTTATTTGCTGCCCTCATAGTAATCGGGTTTTTCGGTAGAAAGTTTACTCAAGTAATTAACTCAAGTAACAGCTTACTCTATGTTAATAGAGCTAGTACAAAGTCTTTGAGTACAATTTTAAGGGTATGTTTCCGAACTTAAATTTCTTTTACGACCCGTTTTAGAGTTAAGAAAACTAGTTTACAGTTTCTGCCTCCGTTTTGTCGAATTCCTTTTGTCTTTGAACGTCGATTCAAGTTCTTTTTGTAGTTATAACACCAGTTGGTCATTTTCACTTCTGAAGATTTTTACGTGCGAGAAATATGAAATTAAAAGAAATAGTCGTCAGCATACATGCACTTACCCAATATTACAAGAATATCAGTTGATTTATACATAAATAATGAAATGAATTTTTATTTTCCAGTATGTACCCCAATGGGATTTATAAGACTGTTTGGAGTTGTTGGTCAAGTGCTTGTTAAGCCGCATTTACTACGCGATGTAAATGAAGAATATGTAGTTTTTAATTTAGAAGAAGCATCGGTAAAACGTAAATTGGCAAATTCAGGTATACCTATAATTTATTTAACAATTATTTTCATGTAAATATATTAATTTTATTTATACTTATTATTTTAGAACTAAAGGGTTCAACAACATTTGAACCGATCCCTTCAAAATTATGCAATGGATTCAATGACGTTTATCATCGCAGAATAAATAATATAAATAAAAATTTAATATCAACACAAGAGACGGGAAATTTAATTGAAAGACTGAGAGAATTGGAGGCTGAACGAAAACAATTAGGTAAATTATGAATAATAAATTGTTTGAATAACGTTTCTAACTATACAAATTCGATAATTATATTCTAGATATATTAAGACGGTCATCGGCATTGCAACGGAATTTTATTTATCCCCTTGCCATGCTTTTGTTACTAATCTTAACAATAGTGACTGTTTTATTAGTAATACAAAATTCATTAGAACTATTAATTGGTATAAAAGCATTGCCATTAAGTACAAGAAATATAACTTTAGGTATATCATCACTATCGAAATTGGGACCATTGGGTGCTTCACTTGAAGTGATTATAATATTTTATTTAGCAGCAACATCAACAGTAGGTTTATATAAAATGCCATTTATGAAATCGGTACGACCAAAGCGACACGAAACATCATTAACGCAATTAATTGTGAATTGTATTTTAGTTTTAATACTAAGTTCTGCATTGCCATTACTCACCAGAATTTTAGGTATGTATCTTGTTTTTTTTTTGTTTTATTATTTTGATAATTGCACGCTAAATTTTATTTGTTTACATTTTATTATAAAATCATAGGCACTTGTTGCTGAATTTATTTTTTTTTTGTACTTTTTGTTTGTCGATAATTTAATGACTGGCAATCATTTAGTTAAATAAATATAAATAAAACGTTCTATTTTATTATTTAAATATCGATTTATTTAGATAGGCTAATTATATACTCGTATAATGGAATAGTTTCGATTATGATCAATCATATAGAAATTGAATTTTGAATCGTCTTTGTTCGAAAATAAAAAACCTTATTATAAATAAAAATAAACGATTTAATAAAACATTCTTAAATTTGATGGGTTTGATCTATACATAATCATTTATTGAAGCGTTTCAATTTTTTTGAATTATGTTGATGTATCAATACATATAACGATGTCAATTTAATTATTGAATATTATTGGATATTGCATTTTTTTTTTTTTTTTGTGATTTGAATGCAAGTTATATAATATATGTATTTAATTTTTATGTAATAATGATTTATTATTAAATCGACCTTATCGAATAAATGTCGTTAAGTTTTTGAATAGAGGAACTTCGGTTGATTTAACACGGATGAGGTTTTAATCTGATATACATATAACAATATATGCGTAGCCCTTAAAAAATTAAATTATATTATAGGTTTAAACTACTATCGTAGAGGCATCAATCATTTTAACCACTAAGCAATTTGAACCACTGGCTGGAGCAGTGTAATGTGCAGATGGATATTTATCTGCGAAAATGTTAGGAGTGCTTGGCCCCAGAACAGATGGCATGGAATAAAATAATGTTTAAAGTTTTTAAAGGTTTAAGCAAGGACTGTCTTTAGAGGCATTTGAATCGGACAACTTTTATAAATTACTGGTTTATGAATAGATGAAGTCCATAAAAATTTATAAAACCGCAAATTTTTCTGTTATATTATATTGGTAATAGAACCTACAAATAAAGCCATAGAAAAACGAATGTTCTATAGTAGTAATAAAAATGTCCAATCCAAAGATCATAAAAGCTGCATCGCTTGCTCGTTCGTAGAAATTAACTAAATTTACAAATTTATTTCCGATAATAAATCTGAAACCACTCAAAAATAAGGTGCAGACAGGTTAGGGTCTTCACTGTCAATTTTCCTGCCACAAAAATCAATGCCTATATTTTTCCAAAATTTTAAGTCACGCTTTAACATGGCCCCGAAAATATTTCCAAAGTGTTTTAAAACAATGTTGCTTTGATTGCAATGTTGCCATGTTAAAAGCAATGTTGCCTTTTTTTGTGACATTCAGAAGGTCCTAATTGTTCGATAATTAAATTTGGTAAATTTTATAAATCAAATCTTACCAAAAAGTCAAAAACATTTAGGATAGTTTGATACAAAATTTGAATTGTAAATGAAATCGATCGAACAAAGATATCGTTTAAAATAAAGTTGGTTGTATACTACTCAAATAGTTGAGTAGAAAACTGGTTAGGTCTGGCGGGAAAAATTTAAACTTTATAGTGTATATAGAAATATGACATTCACGATTTTTATATAACTAAATTATTATTTTAATTATTTATAAATACAAATTTTAAATGTATTGATTTAACAAATCTGAAAGTATGGATGGCTTCCCAATTGGTTATTAATTAGAAACTTGAAAAAATGTTCTAAGAAAATACGACGTTTTTATAAATATACGAAACTGCTACTTTCTGTTAAGAAAATCTCGAAAAAGGTTAAATCTAGTGTCAAAACAGTAAAAAACGCGTTCTACACAAATAAATTCAATTGAGCTGGAGAAAACTCAAGTTAATATGAGGAACAATTAACGATGTGCTCGGTGTATTATATATTCCAAACAAATGTTATGCTTACTACTCCTGAATTAATCCATTTTTAATTAATTAAATTTTTTTTAAATATCCTCTTTGACTTGATGTCTAGTTTAAGAAGTATTCCTACCGGCTCCTGTGACTTTAATAGACATGTTTCGGCTTCCATTTGAATTGGCTTGTTAAAGCATAGATTAAGTTATAAAAAGATGATCCAATTAGAACAAAAAATAAAAGTAACTGACTTTGGGTACCTCTAATATGCTAACTGGTCCCACTAGTTTGAATAAATTTAAAAGCCTTTTTTTGGTTTACTGTACAAAGTACAAAAATATATTTTTCAACTACAAAGAAAGATTTCATTGCATAGAACGGTTTGGTTTTATTTTTTATTCTTTCATTGTCGAATGCATACTTTACAAACCTTCATTATATAATAATCAAGAAAAATGGCTTCTTCTTTTTATTTTTACTTTCTTAATTATTATTTCTAAACATAAATATTTGTTGCTTGTGTATGGGCCATCTGAATTATATCTTAATCTATAGTTAAAGGTAAGAAGTTAACCAATAAGTTATCCAAACGTTTTGATAAGATTGGCAACTTCATTGTTAAAGAGTGCTGCTGGTACATAGTAGGCATGCTTAAGGATAGTTTCAATTTAAGCTTAAGTACCGGTGTATTTCCAGACAGTTTTAAGACTGCTTTTGTAATACTGGTTTAAAGGAAAGGAGGCGCGTTTATGCTTAGACCAATTTCACTGTTGACAGTATAAAATTTTTGAACAATTTGTTTTTTAGCTGGAAAAGCGATAGGCTATATATATTACGGGAATCGCTCTGAACTGGACATTTTAAAACTGGAGATTTCAAAATAGGATTTGACAAAACGAGATAAGGTACAAAACTGGATATTTCAAAATTGGATATTTCAATACGAGATAAGGTACAAAACGAGATATGGTACAAAACTGGATATTATAAAATTGGATAATTCAAAACGAGATAAGGTACAAAACGAGATAAGGTACAAAACGAGATATGGTACAAAACTGGATATTTCAAAACAGAATATTACGACATGTGATTTAAACTTAAAATGATTTTTTGGAAAAGTTCTGGAATATGACCAATTAGGGAGGAACTCGGCGAGTTCTTAGCCGATTATGATGAAATTCGATATGTAAGATGAAAATGAGTTTTAAAAATGATTTTTTGGAAAAGTTCTGGAATATGGCCAGTTAGGATGAACTCGGCGAGTTCTTAACCGATTATGATGAAATTCGATATTAGCCAATAAGGTTTCATACTTGAATAATTTTTAGCAGAGGGATAGAATTTTCCTTCACTTAATGGTTTTTTTAAATGCTGCTTTTCTCATCTATTAAAATAATCATCTATTAAAATAATCATTGACTTGATCGAGTTTACTGTCAGTAAAATTTATCTTAATCTATTTTTTATTCTTCTACTTAATATAACTTTTCTTCACTTTAGAGAATCTATATGAGAAAAATTAATTAATTTTCATCAACATTTTCATCCTGTATGTCGAATTTCATCATAATCGGTTAAGAACTCGCCGAGTTCCTTCCTAATTGGCCATATTCCAGAACTTTCCTAAGAAATCATTTTAAATTTAAATCACATGTCGAAATATCCAGTTACGAGATATGTACCATATCTCGTTTTGTACCTTATCTCGTTTTGAATTATCCAATTTTGAAATATCCAGTTTTGTACCATATCTCGTTTTGTACCTATCTCGTTTTAAAATATCTAGTTTTGAATTATCCTGTATCGTCAAATCCAGTTGTAAAATATCCAGTTTCGACAGGTACCCGTATATTACACTTCTTGAGTCACATTTACTTTACACTAAATAAGTCTGCAAAGTCCGCCGCATTATTAATCGATAGTGCTAAAGCTTTTGATACTGTTGACTACTATATCCTTTGTCTCAAATTATCTTCAAATTAGCAATATGTCAAGGTAGGTAAAACATTTAGTTTGTCTGGTGTTTTAGTCTGTGGTGTCCCTCAGTTTCTGTTGGGCAACGATTTGCTGAATCTATAGATAAATTTAAATTTATGCATTTTGGGCACTCACACCCTATAACATTGCCAAATTCTTCCATGTACTACATTTACTCATGTAACTGAAATCCATGTTCTTCGCTTTATTTTTAACTTGTCGCCGTCAATGAATTTAAATGCCCATTTCTAACGATAGATTACCAATTAAATTGGAATTCCCATCTAAGCACTAACTGGACTATGCAGTATGACTTAGCACTGTTACCTGAGAAATACTACATATTAGCAAGATTTTGATAGTCGCAATAAATAATTCAACGACAAGAACTTCTAAATTTGAGGTGCAGTGCTGGTGAACAAGCTTAAAATTATCTTTGTAATCTCAATATATGCAAATACATCCACTTCTTTTCTTGTTATTCAGTATTCGGTCCAGTCTTAAAATATTCAAACCCGGATAATTAATAGCTACATCCGGAATGCTATCGTTGCGACAGTTCCACAAACTGCCATTCTATCAAGAAATCCTATATATAGAAGCAAAAAACTCTAAAAATCTTCCAACTTAAGATCACAGTGAAGGCATTTAAGCTGAACATTTTTTTTTTTTGAATCCCTTCGGTTTTAGGTCAACGATTAATTTTTTGTATTTTTCATTTAAAATGATATGTTTGTTTTCAAACGTCAAATATTAATTAGAAAAATATTATTGATAAATTTAAATAAAAATATTTAAATATTTTTTTTTTTAATTTCATTTCAGGAATAACAAATTTTAATTTACTTGGTGATTTTGGTAAAATCGAGTGGCTGGGAAATTTCCTTGTTGTATTCTTGTATAATATAATATTTGGCGTTGCCACCACATTTGTCATATTGATTAAATTTACGGCAACTGTGAGACGGGAATTGTTCGCTCGGTTAGTTGAAAATTATGTTATGTTTACAAATTCCATTTCATTTATAAATTAAATTTTAAACAAAAAAAAACATAAATAAAAAAAAATTATTTATCGTTATCGTGTTTTATGTGAGAATGAGTTTTTGAAGTTGACATTGTGCGATTTTTATTTAATTATTAGTTTTATAATTTATATGTTCAATTTTGAAATGAAAAAAATGTTTTTTTAGAGATTTAAGGCTGAACACTACTTAATTACTCTATAGTAAATTAAATTAAAACTTTAAATTAGGATGGGCGTCTAACTAGTTACAAAACCAACACAATAATATTACATATCAATGAAATTAATAAAACAGATACAATAAATATTATTTTTGAGTGATAAAAATATTTATAAGCGATAAAACATAATAATATTCTTGCTAGTCTTTTTTAAATTTTATTTTTAGTTTAAAATTTTTATATTATAGACAAAATATTTGATATTTTTATTTTTACTGTTTTTTTTTCGTGTGTTCATTTTATTTATATTTTATATATATTTTACTTCTGATATTATTTATACAACAAAAAATTAATTTAGTTTTTAAAATAAAAAATACAATTAAAATATTTTACACAATTATAATAAAAATGCATTGGCTTTCTTATTTAAATTTATTTTATTTTTTTAATTACTTAAGCATGGAC
The DNA here is from genome assembly GCA_963556175.1 of Tipula confusa. Taxonomy (NCBI): domain Eukaryota; kingdom Metazoa; phylum Arthropoda; class Insecta; order Diptera; family Tipulidae; genus Tipula; species Tipula confusa. Next base: position 64,397,533 of record OY744477.1, on the reverse strand, counting down.
ACACCATAAAAGTGTAATAAACTTATAGAAATATAAAATTTGCTTTTTTTAATGATTTAAATTTTATTTTGTTGACTTGCCACTCGGTTGGCAAACTAATTTATTAACACAAACAGTGAACCTTTTGTGCTTCTGCTATAAATAAGTTGCTTACAAATTATCCAATTGTAAAAGTTTATTTAAAATATCTCCATTGCTTCGATTCAAGGGTCCAATAAATCAGGCTAGTTTTAGCTATATGCAAATACATTATTTAATTCATAATTTCGTTTATGTGATAAATAGCAATATAACCATATAATGTCGTTTCCTTATATAATGTCTTATGAATTCCTTGAACTTCTTGAACAAATTTAAACGGAGCCAAAATTGTTGGTGAAAATTAACTACTGGAACTAGCATTACAGCATCAACACCTATACATCTCTATCAGTAGAACTGTTACTGTTTTGGATCCGAAACTTGAATAAAACGCATATTAAAACGAAAAAGAACACCGGTGATTTTATAAACTATAACATGGATAATTTTGTAGTCAGTTTTGCTTCCACCATTTAATATAAATTACCATTTCTATTTAGAATTATAAAATTGCAAAGATAGATTATATAAAACTAATAAATTGGCATATAGCGAGTGCCTACTCAACATCATCAATACCAATTATGACTCAACTTTATATTAGCTCCATGTAGATTGTAGTACTATTAATTATTAGCTAGTAAAATTAACTATTTTTGAAGTTGATGCTACCAAATCTAATGAAGTTCTATAGAAACCAGTTTTAAAGATTAAAATCCACGATATGATGAAATTAAAGTAGGAAAAGTTATTTTGTGTTAAAAATTAAGTTAAATTCTAAATTTTGTACCAACTTTAGTAAAATTTGCCGTAGAAATTCAAATGGTACTTAAAAGTTGTAGAGTTTATAAAGTAAGTAGTGCATGCCAATTTAGAAAATAGAAAATAGATGGTTGCTATAGAAAGCCAAATTTAGAATTCCAAATAATATTCTAAACGAGTTACTTTAACCTACACTTAAATTTGTTAAGACTTTAATGACGACTCAATTTAACCAATGTAACACTAACACTCAAAATTTGTTTAATCTATTAAATAAAAAATAATAATTGTTTAACAATGAATTATCCGATTTTCTTTTATTAATTTATAGATTGCGATCGTTATTTGGGTGTAAACCATCAAATAATAATAACAATAATAATATTGATAGAGCTACAATTGGCACACCATCGTGATTAAATTAAGCGTTTGTGGATAATAAATTATTTTATCTTAATTTAATTTATATATATTGTAATCTCTAAATTATGTAATGTAACATTTTCTTATCAGTATTTTTATTTAAATATTAATATTTAATTTTATGTTATAACTACTAGTAGTGTGTGATTTTGATTCTAAAATATTTTTTAATATATTTAATATACCAAAGATTAAATATGACTTAAACTTGTGTAGTGTCGGACTTGTTCATATTTTACTATAAAAAAAAATTAAATAAAAGGTTTGATTTATTGTTTAATTTAGAAAAATTGTAGCCAAATTAGGAAGAGAGTACAGAATATTGAATCGACAAAAATAATGCACCTTTCTAATGTCTGACTTTGATTTGACTTTCGATTGGTTTTAATCATTAAAATTACCTGGATATTTATATAACGAATTTCTAAAACTTATAGCCCCAAGAAATGATTAACCGAGCAATTGGCGCAGTGATTAAAGCTGTGATGTTTCGGACGAGAGGTACCGGGTTCGAATCCCAACTTCTGTTGGAGTGCAGAATCCATGGGCCGAACCATCGTCTATGTCAGTACAGGCTGGCTGGACCAATGCAATGAGCAGATGGATTTAAAATCGAATCTGTATTCGTGCGTCCTCGATTTGGTTGGTGACGGCGTATGGCAGGACGTTAAAAATTAACCGCGAAAGAGTTGGGAGAGCTTCGACCCCAGAAAAAGATTGCATGGTTCAGAAACAAAAAAAAAAGTGATTAGAAATAAACGCGCGACTTAAAAAACTGTTTCAAATTGATACCAGATTAATTTTCCACCCACTTTTAATGATACCACGGTTCTAGGAGCATTATTAATCGAGATAGTTAATTTATATCAGAGAAATCGACCAAACGTGTGTTTAGCTGACACATCTGATAACTAACTCCAACGACGAGCTAATTTAATATGACAACGAGGGAGTTCAAAACCCCTAACTCCTTAGTCGTATTACTTTAAGTGATAATCGGTATTCGCTTAAAATAAAATTTACGGGTTGCATTCTTCCATTTTATGTTTTTGGGGTTGTCACCTCAAAATTTTCCGTCTAAGGCGATGTGAAGTGATGCTATCTTGTAATACTAACTACAGATCTTACCCTCTCAATCCTAACTCCTATTTGCTAGTCAACGCCGTGCCGGTGGTAACTCGAGCAACCTAGCAGAATCTTGAGAGAATCACTCGGGATAGCTTATTTGGGGCTGAAGCCAAAGGGAACCAAAGGTCAGTTTTTAAGAAGAAAACTTCGAAAATAAATAATACAATAAAGTAATTTGGATGGACGCAACAAATAATTAAAATACTACTCTAAGTGGTATACTCACAACAGTTAATCGACTCGTTTCTACTGAACAGGTCGGCACCGTCGATTCTGAGGGGATCCACATATTACGTCAACAAACATTCCATAGAAGTGGCCTAACACCTCGGTCACCAGTAAGGAATATGCAATTCAATTTCAAATTACCATCCTGCGAAACACTGCCTGGAAAGTCTACTACAACCACTGTAAATAATGATGTTCTACCGCAAAAGCTCGTGCAAATGGAAAAAACCATAGCAAAACTAAATCATGAAGTTGCCGAATTAAAAAGAGAAAATTTTAATTTGAAGAACGATAAAATAAATTATGAAGCAGAAACCGCGTTATTACATAAAAAAAAATCCTTTACAACCGTGAGGAAAGTGAACTTGAACAAAAAACCAATTGGATTCTCGAAAGGAGCAAAAAAGCGAAAAAAGACACTACAACAACCAAAATAAAGGCTGAATCATCACCTGTAGTTAAACCAACACCAACAAATATTGTCGATCCTAGAAAACAAATAGCTCCTAAAGTTCTAGATAAAGAGAAGAAGATACTTCCACCTCCTATTAACTTAATAAGAGTGAAAGAACACAAAGACATCCAGCAACTATTGGAATAGCAGTCGTAAGCAAAGACTATAAGGTGGTATCACTAAATAATAACATCTGGAAAATCAGCACGACAGAACCTAACGATTATAAAGCTCTCGCTACTAAATTAAACACCGATGGGTCTGAGGGGTATCCGTATCAGGACCTAAATTATCACCCAATTAAAGTAATTGCAAGAGGGCTCCACCAATCTTGCTCAAAAGACATTAGGAAGAACTAACAAGTAAAGGCCTTCAAATTAAAGACGAAGTCAATACCTTTAAAAAAGAGCAAAACAAGGACAAAAGCACTAAAATTTTTTCACAAAATTCTCATAAAATTGCATTTTTTATCATGTGTTTAAAACCTTCCCTCTTACAACTAACTTTCGTTGACCCAAACAAACAAAACCGATATGAAAAATTGAGTGTAGTAGTGCGTTCGAAATCCATATGAAAATAAAGATTATTTTTCTCATATTTTCTGTTTCTATAGTATACGAATGTTTATTTTATTTTACGCTATACGCACCTTCGATTGACATGAATCAACAGAATTGAAATTGAGTTACTACTTAGATAATTCAGTTGCTATTTTGATGATTGAGCTACTGCAGTGATTTGGGTGTTCGAACGGTATTTATCATTTCAGATAAATGTCAAAAATAAATTATTTTAAATTTGGCTTTTGTTTACTACAGCGGGACTGAAAATAAAAAATAAATACATGCATATATTAAGATCTAATTTTCAAAAATTGAACGCGAAACAGTAAAAATTTTTTTTAAAACAGCAACCTATGTAGAACAAACAACGCTTGCAAAACTAACAAAAAATTTAAAAAAAAAAAAACAACCTATGTGAATTAACTACACGAGCAAAATGCACATTCAGTTAATTCAGTTGCTCAATTTTTTAACTGAATTAAGAGGTCCAAATCGAATAGTCAAATCACTTCAGTTGATTCAGTTAATTTTGTTTATTCATGTCAATCGAAAGTGCCTACATTCGACACGTTTTTTACTTACAATACATTTTTATGTTCATATGATGAGATAGCATTAGTATGCGATAAATACAGCTTGAAATATAGAGGCCTTTGCATGCGTTACATCCTGAGAAGAAAGCTAGAGAAGGCTCAGCTATTTATGTTAAAGATAATAACCAACACAATGAAGAACTGAAAATTGAGAAAATGTTCATGCAAGTCTCAATAATTAAAGTGCATCTGAGTAAAACAAAGAGTTATAGCATCTCAGCACCATACTGTCCACCTAGGTACATCCTGTTCCTCAAAACACTTGGCAGTGATTTTTTATTTGGATCCGACTTTAACGCAAAAAATATCTACTGGGAATCACGGTTAACAACGAATAAAGGGAACGAGGTATTTGCAGGTGGTTATAAGCTAAAATGCGGATTTCACTCAGACAGTATGCCAACCTAATGACCTACAGACATTAATAAGCTTCCAGATCAGATCTTATAGACTTCTTTATAACAAGAGGTATATCAGAGAGTTATATCTTTGTAGACAACAACTCGAGACTTTCGTTTGATTATTCCCCAGGTATAATGACGCTAAGCCAAACGTCATTATAACATAGAAAAGTGGTTAAACCCAAGTTAAAAAACAACAAAACTAATTGGAATCTCTTTGACATTCTTTTACACTCGGGCCCATTCTTTATCTCTTATATACAAGAGACATGCCCAAAGGTTGCAACAAAACTATGGTGAAATTCGTTCAAACAACTTCGAATTACTGGGAACGGACCGTCCTAAAGGGTTTAAGATAATTTAAATAGGTCAACCTCAAATCCAGAAAATTCAAGATGTTTATAATAGCCCGGGAGCCGCAGAGCAATAAAAATCAACGACATGGTACACGATCCACAGGATAATAAAATTTCGAATTGAAAAAAAAATATTCGAGCATCGAACTGTTCGTTCGTAAGAAAATGAGATTTCAAACATGTATTTGTCGTTAAAAAAAAACAAAAGGTACACGGCAAGATCTTATACTATTTGAAATGTTTAATGCGAGCTTTCCAATATTTATATGATTTTTATATAGACGTTGACAAAGATGGTCTATTTTACATATAATCTTTAATCTTTACCTATACCGAGTGTGAATTTAACCTTCGTGCGTGAAGGATGTGTTTTGTGCTTGTGAAAAAAAAATTGTTTTATTTATTTATACATAAAATACATAAATATTTGGTGAAGTGGATTTTATGTGATGGAACTAATGTGTTGCTTGTGTCAGTGCAAAAGTGTTGCTTGTGCCAGTGCAAAAGTGTTGCAAAAATGTAAGTATTCCTTCAATTTTCATTTACATTTTAGGTCTGTCTATTAGACTTAAATATTTTCAGAATATTTTTCAATAATTCGGTACCGAATATATTAAATTTTAATTTTAATTAATATTCTTATCGTAAAACGATTGAATTATTAAATAAAATTTATTCGAAAAATTCTAAAATTTACATTTTTATTTTCAATTATTATCGTGTTTACGTCATGTTTCTTAATTGAATTACAATATGCATCTTTGTCTAATCGTTCCGAGTTTGCTGAAACAAAACGATATTTTGCAATCGTATATTGTTGTGCGATTCTCGTGTTTATTTGTAAATAGAAAATGTACGATCCTTGCGGTAATAGAAAGAAGATATGAATACTTGAATTTTATTCACTATCATAATCTTATACACTCATCGAAATATTGAATTAAATAGTTAATTTATGGTTGCAGCATGGATCTGGACATAAGATGCGAAGATTACACTTCGCTCTAGGTTGGTTTAAATTTATTCGCTGTTTAGTAATGGTAACCGTACAATAAATGAAAATAAATAAACTGTCAACATTTCAAAACTCTTGTATCTCAGTTTATTTGAATGATAACACTATAGATTGAATTGCCAATAGGCTCTAAATATATAACCAATACTGAGTGTGTTGAGAAGATAGACATTCAAGATGAGAGTTCATCTCAATGGTTTGATGATGATGTAAATATGATTTACAATTCTATAAAATATCTTGAAAAAATTCTGTTCCGACAATTAGATCAACAGATCTAGATTTATAAAACTCAGAATTGGCTAATTTGAATTGCCATATTTGATTTGTATTTGAAAAAATTAACATTGTAGATGGAAAATGTGATAATATCTTATCTAATAAACACTTTTTTAAGCCGAAATATCCCAAACAGCGCCGCTCATTTTGGATTTCCATTGAGTGCATCCTTCAGAAAACTCTAAATGCTGAATCGCTGTGGCAGGTGATTTCAATGTCCACAATGAATTCTAAGTCCGTATTTTATTCCCCTATTATGATTTTCACTTCACCTGTCACTCACAGTGACGCTTATTCTCACGTGAGTCAAAATTTGGTATTATGTTTTTCGCTTTAATTTTAGTGAGGGACGTACCCAGCGCTATGCGTTTTTTTTTTTCGTGTTTTGGTCTCGTAAAACCAATTTGAGTTGGTATTTCGATTTTTTTGTTTGTGTTGATGCATTTTCAGCTCTGATAAAAAATAATAAATATTTGATGTAAAAAAAAATCCCTTCAAGTCACCTAAGAAATTGACGTTGACAATAAGTGACATAAATCTCACTCACTGCGAAAATCATAATACCAAAATTCGAATTCAGTGACGTAGTGTCACCTGGTGACGCGTAAGTGAAAATTATAATAGGGGCATTAATTCCGTTACACCGCCTGATCAGGAGGCTGAAAGCAGCTTAAACCAACTAACATATATCTTCGATCAACCTACGAAAATACCAGATCGGGTTAAAATATACCGTTCTTTCTAAACGTCGATTATGACATTATCAAAATGCGGACTGGGTATAGACATGAACTAGTTCTTTCAAGAGTTCGAATGACACTCGGATAGTAGGAAATCATCTATATTACCTCTGAAAGATGGAGACAATATTGTTTCTACTGCCCAAGAAAAAACTAATCTCCTCTCTCGAAAATTTTCTGCAAACTCTAATTTAGCTGATTCCCTTGATATAACACCCCCGATTATCTGTTTAGCCTTCACGATTCGTTAATTTTATTGATTGAGAATTTTATTCTTTGCCACAAAATCCGTGTGGTGGTGATGGATAGCGTGAGTTCTGTTCCACATTTTTTAAACGCTGGTGTCGCCCAGGGATCTGCTCTTTCTCCGATCGTGTTTCTAATTTTTATTAATGATCTTTTATCAGCAATCCTCAATCCAATATACTCCTATGCTGATGTCAGCTCACTTTCTACGCGAAACGATGTTCTCACAGAAAGAATGGCTAAGAAGAATCGCCTTACGAGAAGATCTTAATACTATTCTTGAATGGGGTGAAGCCAACAGGGTTGATTTTAATCCTGTGTTTTTTCTGGTCAAACTGATAGTAATTCGCCGTCTTTTCTGATTGGTGAATCCGGCTTGGCTACGTCTGACAATTTTAAGATTCAGCAAGATGTCTTTTGGATTTTTACGATGTAAATTTTACTTTACTCCATCAGAAACACTTACAATATATGTACAAGATTTGAGATCTAGGTTGGAGTATAATTCTCATATTTGGGCTGATGCACTGAAAACTCATTTGACTGCACTAGATCGGGTACAAAACCGAGCATCTCAAATGATTAGGGACGCGAGCTTTATTCGTATTTTATAAGCACTTTTAAACTAGTACCTTATTTCCCCGTTACCTTTTAGTAGTGCTGTATGTTTGTTGGGCTAGACCGCTGGTGGTGGAAACTGTACGTAACTGCCAATTTTATCTAAACTGACAGCCATTGATTAACTTTTCTTTGTTGATGACAATTCTTTCAACTATTACGCAATATCTCCTTGGTTGTTGACGTACATGCCATTATAGTTTCTCCTGGCTTTTTAGCAAGTCTATAGTTCAATCTGTTGCCACAGCATATATGGTTTGCTTTGAAATGTCAGGAGCTAAGGCAGTCGCCATGCTAAGGTAATGTTAAGACAAGGTTTGAGAACTTCCTCTATGTCTACTCTTTAATCTCAAGTTTTTTTGCTGCCGATTATATTCTATATACAAAGTCGTTGTTCTGAACCATTGGTTCTCGATGGTTACCTTCGATAATGCTGTTAGCTTATTAGCAATGGATAGGTCTACACCAAGTATGATATCAATCGCTTGAGATTGATTGTAGTACGGATCCGCCAGTTTTATTAGCTTGCGGTAGTTGTTAAGTTAGTTCGTTGATTCAAGGCTTCAGTCTTTAAGCTAAAGCTAATATTAATATTGCTTGTGACTGAGTCAATACCCTCATTATGGCGAGCTGTCCAGTCGCTGTTGCTAGTCTGCAAACTGCTGTTGGTAGTAGTACGGAGCCTTGTTGTTTAACCATGAGGATTTGTGTTGCTTCCTTGTTGGTTGATGCCATGCCATAGAAGTGTGTGGTGATAACTTTGGCATACAATACCAAGGTCCACAATCGTATTGTGGATCCAAAATAGTGTTAGCCCAGAAACATACCAACCAACAATAATTAGACCGACTCTGCTATGTAAAAACGCATTAAATTTTCTTGGCGCACAACTAATTACTGAAGTTTTATTTAAACCAAAAATAGGCGAACACAATGTGTGTGGAAATGATGAATGATAGAAATTTATTGTGCCCACACAATCTGTAAACAGATTATCATTGTTGTACAAAATAAACAAAAACCTGTGTCATATTTACTGTGGATTATAATCTTAAAAAGTAGGTTGGGCAGGATAGATACTTGCATCTTACAGCTGAATAAAAATTTTCATTTTACTATTTGATTAATTTATTTAATTCTGTTATTGTGATTTTCTTTTTCTTCTTTTTTTTTTTTTTTTGTTTAAATATACATCCATGCATTTTTCTAGAAACAAAAATTATACAAAATAATCATAAAAATATATATTAAAGCCATTATTTATCTATTACAATTTATATATGTGATGTGACAACAACAGTATATGACTATTTCATGAACTTCGAGTAGTGGCGGCGGCAATAAATTTGAACACAAACCAAAAAAAAAAAATAACCAAAGGAAAATGAAAATCTACACACGGCACTGAAAACAAATACAAGGTGAATTTGGTGGTAATCTATTTAGGAAACTTAACGCCTCTATTGCTGTAATAAAAATTCTCTAATTGTTTGTAAATCACGATTCAACCATTTCGTGTTCAATCGGATCGTTTCAACGGATTGTGATACGGTACGTTCGGTTCCGGGGAATGAATATTGTTTAAAGAATTCTTCAACTTCGCGTGCCTTCTCTTCGGACGCAAAATTCTCGGTTAAATGTTTAACGAGTCGCGATAATAGGAAACCACCTTCGTATTGATCCAATAACTGTTGACGATTTTGCTTGAAAAATTCCCATGTCATTTCACGTCCTTTCGGATTTAGCGCAACGGCAACAATAATAAATACGGAATCTTGGGCACGTACTTCATCCGACATGGCGAATTCAATGACACGTTTTAATATTTCAACATTTCGTATGGAGCCTAGTGCACGCGAAATACGATCTTTTTCTTCGTGTAAATCGGTGGCACGATATAATTTCAACATGGTTTCATAAGTTTCAGCGTCGCCGGTTTGTAGTACGGCTTTATAGCAAACCGAACGTAAATCAGCTGGTAGAATAGCTTTACCAGATGCGTGTGCTTCAAAACGTTTTTTAGCTTCTTGGCTGGTTGTTTCACAACTAAACGAGACTAAGCGATTAAGGACCAAACTCCTTAATAACGTATCCAAATGACTTTCACCTTCGGTTGCATTCCAGCCGAGGCGTTCAGCAATCGGTTTAAATAGTCTGCTGGCGTATGAATCGAATTTCGCTTCTAAATCAGTATGTGATATTAATGCCTGTAGCTTCATTAGACAGTTTGAAATCGATGACCAAACCGTGTAATTATTTTCGTTCCGATATGCTTCAATCAGTTTTAAAGCTTCGACAGTAGGCTGTTGACCGGCTTGTACCAATGCAAATAAATCATCGATTAAACCAAGTCGATCAAGTGGTGGCATCGACATGTCTACAATTGAAGTAGTAAATCGTTCCATCATTTCGGGTGTATATGATGTCCTGTAATATCCCACTGTGCCTGGATTGATTTTTACCCAGTCACTATCATCTACATTATCTAGAATTATTTCTAAATTTGGCTTATCTAATACTGTCGAATAAATGGTTTGCTTTGGTGCTTTTGACGTTGCCACCGTAATTGGAATCATCCATAAATCATGTTCGGTTGCAGTGTCGCTACAATCGGCGCAGAATTTTTCTTGTGTCAAATCTAAAATTCGTTTTGTCCCACTTTGACGTGACTTTACCTTAACCACCGGGAATCCCATTTGTTTAATCCATGTCGACATAACCGCAGCAACTGGTTTATTACTAGCCGCTTCAAGTGCCGCCCACAAATCTTCCGTAAACGTATTTTTATATTGATGGCGAGTCAAATAGACGTTCATCCCTTTACGAAAATCTTCTTCGCCAATATAATGATGTAACATACGAATAACACTTGCCCCTTTATTGTAACTGATTTCGTCGAAAATCTCATCGATTTCAGATGGATGACCGACAGGCACCTCGATAGGATGAGAATTTTTTAGGCAATCTAATTCCAAGGCACGCGTATACATATCGGTAACAAATTGTGTCCAAATATCGTATTCCGGGAATAAATGGTCGACACATAAAAATTCGACAAACGATGCATATCCCTCGTTTAACCATAAATGAGTCCACCATTCCATGGTGACCAGGTTGCCAAACCATTGATGTGCAATTTCATGACCAACGGTTAGTGCAATTGATTGTTTACGAATAAGCGATGTGTTTTTAGGATCAACCAACAAAAATGTTTCACGATACGTGACAAGACCCCAATTTTCCATAGCACCGGCCGAAAAATCTAATATTTAAAAAAAAAAAAAGTTAAAAATTTAGTTCGAATTGGAAAATGGGACGTTCGTCTTACCTGAGATCGCAATTAAATCCATTTTTGGTAACGGATACGCAATATTAAAGTAATCCTTGTAGTATGGCAGCACTCGAGTTGCAACTTCTAATGCAAATTCACCTTGTTCTTTTTTGCCAACTGGTGTATACACCCGAACTAGTACACCGTCACTTGATTTTGCCTCAACAAAATCATATTCACCAACAACAACGGCTACCAAATACGTTGACATAACAGGTGTCGTATCAAATTGAACATGCCGATAGCCATCATTCAACTCTTTATCAACAATTGCGGGCATATTTGATAAGGCAACACGATCTTTTGGCACCGTTAAACTAATATCAAATGTTGCTTTGATCGCTGGTTCATCCCAGCATGGAAAACAACGACGGGCATCGGTTGCTTCAAATTGTGTTACGCCAGCGTATCGCTCTTCGCCAGTCGGTGCAAAATATTTGCTACGGTAAAATCCTTTCATTTTATCATTTAGTTCACCACTAAATTCTAGTTCTAGCGATCCAATACCTATTGGTAATTCTTTTAGAAACTGTAATGTTGCCGTCTCTTGCTCTTTCGAATATACAATATCACTGGGCACGACCACCACATCCGAATCATTTTCTAGTGTTAGCGATGATTTTACTATTTGTAAATCTAGTGAATTTAAAACTATTTTATCAGTCGGTGAATTTATCTGAAAAAAACGAAAAAAAAAAAATGAGTAAAATTTTTCGATTGGGTCATTGTGCGAATGAATACTGATAACACACAACGAACATTTGATATCACCGCATAAAATGATAAGAACACAAAGTTTTTTGCGTAAAGTAAATTGTAATGATTTATAGCATGACATGTTAGACTGGATGAGTGTGTGTGTACTAATAATAAACTGTTTTACAGTTGGATGAGATCACAAACTGGCTCTTTATTTTAGGCAACCAGAAGAAGCCATCGTCGCACAGACAACCGGAAAATCCGTTTTGAATCGGCTCGCAAAACTTCTGAGCGAGCGAATCTGTACTTCATGAAATCACGAATTTTCGTTAAATTCGATTTACCTTGTTTGCATGAGGAGCTCCTTGTTCGTGATTTTGTTTGGCCAGATTTGTTTATTTACAAATACCTGGAGTCTTCGTGTGATTTTCCATTCGTTGCTTTGTATATCTTGACAGTGCAGATGTGTTCCAGATCTTCTGGAGCATGATGAGGGTATTTCTGGCTTTGTTAATCCTTTGGCTTAATCTTCTTCAGTGCCTCCTGTTTTTGCCACAGTACAACCAAGGTATTCTGCAATTCTGTTAGCATCTCAGCTTTTTCCTGCATATATGCGTATTTGTGTGTTAGCAGGCATATATCATGCTTCTATGTCTGTTTGGGCTTGCTACTGCGCATTACATTATCGAACAATATTGAGAACAACATTGGGGATAGTACACATCCTTGCCTAACTTCCCTATTTTCAGTACCCGATAATAATCATAATAATCGAGTCGAACGCTTGCTCAAAATCCACAAAGAGTACGAACAGTGGTGAGTTCCATTCATTAATTTGTTCAATTATGATCCGAATTGTATTGATGTAATCCGTACAGCTCCTGTCAGGTCTAAACCCAGCCTGCTCATTTCGTACGTGATTGTTGGTTACAGGTGAGATACGCTCCAAGATGATCATAGCCAATACTTTCGTTTTTTTTCTATATTATGCTGTTGAGGGAGGTTCCTCTTTTATTCTTGCAACCTCTTAAGTGGCCTTTCTTCATGATTGTTCATTATACCGTTGAAAGGGATACCTCGCCACATTTTACATTGTTCTTTCTTTGAAATTGTTACATTTAGCCCTTTCTTATTTTGTCTTATGAATTGAAACTTGTACGGTTATATCATCCAAAATTTGTTCAGGAGGGCATGACAAATCACCATGGAACAATATAGCGATGTGTTAACAACGTGAATAAATCAGCAAATTTTATTTTCATAACGAAACTGGCATTGACATAATGGAACGAGCGCTACAAATCGATTTGTGGCTTTAGCTGGATTATATGGATACCGACATGTGATTCCAACAGAACGATGCTACTTGACACGTTGTATATTCTACACGAGAGATTTGAGTATGGTTGCTGGCTATCGATATCGTCCGATTTATCGCAATTAGCGACAAAAGTCATTGAAAATCAGACCTTCCGAATACGTACCACCAAGCAAAGCCGCCACAGCCATTTGAACGACGGTTAAAATACCTCTGGTAATATTAGTGATAAATGTTATGCTGCTTTAGATTCATAGTCATTGAATAATTCAGCTGGTATTTTTTCAATTCAATCCATTTTATTGTGAGGTTCTGGTTTGCACTTCGTAACACTCCGTTGGTGCATGGGTTGTGATAGTTTCAGTATGGTTACCTTTTGGAAGCTCGCTATTTTGATAGAAGAATTATATCTGTTTATATGTTAGCTATCTATAGTCTGAGCTCCTTCTTGGGTTGTTGAACCCTTCCTTAAGATATCTGCCTTTCATCAGTCACGCATCCGTCAACTACCTTTTGCTTTTTTTACGTTTTTATATCGCTAGTTGCTTTAATTCTTCTAACTCGTTGTCGTTGTCACGTTTTAGTTGCCGAACGATAGAACGTGACACAGATAGTCACAGTTAGATCGTGAGCGTTTGCAAAGTACATTATCGTTTCTCTACTATCGTAGGTATCTACAATATTTTACATAAGTCTGATCTTGGCCAGTTCTAGAATTAAAGATGATAATCAAGCGAATTTAAAGGTACTTTACGGGAGATTCGTGTGCTCCCCGACCACAGTGGCTAAAATCTGTAATATAGATCTTTAATTACCAATTTCACTTTCTATTTCTAATCGACTGGGGAGGAGGAGGGTAAGTCAATGTATACGATATTATCGCACTCCAATGCACTTAATGAATTTATTTGTTGATTATCACATTGTTAAGGTTGATTGTGTTTTTCATTTTTTTATTATTTAAACTGATAGATAAATAAAATGAAAAACTGTTTGTTATTCACGATTAATTCGATTCAATGCAATTTCGTAATTTATATACACATATACGAGTTATGTACGTAAATAGTTTAATACAACTTTCAACTATGCATTCTAATCGATATACATAGCTATTATATATTGAAAATGGAAACGCCGTTTCTATTAAACGCCAAATTATTTAATAATAAACAAAACATTAAAAATAATTTGCATAATCAAGACAGAAGATTTTAACAGGAAGAACACTCAATAAAACCACATTGACAAGAAAATACTAAAAAAAATCCAAGCACCACATAAAAAAAAACACTAACCTGAATTTTAACTAATGTTTTCCCTTCGAACGTAAACTGTTCAAGATTTGGTTTTAATTCTAAAACATAGTGTTTTGGAATTATATTTGTTGGCAGTCTTTCGAACACACAATTTTTTGACATATTTGCTTCGACGAGTATATTTTCACTGGATACTTGTGTTGATAATTGCTGCGATAGAAAATGCACGCCACCAGGTGTTTTCGTATTTTGTAAAACGTTTCGTAGTAAATTTGACGGTGCTCGAAATGTAGTCGACGACGCACTAAATGATGTTTTCAATAAAATTCTTAACAAAAATAATACCATGTATGTGAGAAAAAAAAATTTTTGTTTGATATATAATTTTTTTTTCTGTAATAAATTGATAAAAATTTTATTTTATTTTTTGATAACACAACACACACGCGATATATGAACACGAAAATGACAACGGCTACATAGGACTACCAGTCTACTACTACACAAAAACGTTAATTTTTTAACTAACTGTGTATTTTACAGTTTTTTTTTTTTTTTTTATATCAAAATAAAATCGTGTTGCGCAGATTTTTTTTTTTTTGAATGAGGTAACTATGTTTGTAGTGTGCTCGAATGTTAACGTGTATTTGTGTGCCACATAAAATTCTATAGTGAAAAAAATAAACAAAATAAAAATGAAAGCACGATTTAATTAGTACGTTTATGTTAATCAACGATTTGTTTAACGAATTTATTTATATAAATTATAATAACTAAATCATTTTTTACTGTCGAATTATGTAACATTTTTTAGTTAATTTAATAAAATATTTGTTACGGATATACTGATTTAACGTCTGTACATTTTTCCTAAAATCTTTAAATGTACTATTTTCATGAAGTTAATTCGTTTGTATTGCATAACTAGAATTATAACGGTATTTGTTGTAACATGGTTAGAATTTGTTGACAGGTTGTAGCATAAATTGAATGGCGTTTACGTAAAGTCGCCGTACGTCAAATTTTGCTGTATATTACCGATATGTTTTACTTTACAGTTTTATGTTTTATTTTGTAGCAATTGAAAATAACAAGAATATCGGTTATGCCGCTTGTATTTTGGTTGCCTTAGTATCCTAGCTAATTCGTTTAGATGTGGTACCACTTTCAGTGAGTAATTCAGACTGTATGACTTGATCGTTTCTTTAACCCTTTTAATATCGAGGTCTCTATGTATGTTGCTGTTTCGAATGTTCACAATATCTAAATATAATGCACTGATTGAGCCCCATAGTTAAATACCATACGTCCATATGGGGATTAGAAACACTTTTAATATTAGTTTCACTGCTGGTCATGGCCGTTTATCCAGTGTGGAAGTTATATGCGTTGATTATTCTGTATTGTCGCTTATCCGCTACGTTTTTAGTTAATTCTACATTTTGTACAAATGATCATGTAATTCTCTTGATGCAGTTATGAATTTTTATGTGAAAACATAACAGCTGTGTTGTTAGCAAAATTTAAAGTTGCCACCTTTTCAGTTGTTGTTAAATTGGCTGTGAACAACAAGGATCTTAATACTTCATTTGCAAAATAAGTTTTCATACATTAACGAAAGTTTACGCATTTATCTGGTAAATATATGATCATTTTTCCATTTATAAGGAAATAACCTAAAGGGGTAACCTTTATGACCTTTTATAAGGATTTTTTATTTATCTCTTAACCTTTTTGGGGCTTACCCAATTTTTGATAATATTTTTATTAAGTTAGTTGTGTAATACAATCTGTGTGCCTGCTGTCACGACAAGTTTTAACCAATCGATGCTAATGATGTCTGATTTTCCATTTCAATCAACAGCAAATGCTTTTCGAAGACATTTTATGGTTCTGAATGGTCCTTCATTTGGTGCTGTTAGTAGTCGTCTCAATCAGTCGATTCGCACGTAGACATGGCTGCAATTCTTGTTCATTTTATGAACGTATATATTTTGAAGATCAGGTTGATGGATATGAACGCTGTGAAAATTTCTTCAGTCGGTTGACAAACTCTTCAAAAGTACCAGTTAGATGAGGAATGTCTCCTATCAGATCGCCGGGTAAGACAAGAAATTGACCGTATAGTAAGTTCGGAAATGTCTTTCTTAATTGAACTTCTCAATCGAAGAAGGATAACAGGCAATTCCTCGACCACTTTACACTACTTCGCACCACGATGGGAGACGTTAAAGTGCGATGCAAGTACTTGACTAATCAATTACTTTGTAGGTGGTAGTACGTATACGGTTGATTCCCAGGAGTTTCGTTAGTTCGGTGAAAAGACGCCGTCCAATATGCGTTCCTCTGTCTGTCGTGACTATAGAATTGTGCTTCATATGTGACTTCATATCTCGAGACGAAGTTATTGATCAAAGTGTTCGCAACTGTTAGCGCAGATATATCACGAATAGGGTAGGCTTCCGGCCATCTCGTAAATCTATCAATAATTGTCATAAAATTCGAGACACATTCGGATGAAGGCAATGGCCCAAAGAGGTCAATATGTATGTGTTCGGAACGTGTATAAGGCAAGTCAGATCGTTGTGTCACGAGAAATTTCGTGAAGATTTTCTTTCATCTTTCTCAATTCCTCTGGTACGAACGGCCGAGGATTCTTCGTGGACATCTCACACCATAGTTTGTTGCCCATTGCAGGTACTTGTACTAGTTCCATTTCCACATTACTTGGTTAAACCTTACTCTCCGTTATTAATTTCGCTAGTTACTTATTGTCTGGCTGTCCCTTTTATACTAGAATCAACGCCACCACGACCGGCTCAATACTGGCTTTTTTGAGTCAGGATAGTGTATCTGCCACTATGTTATCGAATATACGAATTTGAAGACGAAGTTAATGTATCAGCAGTCGCGTTTCCGAGGACTTCGCCCAGTTTTTGATGATATTTCATAGATAAACACTGTGAATCATGTAAACAATTTTGAAAGCGTTTTATCGCCAAAGCTCCCTATCAAATGTTCGGCGATGCTTATTTAATTTGGAAAATAGCGTAATGGCTGTATGTCTACAACTGGGTTTTTTGGTTATAGTTCAACCGTTGTAGGGCTTACCGATGATTTGTTGGTACTTGCGATAATTGTATAAAATTTGTGATTTTTTTCTACGTCGAAGAGTCTTTCATTCTCAGGTCTACCATCAAGCCGAATTTCAATAAAAAATTCGTCCTCAGAATAAGACAATTGACGTCGGGTACAAAATTTCTTCTAAGCCCCAGCAGACTTAATTTCAAATGATTCATGTCGTACGTTTTAATGCTTGAACCGTTCGCTGCTGCAAGGAAACTGTGATTGCCGATGTGTGAGGTGGATTCGAAGAATGGGGTATGATCGAGATATCGGCTTCCGTATCGATGAGAAATATTAGATTGGTTGCTAGGTTTTGGATAGTTAAGCGACGTTGAGACCAATCACAGCTGTTAGCCGTTTTAACTACTGAATTGGCTAATTTTTTTGCTGGGGGTATTGGGATAATCTCCAAAACGTCGATGATACCAACAAATCCCATTTATAATACGAGGCCGACTACCGCTGAATTGACGGTGATTTCTGAAATCTTTAGTACGAGACCTTGATCTACCCCGGAAACTATAACAAACATACTTCTGAGACTTTTCGATTTTATCGTTGAATTCTTTACACATGCTTTCGACCAAAGTCATTAAATTTAGTTAAATTTGTATCTACTACTGTTAACAAATGTCAATAAAATAATAAAATAAATTTATTTCATAGTTACGCAACTTTTTACGATCGATAAGTAAAACCCAAAACCGAACAAACCCCTATCTAGCACAAATTTTGTTGTAGGTTGAATGATTTAAGTAAACAAATGTCATCAACATTAAACGTACTCATTTAATTTTGACAGTTCACATTGAAAAAAAATATATATCGACAGTGCTTATCGTGAAACTTTTGAGGCGAGAAAAAAACCATCATAATGGCCTCAGTCGTAAAATTAAATCATATCCTGCTACGAAATTCATTGGCCCATATACGTAAAAATATTCGTTTAATTTCGACATCGGACAAGAAACAAGAAACTATTACCGCACCAGTATGTCCACCAAAAGTTGATAGCAGTCAAGCGGTAGCAACAAAAAATTGGGTAAGCTGGGGTTTCGATTTTAAAGATGAAGCCGAAGATAGATCAGCTGCCCATGGATCATTTTTCTTTTCCGTAACACTTTGTTTGGTGTGGGGTACATTCGTTTGGTCATACTTACCCGATCCACAACTTCGTGATTGGGCCCAACGTGAAGGTTTTCTTGAACTACGTAGACGTGAAGCAGCTGGTTTAGAACCAATAAGTCGAGATTATATTGATGGTAGACAAATAAATTTACCATCAGATGAAGATTTAGGCACTACTAATATAATAATATAGTTTCGTTTTTGTAAATAACAATTTTGAAATTATATGAAAAAAAAAAAATCTGAAGTTTGTTGGTTATGTAATTGAAAAGAAGTCAAGTCAAATATGGTTTTAATTATAGAAAATTAAGTAAAAGTGTAAATTGCCAGCAATAGAATAAACAAATAAAAAATATTAACACTTTGATTTGTAATATATTTTCGTAAATTATTATTAATCGTTATTATTGTAGAATTCTTGATGTGTTACCAAATCAGAGAAGGATGAATGAAACTCGTTTATGGTTTGTTAAAGAAGAACTCCAGTCAATTGATTTTAATCGATTAATAAAATATTAGTGGATCCTTTCATTGGGATTTCAGAACATGTCCTACAATTTAAATTGCACAAGTTTTAGTTAATTGATAATTTAGCCAATTCAATGGCCATTGAATTAAAATCGCCTAAATGTTGTATGATTTGTGTTTGTTTAATTTGAAACTAACCTTAATAGTGAACCCATGTTTCACTGATTACTGAGCTAACCATTATGCGTTTATTACCAAGCAATAGCGAAGTGGTTAAAGCTGCGATGTTTAGCTGGGGAGGTATCGGGAGGAAGGTTGGAAGAGGGATTTTTGATTACAATCGGTGATGACGATGAACACAACTATGATCCCCTGTTGGAGTGCAGAATCCATGGATCGAACCCATCGTCCATGTCAGTACAGGCTGGCTGGAGCAATGCAATGTGTGGATGGATTTTCAAAGCGAAAGTGAATTCGTTCGACCTCGACTTGGTTTCGACATAAAGGACGATACAATTTAGTTTTACGTTTCATCGATGAGTGAACCCCTACCAAGGATTTCTTGGCCGTACCACAAGAATTCGACTTATCTCCGATGAACCATCGGATGATGTTTTTCAACTGAGGCCTGAAGAACTTGCTCCATTAATCGTTTGAATGTAGCACGTGCATTGCATAGTCCGAAAGACATGACATTAAGGATCCTGTCAAAGTGTCCAAGGTGTCATCGATGTATGGTACTGCGTAGCTGTCGTTTTTGGTTACATCGTTTAATTTGCGGTAATCGATATAGAACTTATAAGCTCTTCCCACGCCATCATTGTTGATAGCAAATCATCAGCCAATTCTCATAGTGACTCTATACGCAGCTGCGAGTGACTATTTCTTTGGAGTGACTATTTCGCTTACTCAGCGAGCGAATATTCTATGTTCCTTTGAGTGTAGCGTTCGAGAACTTTGTTCGTGAGAGTCACAATTTGCGGTGTAATTGATGTCCTCTACTTTGCCAATTACCGATCCACTATTGATGATATTTCTGTTTGGGCTCACGTTCATTATTCGCACTGGTATCTTTGACATGAGTTTTACTAGTGTTCTTCTTCCGTACAGTAAGCTATTTCTCTTCTTCTATTCTAGTCTATCTATTCTATTCTAGCATAGATCTTCTATTCTAGCATAGATGGTTGCTTCAAACATCGGTGGAATTTCTATCATTTCATCGAGTGCCATCTGGTGCTCGGCCAAACACTCTAAACCCAAAATGCATTCATCAGTTATACTGGCAACAAAAAATCGATGCCCAAAATGTATTCCCAAAATTTCAATTTGACAGAAAGGTGGCCCTCCAAGTGTCACCAAATGTCGTCCCGAAAGCTGGTGG
Source organism: Tipula confusa (assembly GCA_963556175.1). Classification (NCBI taxonomy): domain Eukaryota; kingdom Metazoa; phylum Arthropoda; class Insecta; order Diptera; family Tipulidae; genus Tipula; species Tipula confusa. The sequence goes on along the minus strand of OY744477.1, from coordinate 64,376,936 downwards.
AACTTAGTGTTCCTGTTTCTCAGAAAAGAGAGCGACCAAACTGCCCCCCTCAATTTCTCGCTGTTCGTCCATCTGTCGCATTCCATCAGTTCTCTTTCATTGGGTTGCAGGCGTTATTGATCCCTTGATCGCGGGCTCTTTACAATCCCTCATGAAGTGTCCAGGTTGTTAGCATCTAAAGCGTAGTGAACGAAAACTTGATCGGCGTTTTCCATTACTTTCGAAGCCTTCAGTTTGTCTCATCCTTTTGGTTGGATAGGTAATTAAACTTGCTCTGACCGCTTCATATTCCAGAGTTTTAAATGATGCATCCATAAGAGCTTTGCCGTATGTCTGTCTTGCAAGCTTAGTAACCTCTTGTAGGCTTTTTCCCCGCTGCTGCTTCCTATTATGTAGCTGGATTTTGCATAACTCCTGAGTGTGAGAGAGACTGTCCTTACCTGAATTTCATTTCCCTCAAGATTCTTTCACAGCTCATTTCTGTTGGGGATCTGGTTTGCAAGACTTCCGCCTCGTTTCATCGTAAAGGCAAGATAAAAGCATTAACTTATTCTTCAGCAGCTTTGAAAATGCACCTTAAAATTCACAAACGGTGTCTCGCCATCGAATGCAGGGGGTTTTAGTATTCCTAATACTGGCGGAATTCGAATGCTTTAAACCACCTCTACAATGCTTGCTGTGATTGTTTGCATCTTTGTTTGTAGCTCGCCTTTTAGCTACGATCTAATTTAGTGCCTAATTGAGAGCTTTGTTCTGCTAACAGCGACTTGAAATAACATGGCTAAGTGCAAACTTTGCCTAGATATTTTCCAAAAAAATGTTCACCGTGATGTTGGCCAAACGCACATCATCGACACCACAGCGACGATAGAGCCCAGTTCTAGTGGACTTGAGCGTTAGAACGAGTGAAATGTTACGGGCCTAGCCCATAATAGTATAAAAAACAGATTGCTTTATATTACAAGATACAAGAAATTTATTATATATTGGAAGTAGAATTATATTACAAAACTTAAAAACTAAAGAAACTTAACTTAACTAGGTCGCCGTCCACCTAGTCCAAAAGTCCTAACAAGAAGAATGAGTTCCTAAAACGCAAAAAAAAACGTGAAAACGCTGAAATGTTTACATGTTAATATTAGGCATTTTCAATTTTTACAAAATCTCACTTCTGACACCAATTGTTACGAATTTCGGGGCTTCACAGATTAAAAAATGATTGGTTGTATTGAAAGTTACATTGACAGTTTTTGTTGGAATGTAAACTTGCGTCGAAGCTCGAATTTGGTCTCCAATTCAGATGCATATCGTCGGTACTGATTCCTCACAGAATGCAATAAATGACTCAGCAGACTGATGAACGATCAAATTAGGTGATAAAACACCGTTAAACACCCGATTTGATATCCAAAGTATCCGAAACGCGCAAGTTTTGAACAGGGTACTGCGAATGGATAGTACTTAAAAAATGTTAGGTAATTCTTAGTTGGCTTGAGTTTGGCCATGTCCAGATGAGAGGCCTAAACCCTATGGGAAAAGGCATACCTCACCTAGGAAATGGATTTATCGTGAACAAGAAGATAATTAACTCTATAACAGACTTCTACTCACCAAATGAACGACTTGCAATCATGACACTACGATGTGCGAATAAAACCTACACTATAATAAACTGCCACGCTCCCATTAACGAAGACAACAGAAAGAACCCAGAAAAAGTTGAGAAATACTGGGAGGCCCTAGAACATGAACTCTCAAAAATACCCCCAAAAAATATTAAGATCTTACTAGGCGACTTCAACGCACAGATTGGAAATGAGAGAAAATACAAAAGGACAGTAGGAGAGTACCCTGCTCACAAAAGAACCAACAAAAATGGAGAAAGACTGATAGAGTTATGCAGGGGCGTCAACCTTAAATTAATGTCAACAAATTTTAAACACTTACCCAGAAAACAAAAAACGTGGAAATCACCAAACCAAAGCCTGGGAGAATTCCAGATTGATCATGTCGCCATATCATTCGATAATCAGAAAGAAATCATGAATGTGAAAGTAAGAAAAGGCGCAAACATAGAAACAGACCACTACTTAACGACACTAAAAGTAAAATTTACCCCCCAAAAAAAGACACCAAACAAAGAGTTTAAAATACAGAGGATCAACACAGAAGTACTAAAGCTAAAGAAACAAGAATTCCAGGAAAAACTTAACATAGAATCAGAGGAATGGGAGCAAATCAAGACAAAAATAGTCAAGACGTCAATGGAAATAGCCCCGCTCAAGAGACAAAGAAAACACAGGTGGTGGAATAACCAATGCGAAGAGGCCCTTGAACTTAGGAGTAAAACCTGGAAAAAATGGCACTCAACCAAAAACAATGAAGACTATATCTTATTCAAAGAACAGAGATCACAAACAGCGAAAATTATAAGAACAAACAAGAGGAATTTTGACAAGACCCAACTACAACAAATAGAGGAAGACTTTAAAAAGAACAACACAAGAACATTCTATAAAACTTTTAAGCAAAACCTCCAGGGATATCGACCACCAAACTTATGTTTCAAAAATGAAGAAGGAAAAATAGCACTGAATAATCAAGAAAACTGCAAACTACTAGCGACATACTTCAAAAAACTATTAAACTGTGAGGAGCCAAAAGTGAGATTCCCAAAACTAAATCCGAAATATAAATTCGAAAACTCCAAACCACCGAACATAACAGAAATCCAACAGATTATTAAAGAACTAAAAAATGATAAAGCCCCAGGAGAGGACTCTATAGTAGCAGAAATGTGGAAAAACGTAGATACCAAGACAGTCCAAAGTCTACATAAAATAATACAAAAGATTTGGGAAACGGAAGAATTACCGGAAGAATGGAAAACAGCTATGATCCATCCAATACACAAAAAAGGAGAGAAAACAGATGCAAACAACTATAGAGGAATTTCACTACTATCAGTAACATACAAGATCCTATCCAAATCATTACAAAACAGATTGGAGGTCCAACTGGACCCACAATTAGGTGACTACCAGGGAGGATTCAGGAAAGGAAGATCCTGTGCCGAACAGATACTAAACCTGAAACTCTTAATAAGGTACAGGAGACTAAGGGCCAAAGACATACATGTGACATTCGTGGACTTCAAAAAAGCATACGACTCTATAGATAGAGAGACACTATTCAATACCCTGGAAGAATTCGGAGCCGATGACAAATCAATCGCAATCACAAGAAAAACCCTAACAAACACAAAGTCAAAGGTAAAATTTATGGGAGAGATCTCAGAACCTTTTGAGATCAAAACAGGAGTGAGACAGGGAGATGGGCTCTCCCCACTACTCTTCAACTGTGTTCTGGAGAAGGTAATGAGAGAATGGAGAAAGAGAATGGAGGAGGAAGGAATTCCCAAATTAAAAATAGGAAGAAAGAAAGATAACCTTGAAATTGACTGTCTGGCTTTTGCGGACGACCTGGCCGTGCTAGCAGAAAACATGGAAGACGCTAGAAGACAAATCAATATACTGAAAGAGACGGCAGAGAAGGCTGGATTACAAATATCATATGAAAAGACAGAATATTTGACAAACAGAAAAGATGCACCAAGACAGATCACAACAAAATATGGTAAAATCAAGAGGGTCAACAAGTTCAAATACCTGGGAGAATTAATCCAACCAAATGCCCTGGACAAAGAAGCAGTCCTTACAAGAGCAAGAAAAATGGAACTGGCATTTCAATTGACAAAAAATATATATAATAAAAAGTCCATATCCATTAACGCAAAACTAAGACACTACAATACAGTTATTAAACCAGAAGGCCTCTATGCCTCAGAATGCCTTACGCTAAACACAGCCAGACAAATAGAAGAGATAGAAAAAAAGGAGAGAAAAATTATACGGAAAATCCTGGGACCAAAATATGAAGATGGAAAATGGAAACTGAGAAGCAACAAAGAGATCTACAAAAAAACAGAAAAAATAACAGACACAATGAGAAAAAGAAGAGTAACCTTCTACGGACATATTAAAAGAATGGACGAAGGAAGATTGACGAAGAGAATATTCAACTACTTCGATAGAAACCCCAAAACACAAATGACATGGATCAAGGAGGTCAGGAAAGACATGGAAGAAATGGAAATAGATGGAGAAGAGGTGGAGAGAAGAGAAGAATTCAGAAAGAAGATCAGAGGATTCCAGGGTTTTCAAGAAAAGGCAAAAAAGAAAACAGGAGCAAAATGGACGGAAGAGAGAAAGAAACAGCATGGAGAAAGAATGAAAGAGTACTGGAAGGGAAGAAAGAAGAGAGAAAATCAATCATGAGAAGTTATTTCACGTGGTCCATAGTAGGCCAAAATCGAAGAATCAATCAATATATATATATATATCTATATATAAGTGGTTGACAGTCATGAGTTGAGTTAAGCTGTATTTTAAAGGCGAAAGAGTTAAGATTAGTGTCATAGCCCCCATGAATAGAAAGCGGCTAATCTAGTGAAATTTTAACTGTTATAGAAGTGAATTATTGTTGTTAAAATAAAGAATAATTCTGTTGTAAATAAGAATAAAACTGTTATGTATTGTGTCTTTATTTGTGAAGTGTTTATGAACAATAAATATCAGTGGAATTTATTTACAATCCTACTCCCCAAATCGAGCCCTACAGTTTTACGACTTCACTGTACGATAAAGGTAGTAGTACAAAACTAAGATTCGCTAAATCACAATTCGTGATAACAATTTGCTTATATTATCTACTACATAACTGATTATAGTTGCGTTTTAGATCTATTCGACTAAATAAAAAATACACATCAAGGTCAAAAATTTAGTCTGAATCGTTTAATTAAATGATTACACTTATACGATCAAAAGACATATCAAAATGTATTAAACTCGCAGTTAAAAGTGAGCGGTTGCGTAAATCAGTCGCATCCCTTAAAAACAGTCGATCGCACTAAAAATGCATTTTAAATTAATACTTGTGTTGTGCACAGTGAATTATGTGCAGTGTATCAATATTTTGGGCTTAATGCCGGTCCCGTCACGAAGTCATCACATCTGGAATCGCGTTTTAATGAACGAATTGGCTGTAACCGGATATAATGTTACCGTTTTATCGTGCGATTTCGAATCGAATACACCGAATTTAACTTACATCCATCTGGAAGAATCGTACAATGAATTGAATAGTGATGCCGATTTTAATTTGATTGGTCACGCCGATGAAACAACAATTCAAGGTATTCGTTCGTATTACGTGTTTCAATATGCTGCGTGCAAAGGAGCTTTTGACTCGAACGGATTTCAACAGCTTTTAAATTATCCGAAAGATTTTAAATTTGATTTGATTGTGTTTGATTTTACGATGGGGCCTTGTTTATTAGGATTTGCCGAAAAATTCAATTATCCACCGATTATCGGGGTGACCGCGTTCAATAATCCACCGTTTTCACATCAAGTTGTTGGTGGACATAAATATTATGCATACATTCCGTACTATGGTTTGAATTACGGGACGGATATGAACTTTTTTCAGCGCATACAAAATGCATACATTTCGGGATACGATGAAATGTGATTAACGCACGATTTGTTCGTTAATTATTTTAATCATGTTATGTTTTTTTAGATATCGTGCATATGTGGTGGCCCCAAAAATCGATAAGTGGATGAAAACGGCATTTCGTAGCACACATTTACCGAGTGGTAGTGATTTTGAACAGTTATCAAAATTAATTCTGATCAATTCTCATCCATCGATCGATTTTCCGGAACCAACGCCACCAAACGTTATTCAAGTTGGTGGCTTACAAATTCGAACACCTGAACCACTTCCCGATGAATTGGAACAATTCGTCAATAAATTCAAATCTGGTTTTGTGTTATTTTCACTCGGCACAAATGTTCGAAGTGATGAATTACCACCAGCCAAGCGACAAATGTTTTTAGATGCGATGGCTAAATTTCCACAGTACGGTTTTCTATGGAAATTCGAATCGGATATAGATGTACAACTTCCGAAGAATGTTAATATACAGAAATGGTTACCACAAGGTGATTTGCTAGGCCATTCAAAAATAAGGGCTTTCATCACGCATGCTGGACTTTTAAGTACACACGAAGCGGTTTGGTTTGGTGTACCAATGATTGCTATGCCATTCCTAGCGGATCAACATCGAAATTCATATAGGATTGTCGAATATGGAATTGGAGAAAAAATATTATTTGCCGAGGTGACAGTTGAAACAATAAAATCTGCACTGCAGAAGGTGCTCGAGGAGCCACGGTAAGAATTTAAATTTAATGGGTGTTTTTGTACCTTTAAAATTATTAATTGTTTGACAGTTATCGACAAAATATCCAAGAAGTTTCGAGGGTATTTAGAGATCGACCTGCAAATCCGTTAGACTCAGCTGTGTGGTGGATTGAATACATTCTACGGAATCCGGGTGTTAATCACCTTGCATCGCCAACATTAAAATTAGGATTCATCCGTTCAAATTTATACGATATAATTTTAGTTTTGGTCATTTTGGTGATTGGCACAATAATTTTAGTGAGTAAAATGACGAATCGATTACTAAGAGGTGGCAATAGTAGAATGGTTAAGCATTTGACAACAAGTAATAAAAAAGGCCAATAAAATGTATGGACCATTATAGAAAATTTTCTAAATTGAAATTAATTTAGTAATTTAATTTATTTATTTACTTTGACCTTGAAAAAAATCGCGTACTTATCATATTAAATATATTATATGATTTATCACCAAGATCATTAAACATCTGTGCTTTCGAAAACAATCGTGTCGTCATAAGCGTTGAAATTAAATTCATTTAAGTTTAGTATTTGTTTTGGTTATCACCTCTGATAACCGAATTACAATTAACAAATTTACTTTAGCATTACCAGAAGCGTGTGACTGCACAAAATATCAAATATCGTTTGAAATGAACAAAAAATATTGTGTCGTGATTCAATTACTGCGTAAAGCAACTGATAATTGATAACGAACGTACGCCAAGTACGAGGTAAGTGACGGTAAAAATATGTAGTAATTATCAAAGATTAGTATAGAAACATGTGCTTGCTGAATTATTTGTTGAGTATAGATCTGATAGGGTATCATATTGTGCGTGCACCTATATATATCAATGTTACCAAGAAAATATTTACAAGTAGGAATTTCCAAAGGAATGGGCATGATAGGTCAAGCACAGTACAAAAACCATGAGAATTTGAGTCCAAGATACATTCCAAAATAGACAAGCGGAATGTTTAACACATTCTTACTAGTAGAATGTTAATGAAGGGATCAATCATAAGACACCTGAGTGTGAAAACCCTCCAAACTAGGTGTTCAAAGTAACAATTCGATTGACCTATTTGCTAATACTTTCGATTTATGTTTGAGCTTAGGTGATTGTCGCTTAACGTATGAAAACGGAAGGGGTAATTTGCCAATAACTGCATCCGATAGGTTTAAAATTGCCTAAGCATGGTGGTAGAATTAGTGCTAATCTCCTAACAGGCCAGTTAAAGAAACCATAACGGAGAAAGTATTATTACTTTGCTCAAGCATACGGGTGGCACCAAAGAAATGTTTCTAATGAATATTTCAGCGACGCAGCCTCTTAGAGCAGAAATGACTTCTCTAAGAAGTATCTATGCGACTGGGATAATAACTAAGCTATGCGAGTGGGATAATAATTAAGACTTTATCCGAATGGCAACATTCTTGATTCGCCATGGAAGCAGTTTTTACAGTACAAATTCAAGTATAGACATGATGCTATTCTTTTCTGTCCATGGTGTACAGAAAACGTGGATACTGTCGAATATTTATGTATTTTTCCCACTTACCAAAAACGAATTCGACGTGTCAAAGGGGCTAACCGATTAATGGTAAAAGTGCTGCTTTTGTAATGCCGACTCTTCTGCCGTATTTTTGGATACCGACCACTTCTCAAATTGAAAAAGTGATGAAATTTTATAGAGATTTTATAGGTAGCACTAATTGACAAGTGACAACTAAATTATAGAGCTTTCACAGTTGAAACGTTTCTTTTTCCTACATAATTTTTGCTGCACGCTTTTTGCCACATTGCTATCTTTATAAGAATTGAAGCGTTTCTCTGATACAATGGGTTACCGATCGAAACAAGTAGTAATCAGAAAGAAGTAATGTCCGAAAAATACGGTGGGTTTAGTCTAGCGTTGCGGGACTTTGTCATGCTAAATAATTACTTAATCGTGTGTCTGCTCTTTTTGTCGGGATTTTTTCTTTAATACTCGGCTTAATCCATAATACATCCATCAAACCCTAAGCTCAGTTTTTTAAGCATGTCACTGTCAACTTATTGGAAAATTTATATAATTTAAAGTTACAGCTCTGTGTTCAAAAAATAATCAAGGAAAACATAGATCCAAAAAAAGCTGCAGGGCATGATTTAATCAGCGGAGAAGTAACTGTCATATTTAATCTTTACTGCAACCTACCAGTATCAAGTTACGTAAAAGTTTCAACACTTGCGGATGATACAGCAATTCTAGCGACGCATCAACATCTCACGATAGCTTAAAGAAATCTGCAGATTATATTAAACAATATCGGACTACCACAATATCAAAATGTTAAATATCTCGGCCTATATTTAGATATAAGGCTTATGGGCCAACCAGCGACTCATTAACAACTTTAAGTAAGAATATGTGGTGCGATCATTTTTGTTGTACTTACCTTTTTGTGCTTATAGGGGCATGAAGTCTTTCATATGAATTCTAGTCGTAATTATATAGAATCCGAGTACTGAGTGAGTGCATTTTCGAGGCAACGCAAACCTGTGAGATAAATATTTTGAGGTTATAAAGTATAGTAGTTGGTAAAATGTCGGACGACGAAGGGCGAAGAGCAATACGCGATTGCAGTGACAAATAGAGTCCCGATTCCCAAATTAAATGACGATCAGGTAGAGACTTCGTTTCTGCAGTTGGACAGATGCAACAATTGACGTTTCAGCGAGCACAAAATTTTAACCGTTCAAGGTCACGAGATCGTTACGTACAGCAACAATGCGTTGAGACGTCGGTAAATAACCACACGTCGATTTCATCGTAAATTCGGAGTTTCAGCATACAGATGTATTAAGCTGTGTAATTTTTCGCAAGCTCAGTCGCCCATGGTCGCCAAGCTCAACGTCGTCAAACTTAATGTCGAATTATCATGCCAACGTAAAAAAAATTTCCGTCATCACACAGTCATAAGAATGTCAATCAATTATGTGTCTACGATATCGCAAGTAAATTGGATTTTTTGATAGATACTGGCGCAAATGTTTTAGTGAAACCCTAAAGTTATGCAATTAGTACGGCGATGCATTCATCAAAACTACTGTACGCGGCGAACGGATCGACTATACCAGTTTTCGGTGATAAATTACTGCGATTGAATCTCACTACAACTTGTTAGTAGACGTGGCTGGCATGAAATTAATTGATAATTTAACATCCTTGCAGACCCCAGGAATTTCGACCAAAACTGATAGTTTATCAATAGAAACGTTCAATTGTGAGCATAAATACTGATCTTCGTTAAAAGAGTTCCCGGAGAACACCCTGTTTAAAAACAAACTCATACCCTCGAGTGTTAAAGTTACGCACCAAATTGAGACTGTTGGGAATCCAGTGAGTTCCCACGAAGACTTTCTCCAGAAAAATTGGCGGCGGCTACAGCAGAATTCGAGGAGCTTATGCAGCAGGGGATATGTAACCCACCAAAAAGCAATTGGTCGTCACCACTTCATATGGTTCTCAAAAAGGAATGATCGTGAAGACCATGTGGTGATTTTAGGGCACCAAATGCCACCACTAAGCCTGATAGATACCCATTGCCGTATATTAACGGTTGTGGTCATATACTCTATGGTAAAACCATATTTTCAAAAATTGATTTAAATCCCCATCAAGGAATCCGATGTGCCTAAGACGGCTATAGCTTCACCTTTCAGGTTATTTGAGTTTTTATACATGACATTCGGGTTATGTAATGCCGCACAGTCATTTCCGAGACTAATTTTAGAAGTTCTAAGAGGATTGGATTTTGTTTTTATTATATAGATGACATCCTAATTGCATAATTCAACGAACAGCAACATTATGAACATCTGCGCGGAGTATTCCATCGTCTTCAGAGCTATAGTCTGAGTATTAATTTATCCAAATGCGAATTTGGAAAAAGGTCAATCAACTTTCTTGGGCATCTAATTATCCCTACTGGAATACAACCATTAATAGAGAAGCAATACAGAACTACAACCTTCCAACTATGGCGAAGGAGCTTAAGCAATTTCTGGCGATGATCAATTACTACAGGAAATTTATTTCGAATTCTATCACATATCAAATGATTTTACAAGGTATGATTAAGGGTAACAAAAGGAATGACAAGACTATGCTTGTTTGGGACGTCTCAACTGCGGTATTCATCCTACTTTGTCATCCGTCACCAAATGTTCCGCTTACATTAACCGCCGACGCTTCAGATTATGTAGTAGGCGTTGTTTTACATCAAGTTGTCAATCGGCAGTTGCAACCTCTTGGTTATTTCTCGAAAAAGCTAGACGATACCCAGAGAAAGTATAGTACATACGATCGAGAGTTCTTGGCAATAAACCTGGGTGTGAAACACTGTAGGTATATGGTAGAAGCCAGATGATGCAGGATCTGTACCGACCATAAGTTCCCTTTTAAGCAACAGTCAGACAAAGCGTCACCTAGACAAATCCAATATTTGGATTATATTTCGCAATTTTCAATCGATATTCGTCACATTTCTGGTTCGTCAAATATAACAGTTTTTTTTATTCCAGATTAATTCTATAGAGTGCTCATCTATAATTGACTACGTAGAGATAGCTATAGACCAACAGGCATCTCTTGAGTTACGTGAATTTTTAACTAATCGAAAATTAACAATGATACTAAATAAATTAACCATCCCAGGCACAAGTCAGCAGCTGTACTGCGGCATCGCTAATAATCGAGTATGTCCATACATCACGGCCAAATTTAGGACCCCTATTATCGAGAGTCTCCACAACTTGTCACATCCTACGGCAAAAGTACTCAGCATTTGGTTCGACAAATGATTTCACGAAAATTACGGCACAAACTATAGGGAATGTCAAATCATTTTATACATAGACTCAAATCAAGGCAACCTGTTAAAATTGCCATAAGACGTAATATTCATTAAATTCCGCAATGTTTCTTACATATTTCTTACGCACTCGCCGGTTAGCCTATTACATGGAAAAAACATATTAAAACTAAAGTTCAAAACAGAACAAGAGCGTCAGCGGCCCCTGCTAAATTAAAATATACAAAAAGCATACTATGCTAACAAAATGATCGACAGTAACGACGACGATTTTTTTATTGAAATAAATAGAGTCTACATATCTAATTTTATCGCCACCGAAACAATGTTGCCAACTGTTTTTAATTTTTTTGAGTTGGCTTTTTAATAAAATGGGTACTAAGTAGCCATGTTTTAAAATTTTTCATTGTTATTTTTATGTCGCGATACGATGACGCTTTTGTTTGTTATGTTTACAACAGCGATATTGCTGTCGAAATTTATATTTATTCGTTGACGCTTGCCGTTGACGCTCTTGTTCTGTTTTGACCCTAAACGTCAACAAATCAAGTTAAGGTGCGTCAAAATAAACTGGTTAATAGGAAAACATTTAAACTTAAGCCTGGAGTGTAAGGTTTTGCTCTTTACTCTTCTGGTACGAAACGGTAGCAAAAAGAATCCAGCAGTACAACAAAAATTACCGGTTGAAATTAGAACAACATTCGAACGCTTTAGCCAGGGAAATAAAAGGCACATATATCGGCGACTTAAAAAAAAAAGATCCTTTGGATGTACCTAATTAAGAGTAAGAGTGCATATTAATATTAAGAACTAACATAGGTTAAGTCTTAATTGTATTTAATTAGTTTGTAAGATTTGATTACATCTTGTGAGTTTCCTAGACAGGAAAAATTAAAGAATAAAGCCTAAGGCAGTTAAAAAAAATAATATATCTACCTAAGATTACCGTAATGTACTACTTTTGGTCGATCTCATGTTTTGTCCCTTTCCCTATCACGTGTATTTGGTATCCCTAGTACATAACGAGTAGGACCAATATCTTTAATTTTAAATGATGCCATCAATCTTTTTTCATACATTTTTGTTTTATAAATATTTGATTTATTCAAATTTTATAATTTTCGAACATTTTCAAATAATTCATTACCGAAAACACTAAATTTTAATTTTAATTTAATAATTACCACCATATTCTTATACACATTTCATTATTATACCTTATCGAATACCTTATCTATTATTATCAAAATATTGAATTAAATAGTTTAATTATTACAGGATTTATGGTTGCAGTATGGACAGCTATTTTATGACTAAATTATATCATTCTCATATATTTAATATAGATTGTGATTTTATATTAAAACTGGCTAATCGAGAAAGTTTGTATTTTGAACTGGAAAGAAGATACGAGAACCCTTTGGTATAAATTTATATATGGGTGCTCTATATTTTTAACTAGCTTAAAAACATTAAATTTATTTTGCCATAGTTTATATCACAATCACAATAATAAATAATTAAATTAAAAACGTTTAATATAGTGATAAAATATTTTTATTTAAAAATGGCCGGTTTCGGAAATTCTTCCTAAAATATTTTTATAAACATATCTTATCACTTTTTTGAAAGTTTTTGATTTAATTATTTATTATAGTTCTTCTTATATGTCTATGGGCTTAGCACTTCCATGTTTATGTATTACATCTATGATCGACAAGTAGGGAAGGGAGATGAGTGTTTGTAGGGAAACTAAACAAGACATATGTAATAAAAACCGAATGTTTATAAAAACTTTAAGTTAATTATTTGATAATAATAATTATTTTATTTTGTGGATAAAACATCCATAACATGGCGTCAGAAGTGTAATAAAATAATTTCAATAAAGAAAATATATTGAAACGTGAACATATTATTTTATTCGTGATAGGCAATTAACATAAGTGAGGTTAAGAAAAAATCGCACGCGGTTGCTACATAAAAAAATAAAATAAATTTTTTCTGGTGAAAATACTAATAAATATAAAAAAATGAGTGAGTTGGCTGAGATAATAAAACTTCACAGCTACGTGCAATAACATCAATAAAAATATGAAATTAGTCAACGATGAGCTGAAATCGCTTCGTGATGATTTTTATAAGAACAATGAAATTGACGTTGTAACATCTCATGTTCCATTTCTGAAACCATTGGATATAAATGGTAATATTGAGCAAAATTTCGAACTCTTCGAAGAGAAATTGGAACGAGTACGTTGTGGCATCAGATCAGTTATTGACAAATGACCTGCTACTGAAGAACAGAAAAAGATAAATTTGCTGTTATCGTTAATCAGGGATGATTCAAAAATTAAGTTTTCACATTTTTCTTTGACTAAGGCAGAGAAGGACATTGCTAAAAATGTTATTGAACTAATTTGTAATCGTCTGGTGTCAAAGCGAAACGTCCTCTATGAGCGATACATGTTTCATACGTGTTCACAATACGAGCATAAATCTTTTGATGCGTATTTGATACGGAATATTTCTGTCGCAAGATCCAGACATATTGAAACTCGAGAAGATTATACAGGCGGGTAAAGTCAGTGAAGTTACGGAAGATCGTATTAAATCGCTTGTTGGTGTAAGTCACAATGTAAATAAAATGTTCGAAAATAAAAATCAGAAATCGAGAAATGTTTTGTGCGATCAATCATGTTTTTAAAAAAATCAATTGTCCTGCGTTTGGTAAAAAAATGTAAATTTTGCGATGGTTTTAATCACTTCGAAGTAGTATGTAAAAAGACGAATTTTAAAAAGAATAATGACAAGGCACTAGTAAAAGAAGTAAAAATTAAGACATACAGTGAAAGTGATACGTCATTGACAATCGGAAAAGTAATAGATTGAGTTGAGGCTAAAATTTAATGATGATTGGCAAAACGTTGTGTGTGATCTAGATTCAGGCGCTCAAGCTTGTCTGATCAGATTTAAGCAGTATTCAAAATTAACTAACGGTAATATTTGTTTGAACGACTCTAAATTGACATTAACAGATTAGGGTGGACATAATATTAGAGTTCTGGGACAAGTGAAAATTTCGTGTCATTATGAAAACAAAAAATATAATATAATATTTCAAGTAATTGATAATGATCATTTTGCAGTATTATCCGAAAGTGCAGCGAAAATGTACGGCGTTCTAAGCATTGCGACAATAGGGCCAATAACAAGGTCTCGAAGCCTAGTTATTCAGATGTTAATGCGGTCAATGAAACAAATCGAATAATTCAAAAATATAAGATGTGTTTGATGGTTATGGGCTCTTGCCGGGATATGTGGAGATCGAGATTGATAAAAGTATTAAACCTGTCATCCAATGTCCTCGCAGAATACCAATGGCAATTCGATCGAAACTTAAGGAAGAGTTGGACTCACTAGTAAAAGGTGACATTATTACACTCGAACCATCAAATACAAAATGGGTGAGTAATATTTTACTAGTGAAAAAGAATAATTGTTTCCGAATTTGTCTAGATCCAATTCCTTCGAATGTGGCCATCACGAGTGGCCACATTGTCAAACAACAACAATAGATGAAATTTTACCGGAACTTGGTAAAGCGAAAGATTTTAGTACTATGGATACCAGAAAGGGATTCTAGAAAATGAAGTTGACGGAAGAAAGTAGCAAACTAACTACTTTTTGGACTCCATTTGGCCGTTACCGTTGGTTGCGTTGTCTTTTTGGAATTTCGTCAGCACCAGAGCTTTTCCAAATGAAGATGTACACGGTCGTTCATGATTTGCAAATTTGGAGAAGCTATTAGTACGTTTACGTGAAAATAATTGTAAACTAAATAAAAGTAAATTGAATCTTTGTCGATCGGAAGTAAAATTCTTTGGACACATTTTGTCAAGTGAAGGTCTAAAAGTGGACGAGTCAAAAGTCAAGGCTATTAAGAATATGCCATCACCAAAAGATAAAGGCGATTTACTTCGATTTTTAGGTATGCTGAATTATTTGGGCCGATACATACCAAATCTTAGTATAGAAAGTGCACTTCTTCGCAAGTTAGCGTGGTTATGGTCAAATTACGAAGAAAAAGAATTTAAAAAGTTGAAATTTCTAGTTAGCGATATCAAATTAATAAAATATTTCGAGATTGGTAAACAATTGACAATTGAGTGTGATTCGAGCAGTACTGGACTGGGTGTAGCAGTTTTCCAAGAAAATCAAATAGAGCCATTGTGTTTGCTTGTGTGCGTTTTGATCAACTTATTGTGGGCAACGTTACGACCATTATAAAGACGGATCATAAACCACTAAAAAGTATATTTAAAAAACCAATATTAGAAAGCACATAAACGTTTGCAGTTGATGCTGATGGTACTACAGAAAATGAAATATTCCAAGATTTAAAGAAAATTAATCTAATTCAGTCGTTAAAAATTTCCGATGAACGGACACAGAATATAAAAGATAATATTTTCTGGCCAAATATGGCATCAGATATAAAAGAAAATGTGCAAATGTGCGACATATGCATTAGATATTCTAATTCACAGTCACATCCACCTATGCAGGGTGGAAATTTCCATCTCACGATGGAAACCAATGTATCCATTCCAGTTTGTGTCAATGGATGCTCTAGTATATAATAGAAAATCGTAATTAGTTACCAAACTCGGTAATTGAAATCTGTAAGCAAAATTTTAATCGGCATGGTATTCCACAAAGAGTATGTACAGACATTTTGTGGATAAAACATCCACAACAGTTCTAATGTAATTGTCGTGCAAAGATGTGATGAATCGTGGAAGCAATTTTCAGTTTTAGAAACCAAGATGAAATTGAGCTTTAGTAATGGTACTCGTACATTGAATGAGAGCATCAGTGAGCCAACGAGCAGTAATCCCTATGTTGGTCGTAAACAAGTGTAGAATTAGTATATACAAGGACCCAACGGAATTAAACAAAAATATTAAGAGGCTTATATATCCAATGAAAACAGTCGAAGAAGTGGCAGCTAAAACGCGAGTCAGCAAATTATTCTCAAAATTGGACTGTGCAGAGGGATTCTGGGCAATAAAAGTGACAGAACGCACGTCGAAATATTTAACATTTTCAACGCCATGGGGCAGATTCAAATATCTGCGCATTCCATTCGGCATATCACCAGCACCAGAAGTATTAGATGAGGTTATGAACCGAATGCTAGAGGGCATAGATAGATGCAAAGTGGTAATGGATGACATTTCCATTCACGCGCCAACATTAAGGGAGTTGCGTAAATCCACAAAAACGGTCACTGGACGATTAAAAAAAGCGGGATTCACACTGAATAAAGAAAAGTGTGAGTACAAAAAATCATCAGTAAAATTTCTAGGATATATCTTCACAGAAAGGAGATATGAGGGGGATAAAGATAAAGTCGGGGCAATCAACCAATTAAAAACGCCAAAATGTGTCAAAGAATTGCAGAGAATATTGGGCATGGCAAATTACCTTGGCAATTTTATCAGCAACCTGTCAGAATTAACAGAACCATTGTGGAAATTGCTACATAAATAAGCAGCTTGGTGTTGGGAAACAGACCACACTAGGGCATTCGAAAAAATAAAAAAGGTACTGACAAACACACCGCGGTACTATCGTAGACGCGAGCAGTAAGTCTATGGGCGCTTGTTAAATGCAGGGCGGAAAACCCATAGCACATGCCACAAGGGCACTTACAACTTCACAGCAAAACCAACCACAAATAGTAAAAGAAGCGTTGGCTATTCGTTTCCGATGCCAAAAATTCCATGAGTACGTATATGGAAATGAATTAAGCGTTGAAACGGATCACAAACCTTTGGAGACGATCTTCCTAAATCCCATACAAATCGCACCATTAAGATTACAGCGTATACTTTTCGATATATTACAATATTCACCCAAGATAAAGTATATCAAAGGAACAGCAATACCAATTATAGCAGATGCATTAAGCTGGAACCGCGAGATCGAATACTCCACGCAACGAAATATTGGGTTATATCGGTTCAGCGTTTATTCAGCCATCAAACGCGAACAATGTTACCGACAAATATAGCAAACTCAAAACCCAAAATCATCAACAGGGTCACTGAAGAACTTCGTGAATTGAGGACAAATCAAAAACTTTATGCGGATCGTGTAGCAACACCTCGATTGTCATTTAAAATGGGCGAAAATGTCAGAATGCAAACAAATCATCGCGAGTGCAAACCAGCGAAGGTAGTCGAAATCACTGAAAATCCAAGATAAGGTAGAAAATAAGGTAGAAAATATCAAAGAAACCACATGCACCTTCACACGACAAAAGCAAAGATACCATTACCTATTTCACCATCGAAACAATTCGAAGCAACGAACAATCAAACGGGCGAAATACCACCGGTTAAAATACCATTAACGGAATCATCAACAAACACGGGTCAGCCTCGGTGTGTTCATGTGAACATGAACATATAACTTGTAGCATGTAAACATGAACATATAACTTGTATCATGTAACTTGTAACATATATAAAATACAACGCATTCTCACGCTTACCATCAAACCTACAACAAGTATCATCTATCATTACACCTTCGAACCAGATGAAACATCAACGGACGTATTATCTGTTGACTCGGTTAGTTGGTAGTCGACTGATTTTTGCGATGGATCCTTTGAGAGATCCTTTCTGAGTTTTCAAAGTAATGACTTTGACATAAACGCACATATTTATCAGGTATTCCTAGACATCGCAAAACAAACCAAAAGCTGTAGCGTTTGAAGAAGCTACGAGAACAATGCTCATTGCTCAGTTGTTGTACTCTTAAGACTTCAGCCTTCCGTGAATGGTGGAAGGCTAAAGTCTTAAACTTTCTCTGTCTACAAACTTGCTTAGCGGTTCTTCTAGCAAGGACTGCTTTATTCTTCCGTGCGATCGTAAAACGTGTTCGCGCTTCTTTAAAGGCTATATTTTGTTGCTCGATAGTAAGTTGATACTCCTCATCTAACCAATCATTTTTGGGCTTAATTTTTACCATACCTAGAGTCACCTGGGCAGCATCAACTTCTGAAATTTTTAATACCATGAGCGCTGGTCGGTTTTCATAATGCTACTGCTAACAATATTCTGATATTCTGAAAAGTCAATAAAACACGTAAAAGTGAGCAAGTCATCATGATGGATATCATGCTCGTTTGAATGCACATACTTACCACATATAAAACCTCCAACCGCACAAGAGTTACTTATTCGATAAACACATAAATCGGCAAATTAATTAAATTTAATTGTAAACAATTGAAAATTATTTCTGTTTAGATTAATTTAAGAAGAAAAAAAAAATAAATTAAGATTTCTTCACATCATACTTGCATGTTTATCAATATTCTGAATACAACAGATGCCGACATAATTATCGTTGAAAATTAAAATTATTATGTTAGTTTATTGGCTGATAATTATACCGAAGTATGTGCCCATCCCATTTAAGGCCGAAATATTATATGAAATAATCAAATTTAATTGATCGTTTGTCGTCGCGTTACACAACATCGAATATCGACAATTTGACACTAAATAAATATGTTAGTAACTGATAAGAGCTTAGAGTGTTATCGTTATTACAAGTCTAAAACTAAAACAAAGTCGTCGATAAATTGCGGGCATAATATGTTGCACAATTAATGATGTTCGATTAGAACGTTTAACTTACATATATACATGAATCAGTGTGTGAAAAAAAATTTAATTGGCCTTCACTTTAATTATTTGTAACATGTTTTATAACTGTTTTTATTACATGTAAATAAGTGAATGTACTTAAAGTATCTGATGAGGATCACAAATTGCTCATAATTACATTTTATATATTGCAAATGAAATATGTATTTATAAACTGCATATTTTAGCTGTAGCCTGTAGGTCAGAATTTAAGTATCGTGGGAATACAAGATAATTTCTGTACCAGAGAATAAGTTTATATTTAAATTAAAGATTTTTTAAATCTAATACACTGCCTTTGTCCCACAAACGGTTCACGTTGCCCTTTCTTATTACATGATAACAGTAGAGCACGAGCCGCATACTTAAAGGAAATAAACAAAAACGTAAGTAACGATTAAAAGTGGTTAACCGAACAGCATAATATCTTCAGATCTAGTTCTATTGTCATTTGGAATCCTCCGTGTCAACATCGATGTAGTACTCGTTACTTGGCAGGAGCATTTCTCTTATTTACCCAATGTTCAACAAGGGGCAAATGCTGTATTCGAAAGTTGTCAAATACAGACTGTACAAATGTGTATAGTAGACCAATCCTACGAGAAATTCACACTGATCATGCAGCGACTAAAACGAAATCGTTCCCCTGGGGTTGATTGCATAAGCTCCGAGCTCTTGATATCCAGAGAAGATACTTTGTGAAACAATCATTTTAATCTTATTCGATTAGTATGACCGAGCGATGTTATGCCTAATGATTGAACGGTGGGAGCGTTATATCCTATCCTTAAAAAACAAGATAGCATAGCTCTTTTGCATATAAGAAACAAATTACTGTTATATATTGTTTCGATTTCTCTAGAGTTAAACCTAGAGACATCTATGAATTAGTATTAGTACTAGCGAAAATATAGAAAAAAGAAAATAAAAGAATAGCGTCGATATAAGCGTCGGACTGTTGAAAGTAGAGATGAGTTGTAATTATGTGGCTAATCTAGTGAACTTAAAAGTGTTTTAAGAAGTGAATTATCGTTGTTAAAATTTTATAAGTTTTGTTAGAATAAAAAATTGTTTATTGTCATTAAAATAAAGGATAATTGTGTTATTTATTGCGGAAATTATTGTGTTTAAGACTAAACAGTATTTGAAGTGGAGCCTGATGTATAGTGTTCATTTGTTTGTGAAGTGCTGTGTACTTATTTATGGACAGTAAACATCGGTGGAAGATATTCACAAAACCGAAAACTCACAAAAATTCACAAAATGTAACAATTGGTGACAGCTGTGGGATTGTCAATATTTAAAGTGATTATGGACAAGTTAACGACTAAATGGTTGAGGGAGAAGATGGCTATTCGTGATTTGTCAACCATTGGAAATAAATGTGATTTACTAATAAGACACTCCGTGAAGCCCTGATAAATCAAGACTTGGATCCGGATTAGCAAGCACAAATTCAACGACAGCTGATGGGACTCGACTAAGATGGCGGAGGTCAAACAGCGAACAGCAGTTTAAAAAGACAATCCAAACCATCGTAAATGGTCAAAATAAAATGGGTGATAAACTTATTGAATTATCTGCTTCTATTAAAAGTGAAGAAGGCAAATTACAAGAGGAATTCAAATTAGAGATTGGCTAATTTGATCAACATTTACAAACAAAAATCGAAAAAGTCGAGCTAAAATTTAAACGTCTCGAAAAAGAGTGACTTAAAGAAAGTCAATGTAAATTGGACAATGTCGTAAGTAGTACAACATGTTCAATCAGTCAAAAGGCTCCAACTTTTGTTGGAACAACATTGTTTCAACGAAAACTTAACAATATGAAGAGAATTACACCTCTGGCAGAGAAAATTGTAGGTGACTACCACTAAATTGGCCAGTCATTGATAAATTTGTAAAAAAAGCCTAAATTTTAGCCACAATTCGTTGTTTCCAAAATCGTCTTCCAAAATCGAAAAAAATGTATTAAGGGTACCATCGAAACTGTCATATTTACAACACAAATCGATTGCAAAACTCTACAAAAACAACCAAAAATGAGATATACAGAGAATAAGGTTAGGTGACGTGAATTATGAATTAGAAATGGCAATTCTCACTTTTATTTTTAATTACGAATTTAGACTGTGGTTAAAATCTCGACTTATCTGACTCAATTGATTTAACTTATTCAAGATGGCGGTATACGAGACTTATTTGAACATAACCTTACATTTTAATTATTTAGAGTTTAATGTTATTAGATTTTTTTAAGAAGTCGGAATTTATTGAGCGAGTGGCGCAGTGGTTACAACGGCGGCGCTTGGAGTGGGAGATACCAAGTTTGAATCTCAATAGGGGTAGGAGGATGCAAAAGGAAAATTTTTCACATGATTACAATAGGTGATATTGATGAACACAACTTTGACCCTTATTGGTGTGCAGAAGTCATGGGCCGATCCATCTTTCATGTCATTGTACAAGGTGACATGCAGCTATGCAATGCGCAGGTGGTATGCTGTACTTGTGTGATTGGGTTGAATGAATTTGTGTGAATTAAAAAAAGAATTGAAGTAATTAGCCTTCAAGAGGCTTTGAGTCCACTAGCTGATCAATACTTTTTTATAAAAAATAAAAAATAAAAATTGCGAAGAAATCTCAAACAAAAAAATTCGTGAAATATCATTTTTGTGGAGACCCTCCCAAATAAGTCAAAATTAGCCACAATAAGTCTACTAGTGAGATGACTTATTGTAGACTAGTCGAGAATTGGACCTCAGTCTCCGTACCAAAAGATTAAACCCCTAAGAATGGATAGAACCACCGGCTCTCGTCATGTTCATTTTTGTTGGATCTTTCATGATATTTTCAATTTCCCAAATATAGTGATGGTCATGGGATTCGCTATTTCCAGATGTTTAATTTTGATGATATTTTCGAAAACGGAACTCAATAGTACTGACTCGCAGATTGATCTCCAACTAGTCGCACTATGAGGAGGAGCATTAATTGTATATACATTCCTGGTCGGCGACACATTTTTGTGATATTTAAATTTCGATTGAGTTTCTCGATCTTCAACCCTAATTCGTAAACTATACAAAATCGTAACGCTTAGAAATAAAAAAAAACTTTTATTGCTTCGAACGCAGCCTAACCACATTTAAGAGTCGTTTACCCTTATTTTCATTACCACCAACTGGTTGTATGTCTATCGATGCACAATTACTTTCACTCAAGAAACAGGACATTTTGTAACGATATTCTGTTGTTTTTGCAATAAGATTTAACCCATTTGGATTGCCCATTTTATAGATTTGAACTTCATTTACAGCATTTCTAATTTCAAGAAATTTAAAGAAAAACTCTTGAATGATTTTTGACGGAAGTGCCATGAATATGGATCTTCCAAATAATAATTAACTTTACTAGCTATTTGCCATATTTACAGAATTCATTAGATATTATATATTTTTCGAGAACGCACATTGTTCAACACACTTTAGTTTCCAGAGTGTCGATTTTGTACGAAAATTGACAGCGCGAGCTGGTGAGGTGAGCAATATTTTGTGTATATATACAGTGTATAACATACAAATTTATATTTGTATTGTATTTTTTTTTTCTCATGTGTCTGTGTATTTTGTATGTCATTTTTATGAAGGCAAGTATGAAAATATAGGGTTCCGGTTGAACCGGTTAAATTTTTATGATGCTGACGTCCAGCTCACCTCACCTATTCGCTAGCTTTTTAGCGGTGGAATCAAATTTTTAAAATTTATTATTATTATTTTTTTTTATAATTTTTTTATATAATTTTTTTTATATATTTGATTTTTTGTTAACAATTTTATGACGTTTAAAAAAAGTTCTAGTATGTTTGAGATATAATAGGTTAGATTTATTAAATAGGTATTAACTATTTTAATAGGTTAATAATAGTTAGTGAGTCGTCATAATATTTTATTCACATTTTTATTTAAACTGAAAAAGAAACATAACCATACGCCATTCATTAACGATGAACACTAAACATTATTTTGTTTTTGAAATATCAAATACAAAAATATATAAACAAGATAACGCGCATGTGCTCAAGTAAACCAATACTAATAAAACTACTACTACTATATTTTTCCGGTTTGCTCACCTCACGCTGTCATTTTCCGTACAAAATCGACACTCAGGTAACAGACGATTTTTTAATTTTATCACTTTATATTTGATGGCCAGGTTTAAAATTGCAATCCTATTGACCCCATTGATTTCACACTCATCCGTGTATATAAATCGGATAAATTCGAGAAAATCTTCGTATTCACAATCATAAATGTGTATAATTTTACTGTCGTCATTTACGCTAGTGAATTTTTCTTCAAACACTGTACTTCGTTTCATCAACTCGAGCGAATGGGCATATATAACTTCGTCCTGTATTTTAAACTGCACATCCGATAGAAAATTTCGATTGAAAAGTTGTTTTGTAATTTCGGACATTATTGAATGAGGCGATGCATTAATTTTAAATTCCATATTTGTGTTTTGACTTTTGAGGCTTTTTTTAGGTAATGTCACAATAAAACAACTATCAATTGTTTATCTGTTGCAATAAATTGTTGCTTAGCAACAAAATTGTTTGTCGACGACTACTTCGTTTTGAAATTATTTCAATTCGTTGCTCAAATTTTAAAATTATATTTGATAGAGTTATTCTATTTTAAACGTTAGGTTAAGATTTGTGGCTTAAATTTCACAGTTTTGATGGGCTTACCATCAATTTTTTTCTGAATTTCGAAGGTAGGCTCCATATATGTATTTTCTATTGTAAAATTATTGTATTTTCTGTTATGAATTTTGATGTTTCTATTGTGTTGGTAATTCGGCGATGTAATATTTTTTAACTCAAGGCAGGATAAAATGGGAGTTATCTATGGAAATCGTCTATTAATCCCGAGAAATCCCGAAATTACTTAAAGTTCGATCAAGACTCCTGAGGTTTCAAAAATATCTGGGAACCTACCTTAACGGACCCAATGAAGTCTCACTGTTTATAAAGTAAGGACCAGCAATAGCCTGTGTATAACTCGATTAATATTATATATTTATTTAAAAAACATTTATATATTTTAATTAGACGGACAAACATTTATATGATCTAATTAAAGAAAGAACATAAATGTGTGTCTAAGATAGTGAATGTCTAAACTAATATTCAATAGAGTAATTTTTTTTGGTTATATTGCTTGATCTATAGTCTGTTTTAGAATGTTGGGTCTTAAATTACAATAGTTGCGTTCAAAAGACTAACGCAATAAGAATGAGTCCTCTAAAATAGAACTGAAATTTTACTTTTCATATACTAGAGCAACTCCTGTTTGACCTTTTCAATGTAGATATTGCAAAGAGAATTTAAAAATTCGTAAGTAATAATTTTTGTTTCGTTTTCGTCGACCACACAGTATCAATTTACTTCAGTGTTTGTGGCAAAAATGTTAAGCTAATTGTTACGGCAACCGCTCAGAATTGGACATTTTCAATCTGGATATTTCAAAATAGGATTTGACAAAACGAGATAAGGTACAAAACGAGATATGGTACAACACTGGATATTTCAAAACAGGATATTTCGACATGTAATTTAAACTTAAAATGATTTTTTGGGAAAGTTCTGAAATATGGTCAATTAGGAAGAAACTCAGCGAGTTCTTAACCGATTATGATGAAATTCGATACGTAGGATGAAAATGGAATTTTAAAATGATTTGTTGGGAAAGTTCTGGAATAAGGCCAGAACTTTCACATAGAATTTTCCTTCACTTAATGTTTTTTTCTTTAATTGTATAATTAAATTTTATTTTAAAACCTGTTTTGGGAAAACCTCTGGAATATGGCCAGTAAGGTTTCATACTTGAATAATTTTAAGCAGAGATGTAGAGTTTTCCTTCGCTTAATGTTTTTTTTTAATTGCTGCTTTTCTCATCTTATTAAAATAATCATTGACTTGATCGAGTTTACTGTCAATAAAATGTATCTTCATCTATTTTTTATTCTTCTACTTAATATAATTTTTCTTCCTTTTAGAGAATCTATGTGAGAAAAATTGATTAAAAAATTAAAGAAAAATAAAATAAATTATAAAATCATTTTCAGTTAAAAGCGAGATTATTTGATTATTTAATATAAACAAGATCGAAGTCTATAATGAACATTACATTAAAAATCATGTACATAATATAATACATACATATTGTTATTTAGTTAATATACACTTTTTCCATTAAGTATTTTAAACATAACTTATTAAAAATCATTTTAAAATCCCATTCCCATCCTACATATAGAATTCCATCATAATTGGTTAAGAACTTGCCGAGTTTCTTCCTTATTGGCCATATTCCAGAACTTACCCAAAAAATCATTTTAAAATCACATTTTCATCCTACATATAGAATTTCATCAAAATCAGTTAAGAACTCACTGAGTTCCTCCCTAATTGGCCATATTCCAAAACTTTTCCAAAAAATCATTTAAAAATTCCATTTTCATCCTGCGTATCAAATTTCATCATAATCGGTTTAAAACTCGCCGAGTTTCTTCCTAATTGGCCATATTTCAGAACTTTCCTGAAAAATCATTTCAAGTTTAAATCTCATGTCGAAATATATCTAGTTTTGTACCATATCTTGTTTTGAAATATCTAGTTTTGTACCATATCTCGTTTTGTACCTTATCTCGTTTTAAAATATCCAGTTTTGAATTATCCTGTTTCGTCAAATCCAGTTGTAAAATATCTAGTTTCGACCTGTACCTATTTTTATGAGTTCGATTCTGTTTCGATGATATGATAATGAAAAAAAAATTAATATCATCAAGTTTTCATTTGCTTTCATCAGTTTCTTTCATCATCAATATCAAAAATGCGATTCCGGTTTACCATATTGATAAAATAAATTAGTTCTGAGTTTTTACGCACGATGTCAGTGAAAACTGTTATACATTTTCAGTTCAGTGTCATATATTTAAATAAAATATATGTCTAATTGAAACTACGGGATTGTTTTTTAAAATTTAACATAAACTGAATATACACAACACACATATAGAAAACACACATACAGAATCCATACAATGGACACGAAACACATAAATTTAGGCGCAAAGACAGTAATTTTATCATCGGCGATAAACACTTTTCAGCAGCTAAATCAAAATGATAAAATATCTATTTTTTTTTACCAAATTTAACACAAGTTTATTATTAAACACAAAAAGAGAATCGCGATTTGTGTTTTATCGATGATAAGTTTATCAGTTATCATTATCATCGAACCGGTATTGCAAGACTTTTCTTATCAGATTTCTCTTCTTAATATTGTAATAAGTAAAGTAAAGTGTTAGTGGGAATTTTGTTTATTTAAGATTTTATCATACTTTATCTTAAATTCCTAAGAACATGCTACGAGAAACAAAATAATCAAGACATCAAAATATGCGAACAAATAAGGTTATCTCGTTTTTTACGTAAATGGGTTAAAATAGAATTTGAGTAGGAGGGACTCACTCAAGACCATTGATTATGTCATCCGAAAGTATCTCTTTTAAAGAATTTTTTTTCGGTATTCGATTTCCTTACTTATAATTTTCATCTTTTGCTAGGGTTGGCACTTTATCTGTGGCCTCATTTCTGTAAACCTTATATGATTTACAATCATAATATCGCTCGACCCACCTACCAAAACTGTTCAAAATTTACCTGGTTATATGACCAAATGAATTGTCACCTGTTTTTGTCTAAGTATTCCGAAATTATACGTATGTCAATAACGCTATTTTCGATTCCCATCGTTTGTGAAGAACTGCTTAAAAAGCGAGAAAGAGATAGGATAGATAAGGAGGATCAGACTTAAGTAGGTCACGATAGAGGATTGGGTCCAAAGACACCAATGCCGACTTCACTATTTATTTTTGATCCATCCGTGAACTAGACTATGCCGTTAGGTTCTATAGGAGGTCCACCAGTATTCCAGTCTGTTCTATCAAGGACTGTTACCACGAAATTCCTGCCAAAGCAGAGTTCTTTTGGCATCACGTCCGATACTCTAAAGAACGTATCCAAGTCTGAAAGTTCATTCAAAATCTCCAAGTGACTCATATGAACATCAAGACTATATTGATTCACTAGCTGTAATATAGCTGCACAAGTAGCAGCTGATTTTTTGCCGTAATTATGAAGTGGAGTGACTGCGATGAGAGCTTCTACAGCCGCGTAGGAAAGGTGCGCATAGCACAATTACAATGAGTTTGCAATGGTTACAGTTTACCTGTCTCCGATATAAAGATCTACCAGTCGTTCCATAGTTTATAGCATAAACGATGTAAGACTGATAGGTCAAAAGGACTTAGGAAATCCACTTGGCCGATAGCCAATCTTTGAGATAAAAGCCACAGTGACTTGGTTTCAAGCCTATGGTATGTGATGCAAACCGAAGCTAGTTCTAAATAAGGCTACCAGAGCAGAGGTAATCAAGTCCAAACCCTAATTGGAGGAGGGCTGGGTAAATTCCATCTCCGCCTAGGTTGAACGGCTGTAAGGAGTTAATGGCCCATTTGACTTTTTCTGGAGTAAAAAGCTTACCGAATAAACTATTAACTCAAACCACATTTGTGTCGCAAACAATGCAGCCCGAAAAGTGCAGCTGAAGCAGGGTTCCGAGTGACTCTTTGCGGCCCCATGTATAATTATTATCGGATTTGAGAAGAAGCCCATTTTCGTTGAACTAATCTTTAGCTAGAACTTTATGGAGTCGAGTAGCTGGAGGTATATCCTCGATAGTACCATAGTTTTACCTCAATGTAAGTATTTTAGAATGCCTTAGTTCAGTGTTGTAATTTGTTAGGACTTGCCTATATTTATTCCACTCATTAGAATGCTTTACCCTATTTAATAATTTCTTAAACCTCTTTCGAAGTTTAGCCAGCTGTTTATTCCACCATGGAACTTTGCGATTAACCACAATGTTACGCGCCACACAGCTGCTTCCGTAAAAAGATAGGAGAACATCATTGAGCAATTACAAGCTGCACTAATTGTTCAAAGTTGAAGGTCACTAATTGAACTCAGATATGTAGGCAGCATGTCCGCTTTGATGAATAAAATATCCCTGTAGGTCTTCCAGTTTGTAAAACAAGGGATTCGACGCTCTGCCACTGTATGATCACTCCCGTTATATCGAACCTGATGTACATGTGGTCCGACAAAAAAGCTTCATTTGATACATGCCAGTTTGGGACAAAGTTGGATATAATTTTAATGAAAGTGGGGTTAAACCCTTTATTTAAAATGTCTATGTGCCTACTCATAAGATAATTTAAAACGGACTCACCTCTGTCATTTTTGTCGCTGCTGCCCTAAATGATATGATGCGCATTTGCATCGCAGCCTATGATGAATTGTTTGATTTTTCGGTTGCAGTAATTCATCAGATCCTGTACAACTACATGTGGAAAGAATCGCCTATGGCCATAACCAAATGATCAGTTGTCGTCTGTTACAGTATCTTCCAAGAGTGGCAGTGAAACCATTGTTCTGTGTGACCATGGTAGCAAGAATTTTCTTGCTAGACAAGCTAAGGTTCTGTGGAAAAAACCCCCTAACGATGTTTAGCCTAGGAAAATCATCCTCTTCCACTAAAGTTATGTTCAAACCAAATTTTAACCTTAGCTTATCGAAGGAATTGTGGCTTATGAATTGGACCCCTTGTATCCCAATACCAAGAGGATTGTCATTGAGATCATTAGGTAAGATACCTAGTCTAACACGGCCTGCTACTTGGCTGAAAGAGGCCTTGGCTGGAGAAGGTCCACTTTTAGTTTTTGTGGCAGGTGGTTTATTGGGTTCCAGAGCAACCTCTCGCGCTTACCATAAGACAAAGGATAGTTACGGAGCACAGACTTAGCAGCGGCTAAACGTCTTCTTTCGAAGAAGTTGAGCTTAACCCATTTACTGGAATTCAAAACTAGAAATCAGTTTCTCTTTAATATTTTTTAGTTTTTTTTTTTAAGTTTGATCGGCCAATGCGGATTGAATGTCCATTTAAACTCAGCCTTTAATAATTTACATTTACACTATTCATTTAACCCAAATATACGAGTTAAATATTACATGCATATAATACTAGACCCAACTTTTTAATATTAGAATTATTTGTGACGATGTGTAGCAAGCTGAAAAATGACCAAATTTAGGTGATCTGTTAAATAAAATTATAAATGGAACACAAAGAGAAAGCGTTCAGTTAAGCAAGACTTAAACAAAACCGAATTAATCCTAGACTACGCCCCAAATCACTATTTCTTTTTTTGTCATCAAAATGAATAAATGATGCCGAGGAGGAAAGAAAGAATTAAAAAACTTAGAAAACATTTCTACTATCTCATTCAAACCTTCCGGATTCAGCATCATTAAATTTGATAGTGCCCGGATAACGAGTCACACTGCATAATATAAATACATATAAATAGTACTACCATCATAAGAAAACAACACTTTTCCCATTGATGTTCCAGATGTCGGGTCGATAGAATATCGTCCACATTTAGAATAAATATATGACATTTAGGCGATTATACATATACAAATATTTTGATTATTTTTAAACGATACCAGTAGCGACATCTAGCACGTCAATGGGCTAACATACCATGGTACTACTATGTGTATTTATATTATGATTACCGTTAACAAACGACCAACATCTTTTCGCATTATATTTTAATTTTCAATTTGAATTTTTGTTATTATCCTAAAATGACGGCGGGCCCTCTTTAAATTCTCTGATCTGTATCGAAAGGATCGCATTCGATATTGACGGGACAATCTAAGCATCAAAAACCAAACACAATTTTTGAATTTTTGAATTCTAATAGAACATTAGAAACAAAACATTTTTGAATTCTAATAGAATCTTGAAAAAATCAAGCTCAACATAAGACTACGCGAATTAAAGACCCCAAGATGGTGCGAAAACTCTGAAATTTGTCCTATAAAATAAAAACTTCCAGAATCATGAAAATACATGACAGCCCGTCAAAACTGTGCAATTTCGGCTACAAATCAAAACATTCCCAAATCCAGAAAAAACATATTGGTCAATCGAAACTTTGAAATTTTGCAAATACGTATGATCGTACGCTGTGAGTTGTGACATATGAAAAAAATTAGTAAATAGATAGTCATTTTGTCTTTCTCTTATTTAGAGTTTCTTATGGTGTCCTTGTTAATTTATATTTTTCTGTCGGAAATCGTTGAATGTAAATCGCGCATAAGAATCTACCTCTTTTTAACTATTAAAATTTCATATTTCTATCTCTTTGCTTAGACGATCAACAACACACTTGTTTAAATAACTGGGAAGTAATGAATAAAAACTTTAATATAAAAAACTATTAAACCTTAGTCTCCCTTATACAAATATGAAAAAGAAAACTAACAAACAGCAAAAACAATTGCCTTATGCTTTTCAGTACACTACACGTTTAAGAAACACACTATAATTTTATTTTTGTTTTTATTTTTTGTTTTTTTTTTTTAGTTTCATTTTAGTTTTCATATAAATCGAATCGAAAACTATCGGAACAATAACTAGCTAACTTGGATTTTTGTTTATTTTATTTTGTTGTGATATTTTTTATTGTTTTTGTGTTTAAGCCGCGCGCATTTTTTTTTTATTATTTTTACCACACTTTCATACAACGATAAAATTTTGTAGTAAGTGAACTCGCGATCGTCTAGGCATAGACACAGTTTTTAGAAGAGATTTTTCTATAATTTTTAATTATATTTTGATATATGCATTTTATTTTTGTGTTTACTGGAGATTTAAATTGTGGTTATGTTCAGTGAAAAATAAAAAGTGAAATAATAATTTAATTATTAATGAACATAATTTGTTCGTTTTGTTTACGTTGACAGTGTAATTGGTGTTTGGTTAATATACGGCTTATTAAATTCAAAATGCAATCGATTAAATTAAAATCGAGTGCCAATAAATTTGAAATATTTAAAATATTTTTTTGTTTGTGATTAAGTCAGTGTGTGTGTGTGTTGCAACTTTTTGGTAAAGAAAAAATTAATTTTTTTTTATAAAAAAATAATTAAAAAAAAAAATTATTGTCAGCCAAATAAAAATATATGTATGTAATCAAATTATGCTGTACTAAGTGATTTACTCGTTTGTGTTCGTTAATTTAAGTGTACCTATATACTACCTACAAATGTGTTACAGTTTATTAGGCGGACAATCAGTCAGTGTGTATGAATGTTTGTTAGAAAAAAACAAAAAATAATAATTTTCAATTAAAAATAAACTTTAATGAAATAATTTCTTAAAAAACGAAAGATTTATTTAAGTTTTCTTTCGTATTAATTTTTGTGTATTTCCGTCTGTACTATAATTGATTAAGGTAGGTTAGTATGTTAAAATTACGGTATTTTATGATTCTACATTTTTTTGTATATGATTTTCTTATACATATGTCTTATTTAAAATGAAAAATTGGAGATACAAGATACACGTTTTCCTTGATTAAATTACAAGTTACTACTTGAAATTAGCTCTATGTTCTTTCGAAATATTTATCGATAGAATTTTTAACTTTGACTAAAATACATTTTTAAACCTGTTTTGGCCCTAGGCTTTATTTTTTTGTAAAAATTTAGAAGATGGACAACAATTAAAAATAAAAACCCTTAACTAATTATTTTAAGTATGTCCGGCGTCAGGTAATTGAGCATAATATATATGTTGGACAAAATTATGCACAAATCAGGTTTGTTTGGCAAATTATAGGTAGATTTATTTTTGGTTAGATTTTCGGATATAGTATTATACCAGCAACATAAGAGTGTAGTTTGGAACTCGAAGCTTTTATAAAAAACCTAAGGGCAGTTCTAGGGTACCAATTACAAAATTCTTTTGAGTATTAAAGCTGTCGATACATGTTTGAACTACTCCGACGCATGTCAAAAATGCACGTCAAAAATAAAATAGTAGCGCAATTTTTGGGTGGTTTTCGTGAGCCGTAATCATTAGTTTTTCACTGCAAAGCAAGGAAAGCATAATTTTTAACGATTTCCGTCTCTGTATGGACGCTGAATTTAAAAAAATTAGCTTCTGGGATATCTTTTTATTTTCTCCAGGATTTTATTTTCTTTTGGACTGGTCTTATCAGCGCTTTATAGATATCCAGTTTTACTTTGCGCGATATATGGGGAGGCTTGAAGATTTTAATATTGGCGTAAAATTCTCGGTAGCCTGCTGTGATCCTCGATGACATGTCTACAGAAACGGAGTTTTGCTTGGTGACCAATGATCCCAGATATTTGAACTTATTCATCCTTTCATGTTGTATTTCTCCTGAAAAGAAGTCTGCCTTCTCGCGGTGGCTATTATTTGGTCTTCCAAGGGGAGGACGACTTCTTTCAGTGAGGTGATGTTGCGACCTAGAATACAAATGTATGCCAATAGCTGGGTTGATTTGTAATATAGACAGTTGCGCTGCGCTATGTTGAGATATCGGATGACATATTCTAATGATAAGTTGAAGAGAATTTGAGCTATTGGGTCTCCTTTTCGCACTCCAGATGTTATCTCGAAGGTATCCGACATTTTACCTTCAAATAGCACCTTACATTTTGACTCATTTATTAAAAGTTTGCACCAATTTAGACGGTGTGCCCTGATAGCACAATACGTTCCATAATGCGTTCCTCTTAATGCTATCATACGCTTCTTGGAATTATACGAATAGACTATGTACATAAATGCCCTTTTCGTAGCTTTTTTTAGGACCATCCTCAGAGTTAAAGTTTGATAAATCGTTGATCTGTTTGAAAACCGCAGTGGTAATCACCCAAGATCCTCTCGCTGTATATGTTGATAACTTTGTTGCGACTTCTCTGGCCACAACCTTGTACCCACTCTTCAACAAAGCTAGCTGCAGTTAACCGACCTCCTTTTTTATGTAGTGGGCAGATAAGAACCGTTTTCCACTCTTCTGGGATGTTTTATTTTGACCAAATTGTCGCTTTACAAGCTCAAACATGCGGTGAAATATATGCTCGCCGCCATATTTGAGCATTTCGTTGCAGATACCGTCCTCACCGGGTGTCTTGTAATTTTTTCGTACTTCATCGTATGTTGATTATTTAGAAGCAAAGAGAAATAATTCTTCCACACTTCTAGGACGGTTTTAGTGTTCATTCGTAACTCTCTTGTTTCATTGCGACTAGCGCTGTTATACGTGGATGAAATTCTGTAGCTATTTCTCTTGTGTATCGATTCCTATCCCTTAGGCCTGCATAGCCGATACGAGGCTGTCCTCGCGGTTATGTAGGCATCGTGAGATTGCCTTGTCTTTTGTGATAGTTTTCGTTCACGTGTGCGACCTCTCTCCTGAATAGCCCTTAAACAAGCATCGTCCAGCCACAGATTTTCATCAAAGCCATTGATGCATTGGTTACCGCTGTTTTTACTACCAGGAAGTGGTCTGAATCGATGTTGGCTCTACGTTTGGTTCTGATGTCGTTGAGTCTAGAACCAGTTTGAGACCTTTTGGGCAAGAGGATATGGTCGATTTGTTTAACCGCTGCCCCGTCGTTTATTTCCATGTGCCTTTATGTGCGCTTATGTGGGAAGAATGTACTGGCAACCACTTAGTTATGTATAGTAATGCTAGCTCAGTGGTGTGTCTCGTTGTTGTTTGATGTAGGGTGCAAGGAGTTTGGACCAATGGTGCTACGATATGTCAGCACTGCCAGTTTGAGCATTAAATCGCCTAGCACGATTTTAACGTCATGTTGCGATATTTTGCTCAAGACAGTTTCGAGTTTGTCATAGAAACTTGCTTTGATTTGATCTGGTTTCTCCTCTGTGGGGCTATGAACGTTCACAAACGTTATATTAAAGTGGCGTCCATGAAACCTGAGTGTGCAAATTTTATTATTGACAGGTTTTAAATTAGTTATGAATGGACGACATCGGTTGTCAATCAACAAACCGACGGCAAATTCCTGCTTATCCATGTTATTGCTTCGACAGCGAGCTAATCCGTAGCGATTGTAATCGCGATGCTATTGCTGATTAGTCTTGTTTATTGGAGTGCCATGAGGTCGAGCTTATATACTTAGATACTTGTTCGAAGATTTGATGGAGGCTTTTGTTGAGGTTTCGTAATAATGAAATTTTACAGGTTGGGCTGTTAGCTCAACGCCTACCTTCTGTAGGAGGACTACAGCCCCCACATTTTAGCCTCTACACACTTTAGCCTGTTTGACCGGAGTAGTTGATTGTGGCCACTATGAAGAGGTAGTGTGGGCACTTGCTGAAGTTGTGTGCAGATACGGGACAAAAATCGAGTCTTGTTTTTTCGAATTAACATTAAATTAACTTACACATTTAGTAAATTCAATAAGATCTTTTCACATTATTTTCCGGTTTTTGCGGTTATGATTTGTGCTTCCAAGGAAACGAAGTCATGAGGATCAAATATTTTTTTTAGATCTTCCTTAAACTGTTAAAATTTTTACTCGGTATTTCGAGCGCATTCAACTGCTATTCTTATTATTGTGTACCTTTCAACTGTTAAGGTTACAAATCAAAATATTCCTGTTATCTTTAGAACAAATCTTTAAAGCCTAATCATTTACATTTTGGATTTCCCTTCTTAACTTCTGAATAAAATTATTCGACTTATTGTACTGAAGAATTCTAAATTTTCCGCTCGCTTTTTTTTCAGACAGAAATAACCAGCCGTCCATAGGGTTGCCTTTCTGTAATTGTATTTACAGTTTAAGGTTCTAGGGTGGTTCTTTTATATCAATTTCAAAATATTAGATTTCGTTATACCTTTAGAATAAGTTTTCTTCTGTATTTATAGTATGGACAGTACCCATACTATAAATACATATAGTACTACCATCATAAGAAAAAACAGTATACCCATTGATGTTCCAGATGTCGGGTCGATAGAATATCGTCAAAATTACAATAAATATATGACATTTAGGCGATCATACATATACAAATATTTTGATTATTTTAAAACGATACCAGTAGCGACATCTAGCACGTCACTGGGCTAATATAACATGGTAGTACCATGTATATTTATACTATGTACTGTCTAAAGCACTCAAAAGTCTGGCATTTTATCATATTTGGTAATTGGATTGGACCATGTTAACTTGTTTTCATTACTCATTTTCACATAATAGCAACCCTTCTTTTACGATTAGTCTTAAAAACTTAAAACTTATTTGATGTTGTCGCCGACTGATGCCATTTATCATCCCTTTTTCGAATTGTGTTAATATTTTTTGGCTCTCGGTTCTTCGTTTTTATTGCTGTAGAATTTTCATCTGCCATATTAGTATTTTTCCCGTGCGCATATTTTCATTGCCATAAAAATAATTTGCTATACCAGCCTAGATGTGGTTTACAAATTTTTGTTTTTCATTCAAGCATTGATTTTTGGCGTTGCATTTCCTGGCGAACATTTCTCTGAATCAGGCTACTGAACTACACAAAATTATGTTGTATAGATTGGAAATATATTGTCAAGCTTTGGATTGTGATGGACATCGAAGAACTATATATAAATGTCGGCAAAGATGTCGATTTTTATGAATTGTACCGAGAATTTGGTTAATGGGCCAAATTGATCAAATTAGGAAAAATATTTGGTGGAAGTTAAACTTTATAAACAAACTATCAGCTCTGAGATTATTTTAAGGCGAAGCTAAAGTCTTTTGGTTTTTCTTTTGTTCCAGGGGAAAATGATTCAGCCTATATGACGTAAGCAGTAAACATATCAAATTTGTATTCATCGTCAACACTGCGGCCGTAATCAAATTATAAGCATCCTCTTTTGAATCCTCCCTCTTTTGAAACCGATATCTTTCGATTAAACTTCGTCAGTTTAACTTATAGCTAAATGGACTCAATCACATAGTTGTATAATTAAGGTTGGAAAATTCCTCAGGCAAAAAAAATATTTCGAGTAAAAATTAGCAAAACAGGTGGAAACTAAAAACTTAAAGGTAAAAACCAAGAGGAAAATGATTTTAAAAATAAAACTGCTATAGATACTCTACTCAGTTATAAGAATACGATCGATGCATCATTTAGGAGAAGAAGCCTAAATGATGCATCAGGCGTAATGGTCAAGATCAATTAACTGTCAAGATAAATTATGCTATTATTAGGATTCCACCGCATTATCGTCTGTCTGTCGTAAGAGGTAATTATCAAGTCATTTTGTAAAACTTCCATACAAAGCATTAAATGGATTTCACCAATAATTCTTTCTAAATATTGTGAAACATCTTGTGACGTGCAGCAGATCTTCCATGATGGCAATTACCAAGAATTAAAATGTCAGTGAGGAATTTTCTAGTTACGTTTTGCCAGCCGATCCTTAAAGGGATACTTAGAACGACGGTTTAGTAGGTGTAAAGGTAACCGTTTAAAATGGTTCGGGTCTTTGCTGAATTTAGAAGTCAAGCACGTTTTATTTTAGGAACAAATTGTTTATGTGTTGCCATTGCCCATTTAGCCAAGAAACATTTTAAGTATTTATAAGTACTTGAAGTGGACGATTGGAAGGTAACTTCAATGAGAATACCTATAGATATTCTAATAAAAATTATTTTCAGTTTTCGAGGTCGTATCATTTTACTCGCTTGTCAAGTTGTAAAATTGTTGAATTATTCTTTTCAACGTTTTTTATTTTGTATATGGTATATATTTTCGTCTGCTTTATCAATGTTTCTTACATGGTATTCTTCCATCTTCTGTACATATACGCATACAAATTACAAAGTTTAAACTTCAGGGCATTGATCTTCGAGTTGCGTACATCCAAATGCATGACTATCGTACACTGATGAAACATAATTTAATGAAAAAAAAAAAAAAAATTTAGAAAATTTTCACAACGATAGTTATACAAACGATATAAGGTAATAGTAAATTATAAAAACTATTATTGCCGTTTGTGTTTATTTGTGATATAATTTTCGGATTAGGTAGTCAAACAAAAAAAAATTTTTTTTAGTTTATTTATAGTTATACATATAATTAAATGATAAATATACAATTTATCGTTTTATTAAATAATTTAATAATCTATATAAAGGCCGTAGTCGGCACTAGTTGTACCTCTTGTGAGACATTTTTATGCCGAATATACTGTAAATCGTCAGTTTCAACAAATATTTTATTCACTTATATGACCAACGGCTATAGAAGCAAACTCGAGGTCGCAACAAGGTATGTATAGGCACGTTGCTAACCATCGTTCTCTAACTGGCGACCATGATACTATTAATATCACGGTTTTTAATTATATGCGTGAATGATATGAGATGAAAATTTTTATATGATTCATAAAACATGTGATATGTATATAGCTAGTGTACATTTATATGGGCTTGTGAAAAACACTAAAATGCGGTAATTGTAATTTATAACATGTTGCATATAAATCGGCATATGATGACATTGCACAAGTATAAAAAGCTTTAATTGTAATTAACATCATACTGGATATTTAAAGTAAGTCTGTTTAACAAATTTTTTACTATATAATCATACAAATTACACTAATATCGCGTTATGCAGGATTGATTCTCTCCAGAAAACTTAACCGTAATTTTTTACTGCAGCTAACATATTGTCTAAGGGTAGCTCTCTTAATGGGTCACTTTACGGGATTATGGTGGGTTAAAACCCTTTATTAAAATTAATGTACGTTCCGAGACCGAAAAAACATTACAAGTAAATAGAACAATAATATTTTATCGTCTTAAGGGCTGCTTGTTTCTTCAAGAAGTGTTAAGGATCCTCCTGAACGCCTGTAAATTAAATAATGTGGGAAAGACCGACAAATCTGTTTGATTCCACAGAGAGGTAACTCTAGAAAAATGACGATTTAAAATGGTTTGTTCTACATCTGGATTAATCGATAAGGATAAAGTATGTTTTTTCGAACCAAAACGAGTGGCAGGTCTGCTGAACAATTCCGCTGGTATTATAGATTTAATTTTGGAAGAACATGATTAAGATTAGATTTTGGGTGGAACATTTGAACTTGTCTATGTGAAAACAGACAAGCTTGGAACTATGTGGATTTAATTCTACCCTATTAGGTTTGCACCATTCAATGACCTTGTCAATGCAAGTTAGAAGGGAATTAATCATAATTTGACGAGGGCATGTTAAATGAAAATTGCATTCCCTTTGGTTGTTAAGCTCAATATATGCAGGCACTGTAATCAGCAAAAGTGTAGATATCACATGATGCTAATGAAATCATTGATATAGATCAAAAATAAGGTTGTTATCTCATGGGAGAATAAGAGAACTGTCAAGATTCAGTGACCGAATTTTAAAGGTCAGATATTGATGCCATACACTATCAAATGCTTTTGAAATGCCTAGAGATACGACACTTCACTCTCCATATTTTCTATACTTTTTCCCAAAAATGAGATGAATACGCAATAAAATCATCTGAAGAGGGATTCTTCCGAAACCGATATTGAAAATATGATAAAAGCGCATGCCCTTTGAGATAGTTCATAAGGTGAAAATTCACTATAGAAAACATTAACTTTCAACTTTATACAATTCTCATCAATAAATACACGAAAATCACTTCCTCAGTCGCTGATTAATCTTTTTGGTCGACTATACATTTTACATTCTATATACATTCTATATATTAATTCATCTCGAAGTTCATATAGGGGGCTTTCCTTGGTTTTGAATTCTTATTGTAAATCTTCGAATTTAGGATATTTATATTGAAGAATAGCCAGTGTCTGTTCAAACGAGTTCTCTTCAATCACTAAAATTGATTTAGCTCTACTCAGTGCATCTACGTGTTGCATACGACTGCCCCCACGATGTCCATAACATAATCAAACTCCTGGACTCTTAAAGCCCACCTGGCAATCCTGGGATTGATCAATTTTTTATTAAGCATAAAAGTCAGCGCACTGCAATCGGTCACAATTTTAAAGGTTTGTTCATACAAAAATATGCGAAACCTAAGTAAAGCATATAGAATAGATAGACATTCTAGTTCGTAAGAATGCTACTTCGCTTCTTGAGGGGTTGTATATAATTATAATTTTTTATAAGATCCTGGTTTAGCAATATGACCAAAATCCTTAACAAACTTTGAAATTAAAATAGGAATTTATTGGGTACCGGTAAAACTGGATATTTTACAACTGGATTTGACGAAACAGGATAATTCAAAACTGGATATTTTAAAATGAGATAGGGTACAAAACGAGATATGGTACAAAACTGGATATTTCAAAATTGGATAATTCTTAACAAGATAAGGTACAAAACGAGATATGGTACAAAACTGGATATTTCGACATGTGATTTAAACTTAAAATGATTTTTTAGGAAAGTTCTGGAAAGGAAGGAACTCGGCGAGTTCTTAACCGATTATGATGAAATTCGATATGTAGGTTGAAAATAGAATTTTAAAATGATTTTTTGGGAAAGTTCTGGAATGTGACCAATGAGGAAGGAACTCGGCGAGTTCTTAACCGATTATGATGAAATTCGATATGTAGGATTAAAAAAACCATTAAGTGAAGGAAAATTCTATTTCTCTCCTTAAAAATATTGAAGTATGGAACCTTACTGACCATATTCCAGAACTTTCCCAAAAAATCACTTTTAAATCTCATTTTCATCCTACATATCGGATTTCATCATAATCGGTTAAGAAATCGCCGTGTCCCTTCCTAACTGGCAATATTACAGAACTTTTCCAACAAATCATTTTTAAATCCTATTTTCATCCTACATATCGAATTTCATCATAATCGGTTAAGAACTCGCCGAGTTCCTTCCTAACTGGCCATATTCCAGAACTTTCCAATAAAATCATTTTAAATCCCATTTTCACCCTACATATCGAATTTCATTATAATCGGTTAAGAACTAGCCGAGTTCCTCCCTAATTGGCCATATTCCAGAACTTTCCTAAAAAATCATTTTAAGTTTAAATCACATGTCGAAATATCCTGTTTTGAAATATCCAGTGTTGTACCACATCTTGTTTTGTACCTTATCTCGTATTGAAATATCCAATTTTGAAATATCCAGTTTTGCACCTTATCTCGTTTTGTCAAATTCTATTTTGAAATATCCAGTTTTAAAATGTCCAGTTCTGAGCGGTTCCCGCTACTTAAGTAAGTAGATTAGTTAACTTCGGCGGAAATCCGTTAACCAGAAGTGGCAGATTTTTTATTTTTTTTTAATGCATCATTTTCGGACTAAACAGTTTTCTTCTGAGTGCTGTACTTTTTATAATATTTACAAAACTCGAAAACTCCCTATGGAAGCAGCTATTTCTGATTAGCTGATTTTAACCAAAATGAACTAACCTCCGTACATATTTTTAACCGAAGAATCCGA
This sequence comes from Tipula confusa, assembly GCA_963556175.1. Classification (NCBI taxonomy): domain Eukaryota; kingdom Metazoa; phylum Arthropoda; class Insecta; order Diptera; family Tipulidae; genus Tipula; species Tipula confusa. Next base: position 64,336,544 of record OY744477.1, on the reverse strand, counting down.
AATTGCAATAAAAAATAGGGGTTCCTATTTTAAATTCAAAGTTACCTCTCGCCCCACCTACAAGGAAGGGAGGGGGTACTAATTTTAGCACTATTGTATTTTTCCCGCGGAATGATTAAATTTTGATTTAGGACATTTTGTTCGTAGAGTATTTATTTTCCGAGGTATTTGAAAGTTTCAGCTTAAAAAAAATCACCCGGTATGGCTTCTCCTCAAAAATTACGTTTAAACTAATTTGACCAAGAACGTTTAGTCGACTATGGAATACCCACCGCACGTATCCACCATAAATCAAGACACTCATTCGGAATAACTTTATGTTTCATCAAACTCATGTGGCTTTCGATATCAATCATAGGGGTCGCCCTAATGCATTTATTATTTTTAAAATAAAGTTTTAAATTAATAAAAATATCTTTTGGTATTGTTATTGTTCCGTTACTGCATTTTGTAGTATCAACCTTAGAATCGGACTGTTTTGAGTACAAATGCAAACCTGCATCTGTACCGCTTGGTTTTGATTGACTTCCATCGTACATTTTTGGTTCCCGCTTATATATTTGCCCAGTTGATATTTTATTCTTCAAAGTACAATCTGACATACGATGTCCCCACTTGTCGACATGAAATACACGAAACGTGACCAACTTTTGACCACAGTTGAAACACGACCGAATTCTATTATTAGTTATTGCCTAATTATTTTTTTTTCCATCCTCTTAAGATGAAGATTTGTGATGACTCAATTCAAAAAACATATTGTATTTCGGTTTACCCCTACAAGCATCTCTTTCCTTTTCGGAAATATTGCGAAGCGCATTTAATAATTCATATCGATTCCAGAAACTCTTCATATCGATTCCAGAAACTCTGCATTTTAGCTTGCGACTGTAGCTGTATGTTATCCATACCTTCAATAATACAAACGGCTAGAATAATATTTTCTTCATAATATTGATACAATTCTTTGGACGCCCGCCATTTCCTTTGCTCAAATCTACATCGTTTTTCTAATCGAGATGTATGCGCTTCGTACATTATTCGTATTTCTTTCAAAATGTCCTCCATGTCATACGTTACATACTCGGATTCAGAGTGAAACAAATTTTTTCGAAGCAAAAAGTTGAAATTTGTCACTTTCTCCACTAAATGCTGGTAGGAGTTTTCCTAACTGCTTGGTCGATATACGATGGTTGTCATATCTTGAGCTATTGCTTTCGCGCCGTAAATATATTTACTCTGAATCATGTGATTGTAAAACCGTAATTTTTTTAGGTTAATTTTTGTACGGGCTTATTCGACATATCCATATATTCGATAAGCCTTTATTGCAATTGCCACTTATTGCTATCAAAACTGAGATCTTTTTCTCTTAGTTCCTCTATACATGTACATTGAATTATTTCACTTAATGTCGCCATATTTTTCCACTTATCCGACACAAATTCGAAAAGACACAAATTGAATTTTTCTTTTATAATTTCCTATAACACGAGGAAAATTATAAATCACTGTTTTGGCACGTACTTTAGTTAATAATTGATCGAAAAATAATTATTAACCATGAAGGTTCACTACCCCACATCTGATAATTGCAGGATGACGTTTTTTAAAACACCAAACGTACAAATAAGTAAAATATAAAACACGCTTCTTTTGACTTATTATATTTTTGTATTTCACAACACATGTGTACTTCACGAAGTATTCTAAAATAATCCCTTCTCGTTCATTTTTTTTTCTCCACTGAACATAAATTATTAAATTATATAAAGGTATATACCACGCTTATTTAATGGTATAAACAACAGAAGTTTTTTAAAATACTCAAACAATATAATACATTTTTAAATTCAAATAAACACAAATTTCGTTATTTTACAATAGTCTTAAGGCATTGTCTTATATGCCACATAGAGAAAAAGAATCGCCATATGAGAAACAAAAATTACGAAAGATTTTACAGCAACAACGTTGTTTTAGAATTTTCGCGCGTATTCGTCGTATGTCATTTCATTATGAAAAATTGATCAAAATGGCCGCTATTCCAAATTAACCAAATGAAATACGAACACGAAGGCAACTTAACAACAACACAAAAAAAAAATATCAACGAATTATTATTAGGCATTTTCGTAAATAGATCCTGAATAACTTCAGGCTAACTTTTTATTTTTCTTATGTTGGTAATAAATTATTCAAGTTATTGTAATTTTTGAGTGAGTTCGTTGCATGAAAGCAAAATTCGAATAAAATTCGACGATTCATTTTGTCAGATAAATCAATTTATTAAAATTAATTCAGCATTTACAGTATCACATACTGGAGGGCTTGAGTTTATAGAACAATTAAATTGTTTAAAAACAAACTAAATACTTGACATTACAGCCCTGCTCAATAAAATCATCCATTTCCATTGACAGTTGAAAACAAATTTTGAAACAAAACAAAATACAGTTAATTTTTGCAACAACAACATCAAAGTTAGCCTGAAGTTATCCCATACGTTCGTAAATAGACGGATAACTTTGATGTTCGAAAGTTAGCCTGAAGTTATTCAGGATCTATTTACGAAAATGCCTACTATATCGTCAAGAATATGAGTATGAATGCGGAAATCGTTTGAAATTATTTAAATGGTAGATTTGGACTACGGAACAGAGAACAAATAAAAATAGAGTGATATTGGAATTTAATTTCAATCCACAAAGTATTAAACGCAGGATTAGAACTAGGTAAAATAAATTTGGAGAAATTAAAGTGGAGATATTCTCTTACAAATAGAATTACCCCTCGATGTGGAACCAAATGGTCTATTCGCGAATAACTCGGATATTTACCGGCGTGACGAATTTTTATTAATTTCCTGACATCGTCATTGAAAATAACTCGCACTCATCTCAATTCTTACAGTCTTAGAAGGTGTTGGGTTTGGTTAACACCTATTACTTCAGCTTTTTGCCACTTTCTGAATTGTGGGGTCACCACTCCTAAAATCTAAGTCTCTAACACATGTAATTACATATTTAGTTTTTGGCTTAGTCAATCCAGGTAGACCAATCTTACAAATATCATATTCATATATGCCAGGATCTGATTGATTTGATGGTATAAATGACCTAAGATGTTTCACTTTTTCGGTTTTACAATCGTTGTAGTTGGTCATCCCAATGAATGACTTTACGCATAATTGGTCTCACACTGGATGATGATTCCCAACTATCAAGATCTCCAAATTAATCCAAGATCTCAGTAAAGGTCAAATCTGGCCTGTAATGCTGTTGATTTTTTCTCTAATAGGCGGCACATGCATTTTGGTTCTTCTTAATCCGTTTTCCAAAGAGAGTAATCAGTGTTCTTATATTCAGTAAGACCACTTAAATAGTTAGAGATAGTTTCGTTCTTTATTTCTCTTAAGCATTGTTTAAGTTTATTACATACAAAATTGAGAATTGTTTTGTTATCTGGTGCGCGTGTCCTTTGCCATATTTTTCGTGATTTCCACTCCCCTCTAACGAAATCCCTGATTTCAAAAAGTTTGGTTCCTACAAAATTCATTGTGGTTTAGAGGAGAACTTATCCATGCTGCTTGTTGAATAGTACTGTTTAGTACCTTCAGCTCGCTTTCCAACTGTATCGGTGTTTTTAATTGGTGCTTGCAAGTTTATTTGCTCTTCATCTCTTGCATCCTGCTTCGAAAAGTTTTTTTTTCTTTATGAGTTGTAAGCCTTGATCCCCAGTAGATGTTTTTTTGCATTAAAGTCACCACCAATAATAAAATTGGGTCCTAGTGAAGTCAAGAGTAAAATATAATTTTATTTGCTTAGATTAAATCGCAAAGGGCAGTAAATAGACTTACATTACAGTAGATAGTAGTTTTCCGTATTATTACTACCTAGTTTCCACTTTTATGGTTTTAACTTGCATGCTTTATTCTTCGATACCACGTTCTTCATGATGTTTATAGTTTTTCTTCTATTTTTTATAATTTTAGAAAAGTGTATTGCTTTGGAAAATGCAGCGCTAGTCACCGTTTGCATCCCAGGTAGGCTTGCCACCTTTGGAAAATGCCAGAGTAGGACAGTTCAACTTTGGTTTTAAACACTGCTATCGCAAGAAACATTTTACCAATTTGTAAGTTAAAAACATGACACATCCATTGATAAAGCTGGCCAAATAGTTGTAGTTCTATCTATAGCAGGCAGTAAAAACAACCATCTGGTCAATATGTGCCGATGAATTTCTTTTAATTCAATTTCCGAGTAGTTACAAAATCCAATCTATTTTTGTCGACATTAAAAACGTTGTAGTGGCGTTAAAAACGTTTCATAAAAATAAATTTTCATTAAAAATCTACCCTCGGTTCCTCGTGATAGTTCCATATCAGGCTCTTTATAGTTTCCGGTGTTTACTATCGAACATCTCTTTAGTTTTAGCTGCATCACGATTCGTTTTCTTAACAGCAATTGAAATATAGTGGCGAATTTTCAATATTTGAATTTGGTATGATGTTTTTAGACCATGGCAATCGAATAATTTTGAAATCCCATTTGTCGTCTTCTTCGCCAATAGTAGCCCTCAGTAAAGATAGTATATCTTTCAATTTAGCCATTCGCTCTTGGTGTTGTGCTTGCGTTTATACACATGCTTTATATTATTGTTGACAATAGCTTTGGAACAACTTACACGTATAAGCGTATAAGGAAATTTCTCTGGATCATCTTTAATGCCTTTTTAACTCCATATATCCCATATCGTCGTGATTTAGCTAGGCGATTCTGCACTTGATCATTCGAGGATCGACCTATTTATAAGTTCTGCGTCAGTCTTACGAACAAGTTGGCATTTCAGATCAAGCATCGGTAACCATTTCATGTTCTAAATTAGGGTCATATATTGCTAACTTATATTGCTAAAATTTACATCGTCATCTGTTTTTGATCTTCCGGATGTAACTCGCGATCCTGACACTTCATGTCCTAAAAATTCTACTTTATGTTTGAAAAATGGCTATTTTCCAATCTGGAGTATTCTAGAGTCATCGCTACCTGGTGATAAATATCCTGATGATAAATCCAAAACAGTGAAAAAACTAGTCCCGAAAAAACGTTGAAGTAGATCTTTCATAATCGCTAAATGGGATCACCTTTTTACCATTATAGCGTTCACCCGTAGATAATCTACTCAGATTGTGTCCTCCTGTTTTTTTTTATTATTAATAGTTTTCTTTTAACATTACCATTTGACCATCTTTACTCGTTTACGTTCATCACCGTACTGTCGTTATTTTAGTCCTTCTCTTTGTTATTTACATTCCAGGGTGGCAATCTACAAAATATGATATTTATTTGTCTGGTGGAGGACATTTTTGTGTTCGTGGAGGAGGAGGCAATTTTTTACGAAAAGAGGACTGCCCTCCACAAAGGGAGACGGGTAGCAAGCCTAATTCCAGGTGGCAATTCTTAATGTTCTACTCATTTATTTAGTATAAAAGTGTGGAAGCCACATCTTGCTTTTTTCGATGTTTAAATAGGGTTTCGAGACTATGTTCTTACTTCGCTAGTCGTGCATTTTTGGCTTCTATGCTTCGACATATTCCTTCAAAAATGTTTTCATTGTGAGTAGGTTTTCCTCTCTGTACCAATAACTAATGGTTTTGGAACCATTTGGGATTTTATTGCTCCTCTTTTGTAACCTTAGTGTTTTAAGGAAATTAGCACGTTTTAGTTCTTAGGCTTTGAAATTCTTTGGCTACTTCACATCCTCTATAATTATAGCAGGGTAGTGCTCTTTACAGTTTAAACATTTTGCAGGGTTGTTTCTACTTTCTGTACGCTCTGTGTGTGGCCATTCTAATTGCACAGTACTTTTATAGAAATCCTGGTGCCCTACTTTTTTGAAATTAAATTATTATTAGTAAAAAGAAATCTAGAATCCGAGGTGGCCAATGTCTAGCTTTCGCAACTGAAAATCAATTCGGATCATTTAGTCCTTTGTTGCTTGTGATTGCAATAAATTCAGATGTGAGTACTTTACATCTGACACTATCGCGTGCTTTAATTTCTGTTTGCTTGTATCGTTTGTGCATTATTTTGAGATATTTCGTTCCCAGTCGAAGTTAAACTCATATAAAATGGTTTGTTTCGTTTGGTCTTCGGCCAAAAATGTTTATACATTATTGTGATTATTTGTGTAATGTCAAGCCATTGGCACTGTAAAGCAATGTACAGCCTTGGGACACACGGCCACAACTGTTTGGCCATCGAGTTTATTGGAAAACAACGAGTTCTAAGCGATACTCTTTCATGGTAGAAATAATGCCATAAAATTCGCCTGATTTTCTTAGCGATTGCACGTTCCACGTATCGATCCTAAACTGCGTAAACACAAGTGAGGGTCGGTTGAAATTTTGGAGGTACGATAAGTGAAGGATAAGGAATTTTTAGGACATATTGCTCGTATATAAAACTGTTAAGAGGCATGCAACTATGGAAGTGCCTTCCGACCACAGAGACTATCTTTTGACATTCAATTTCTTGGCGAATAATGAAGGTCTTTGTGTATGTTACGTATTGTACGCATTTTTGCGGGTCGTCAACCTACTGATCAAATTGTCTCCACCACCAAAATATTCACTCTAAAAACCAAAAAAAAATAAAATCAAATTCGACGATTACAATTTGGAGGTAACAAATAACAGGTGCCTACTATTAATCATGATATTGATCGATCTTATTTGCAAACATTATATAAGTTTGAAATTATCTCATAATATAATTGATGTATGTTAAGCGTAAAGGTAAACATAACCCTGGTATAATGAGATCATTTTGTCGGTGTGATAATCAATTATTTCTGTTGATCGTAAACGATTTTAACACTAATCAATAATTAAATCGATAAGTGGCTATTAAATTAATTAATTAGTAGTGTAAAATTATATTAGTTACTGTGGAAACGAAAGATACGAAGAGATTTTCAATATTTTCTTCAACTTGTCACTAATAACATATTAATATAAGCGATTATAATTTTAATGTGAAATTTTCAAAAGTCACTTGACCGATCAAAATCGGAACATTAGTTCACTGATTAATGCTGTGGAGCTTGAATCGGTAGGGATTGGGTTTAAATCTCAGAGGTCTTTTAGGACAGTAAAATATAACTGCTAAAAAGTGTAGTATGCTTCGACCATAGATCTAATAGCAAAATAAACAAATTAAATGAAAAAAAAATGACTATGTAACAACAAAAAAAAGGAATATTTGGGAAGCTGTATCATAAATCGGCCTGTTGCCGGCAAATGAGAATTTTTATAAATTTTTAATTTTTTTTAATCTCCCTGCCCAAACGGCCAACACTTCGACTAAATTTCGACTAAAAGATCTTTTGAGCTATTAGGTTGATTAGTCTAAGAGCTTCTCTACCTTCGTAATAAAGGCGAGATTGCTGGCCAATTTACATTTCTCTGGGGTCAAACAGCTCTGTTCAAAATGAAGTCACCTCAGTGTACACAGATCAACACAATCACATAGTATGTGCTCTACGGTTTCTATCTCTTCCAAGCAGAGTTGGCACTCCGTCTCTGTGGACAGGTTCATTTTACTTAAAAGATATCTCAGGTTACAGTGACCTGAAAGAAAACTCACGATAGTTTCCTGATATTTCTGTTACTGAATTTGACCGCCAAGTCCTTATGGTGAAATGGTATGATCACAAATTTGGCTTGCCTAAGGCCGGGAATACAGTTCCAATAACTAATTGTGTAGGCTGCAGAGACCCATGGGTTAGCCACAGAAAGGCTCAGGGTCAATGAGTGTAGTCGATGAGCCGTGATAAGCTCGTTAGCTAACTCATTTCCAGTGATGCCTTTGTGACCAGGTATCCACCACAATCTAACTTTGTAATGGCAAGAGAGAGATTGTAGCAGTTTATAACAGCTTTTAACCGACATAGAAGCCAGTGCTTTCAATGCTGCTTGGCAGTCGGACAAAATGTGGATGGAGGTGCCTTTAAGATCTTAAGTCATCATAGTTGAAGCGCAGGTTTCAATGGCATAAATTTCGGCTAGAAAAACATTGGGGTAAGTTCCCAGTAATTTCGATATTTTGTGGTTGGGTCCAAAGACATAAATGCCAACTCCGTTATTCATTTTTGGTCTATCCGTGAACCAGACTAGACTGTTATGTTCCATAGGAGGTCCACCAATATTCCAGTCTATTCTATCAAAGACTTTTACCACCAAATTCCTGCCTAAGCAGAGTTCTTTGGGCATCACGTTCGGGACTCTAAAGAACATATCCAAGTCTGAAAGTTCATTCAAAATGTCCAGGTGACCCATATGAGCATCATGTAAGCACAAGCTGATTTGCTGACGTAGATATAAAGTGGAGTGAGTCCGATGAGGGCGTCTATTGCCGCCAAAGGTGATTCCAAGACATGCTATTAGCTTCTGCAATGAGGTTTGCTTGTACATAATGAGACTGACCGCGCTGACTTAGTCCGATTAGTATAGCAAAGCGAAGCTATGTCTGAGCTCTCTTTTGCAAATCATACAAATTAATGTCTTACATAATATTGGAGACAACCACTCTCCTGGCGATGGAAATTGTAGGTGACTTCACTCACTAATCAAGTTTTTCCGTTGAGGATAGTTTGGTCTAAATAGCAGTAACCTGCTCATGACCTGCTCTGGTGTTGTTATTTTTATATTTGCGTTTTTATAAAATGACAGTAATGTCATCACAATTTTGTGTCAGAGTTGGGAACAAGGAATTTATTGTCTTGCCGCTGGCAACCGTGCTTTATATGCTCTACAACCACTTTTTAAGTTTAAATACCTTGCAAATGGCGACTACCTAAAATGGAACAAAGTGTTGAACGTGACTGTTGCTATGTCTGAGTGTGAGAGTTTGACCCTGACGGATGAGTATGAGAAATGGCTGATAATATTCGAGAGAAGATATATGGCCTCAAACTTTTTGCATAAAAATTCGATTGGTCTTTATGTTATATCTATACATGTCAAAAATTTAGGAGGCATCTAAAATGTGATGATTGATGTTGACTTCCTGATACTTTCCGTAAATCAATAAAATCACACATCTCGTTTCAAATCTTATAGTAAAACGACACTAAAAATGACAAAGATCGATCGCACATATAGTAATATGGCATATAAGGAAGACAGCATAACATAGTAACATATTTTTGGCGACAGTCATACAAAAAAAAAAAATTACAAATTTTCTACCCACGACGATAAAAATTAAAAGGAATATACCAACTTCTAAATATAAGTCACTCTCACGGTAACAATAATGATTCAAAATGCGAATTAATTTCGATTATTTCTGTACATTTCATTTGCATTCAACAACTAAATTAAGAAATTTGCTTCACCACATTATACAGGTTTGTGCATAGACAAATTGTAATTTTATTTTTTTTTAATTTTTAATTAATTAATTAATTTACAGTGTACACAATAATATGTATATCTATATATAATGTGAAAAAATCGTAATTTACTCGTAAATTTTTTTCTATTAAGGTACAAATACATAAATCATTTATTGGCTGGCACTACTCGTGATCGTGATATTAAAATAGTTTTCACAAAATAAATTTTAATAGTAAGTCAATGGTCAATTATATTAATTGATATAATGACGAGAATACAGACGACACTAAATTGCAACAAAAAAAACCGATTCTATTATTCAACCAAGTGTATACAGTACTGTGCAATAAAATACAGACATCTTATCAATCCAGATAGTAAATGTGTGCAAAAGTTTAATAACCAAACAAAACCATTTTGGTAGAAAATTGTACGGCAAACATTTAAAGAGTGACATTTAAGAAAGCCGGCTTCAATATTAATTATATCCAAAATTAACGGAATTGTCTGGATCAGCTCTTCTTTCATTTCAGGACTATTTTTGTGTTCTAAACTTTCGATTATTCTTTGAGTCAGTGGATTAAGCTTTCTTACACTAAATTATACAGACAGTAAATCCAAACCATCAGGCTTTATAAAATTTTTTAAATGTAAAAAATCTAATATGTTTGTGCTTTGCCTACACAAATGTGAAAGTAAATTTTGTCCATTAAGATACGTCGAAAATTATTTAAAGATACAATCAAAACCACTGTATTGTAAATGTACTTGTAACTAATTAACTCGTCACAAAAGTGATCTTATTTAAAAGATAACTGACACATTTGTGTAGATAACTTCTTTAGAATTGCCGTGGAGTTTGAAAATCTCAATTGTTAATGGGTTTTTCGTTAGTATTAAAAAATTCGACTTGGTTTATTAAAAAAAATGTTTTATTATACGAAAAATGGCACCTACACATTTGTGTAGGTTGAAAGAAAATGTTCATGATTAAAATTAAATTAATTTGACATTTGCTATTAAATTAAGTATGAACCAGTGGTATCATCGTACCGTTTGCTGATGGCAGATATAAAGTTGTATTAACGCGGTACTAAGAGTATTCCATTTCTTTTTCTTAGTCGCTATTCTCTATTCGCTTCGTTTTAGGGTTGGATTTCAAACCGTTTGATATCATGTCACTGATCGTTTACTGATGATTAGGTTGTTTGTTTACCACTGATCACAACGTTGAACAACTATCGCCAATTGTTCAAAACGTGGTTTGAAAGATCTTTTAGACGTACACAGTGAAAGGTTTGTACTATGCCTGTTTCACAATGCCCGTATTGAACCATGCGAATTGTACCATGCCCGAATTGAAAACGACACCATCTCCATTGTCGAAAGTTATTTATAGATGCAATTAAAACACAATTCACTCGACATAACAATGATCATATGTAAAAGCCAACTAACACATTTGTGTATGTAACTTCTTTAGAATTGCTGTAGAGCTTGTAAATCTCTATTGTTTTTATATAATTATTAATAAATTTGTCATGATTTAACAAAAAACTAGTTTTTTTATAGAAAAAAAGGCACATACACATTTGTGTAGGTTAAAATAGATTTTAATAATTAAAATCAAAGTCGTTTATTTATTTATTAAATTTAATACAGTAATTTTGACAGATGCTATTGAATGATGCTATTGGGCCAGTGGTATGGTCGTACGCTTGGTTATATCGCTGTATTCATTGGGCGATCAGAGTGTCCCATTTCCTCTTCTTAGCCGCTATTCTCTGTTCGCTTACTTTTAGGGTTCGATATCAAACCGTTTGTAACTTCTATTTTAAAAACTAAGAAATTCATTTTTATTTTGTAGGCATACAACAAGCTATATTTTGGCTACTTATAACCCTACATTTGTATTAATCAAAACGATGCCATCTCCATCTTTATCATACTTAAAACTGCAGCTAAATTGTTTTGTACGAGCCACAAATAAAATAAATAATTGGTGTCTTGCCTACACAATTGTGTATGTTAATTTTTATACTAACATCACCACTATAGACGAAAAATACTATACTATATTAAAGAACAAATCGACCATTTTATGCCAACACATTTGTGCAAGTTGGTTCATAATCATTGTTTAAATAACTAATATATATAACCCTTGTAAACATGACACGTTTGTGGTGTAAGTTGGATTGTTGTTATGATGGAAATGAATACAGAAAACAAATTTTTGAAATATAATTAACCAAAACATTTGTGTAGGTTGAGCTTCCAATAAGGAAGATAGGAAGATAGGAAGATAGGAAGATAGTAAGATAGTAAGATAGGAAGATAGGAAGATAGGAAGATAGGAAGATAGGAAGATAGGAAGATAGGAAGATAGGAAGATAGGAAGATAGGAAGATAGGAAGATAGGAAGATAGGAAGATAGGAAGATAGGAAGATAGGAAGATAGGAAGATAGGAAGATAGGGAGATAGGAAGATAGGAAAATAGGAAAATAGGAAAATAGGAAAATAGGAAGATAGAAAGATAGAAAGATAGAAAGATAGAAAGATAGAAAGATAGAAAGATAGAAAGATAGAAAGATAGAAAGATAGAAAGATAGAAAGATAGAAAGATAGAAAGATAGAAAGATAGAAAGATAGAAAGATAGGAAAATGGAAAGGTAAGAAGATATATGAGGACTGGAGGATAGAAAATTACAAAAATAGAAACAACTGTTACTTTAAAGTACTTACTTGGTGGCTTTTTACTACCCACCGTTCACGATTTGCGCTATTCACTGGCGAGATTATGCAAACTCAATACACGACGGGAATCAACATCTGCACTTAATACCACCACGTTTTGCCTTTACAATCTGTCTGGATTTTTATGCACAGTACTGTATCGCGTAGAACTCGTACATATTTTATAATTTGTCATTTTTATTCGATCGGTCTATTTGATGTATCAGTAGAACACAAAGAAACAGAAAATAGGTTATTCCCGCCATCGACTTCTGTAAAGCAGATGTATCAATAAACATTTTAGGAATTAGCGTTTGAGTAATTAAATTTATTTTTGGATAAAACTATCAGTGACAAGTTCAATGTCGGTCTAAATCGGTCTAAATTTTTTTTTAAATTTTTTGTAAATTTAGAAATTCGCATAAATATTTTACTCGTAATCTTTAAATAAGGTAAAGTCGGGAATGATAGACTTAATTAGTTGTGAACAATTTGATTATTGTTATGATTAAGAATTAGCCGGGTCCTCGCTCAACAACGTGTAACTATGTGACCGATTCATAAGGATATTATAAGGATATCGGTTCCAAAAACTGTAATTTTTTGCAAATTTTAAGGACAGATTTGATTCTATTACTTTTACGAGCTCGAACCTTGTTCGTTAGTGATTGATGCATTGTCGATATCGGTTTTGAACTCAACCTGACGTCAGTACAAAAAAAAGTATCTGTGATGACGTTGCTGTCTCCCAAAATGTGACGTATATATCAGTATATCAGTATTAGCTGGTCGTGAACAATTATTGGTTGCCTTTACGTTATGCCTGTCAGGTAACATTCCGTTTGAATTTATCTGAAATCCGAGAAAAGATCAACAAAACTCAAACGAGAAGGAGTGATGATTGCGATTTTCCGATGTTTTGTTCTTCGATAGGGACCTGGTGATAAGCCCGGACGAGGCCAATTTTTGAGAAAATTTAAAGTGAGCTTGCTCTTAGAGGGTCGGCCTTTTCAACCACGGATGTCTCAATGCGGTGGGTGACATTATATTTTGCTGTATTTAGATCTGACGATTATTTTGTGTACTTCGTTTTTGAGTTTCTTTTGAGAGCGTGTGTTGGGAGACGCCGCAACCTTAAATTTCTTAAAACTGACTCGGCCACTTGATTAATAGACAAAGCTTCCATTACACTTAAAAGCTGTGATATTCTTTGTTACCTATAGTTGCACTCTTGATAAAAGTCGACCGAGTTTCATTTTGACTCTACTCGTTTGACTGTACCAACTTGCACAATTTACATATGATTATTGACTCCTAATATTGGTATACGTCGCAACTGCGGTACACAATCTCAAGTATAAAATGAAAGTTGCTATATGTATAATTAATCAAATTTATAATAAAAACAATTGAAATCGAATAAATTCCAGCTTCTTAAATTAATAAAATTCATTTGACCAACGTAATTTTTAGTGCATGACCATCAGTGTCAAATTTCTACTCTAATTATATATCGTATGTACGATATCGATGAATAGAACAAATTCTTAAGAATTATATTCTGGTTGTATAGTTACCTAAAATCGATGTACTGGAACTATAAATCATCGTACACGAAATATATGCAAGATGCAAATCAAAATTTGTAATTAAAATTCGATTTAGGTTGCGTGCAATTATTTCAAATTTTTTGACGTCTATAAGAATACTCTATAGACACGATCAGTAATTATAATTGTTGTAATCAAATTAATTTATTTACAGTGACGCTCAATTAAAAATTTATTTTAACATGTTCATTAATGACGAGTTAGATATATACAGGGTGGTTTCAAACCTACAACTAAAAGTGTCTTAGATAGCTCTATTTTGCGAATAGTAGTTTTTACTGGTACCAGTCGAAACTGGATATTTTACAACTGGATTTGACGAAACAGGATAATTCAAAACTGGATATTTTAAAACGAGATAAGGTACAAAACAAGATATGCTATAAAACTGGATATTTCAAAACTGGATATTTTAAAACGAGATAAGGTACAAGGATATTTCGACATGTGAAACTTAAAGTGATTTTTTAGGAAATTCTGGAATATGGCCAATTAGGAAGAAACTCGGCGAGTTCTTAACCGATTATGATGAAATTCGATACGTAGGATGAAAATGAAATTTTAAAATGATTTTTTGGGAAACAAGGAAGAAACTCGGTGAGTTCTTAACCGATTATGATGAAATTCGATATGTAGGATAAAAATGTGATTTTAAAATAATTTTTTCAAGTCAATGATTATTTTAATAAGATGAGAAAAGCAGCAGTTAAAAAACCATCAAGTGAAGGAAAATTCTATTTCTCTACTTAAAATTATTCAAGTATGAAACATTACTGACCATATTCCAGAGGTTTTCCCAAAAAAGGTTTTAAAATCAAATTTAATTATAAAATTTAAGGAAAAAACCATTAAGTGAAGGAAAATTCTATTTCTCTCCTTAGAAATATTCAAGTATGGAACCTTACTGGCCTTATTCCAGAACTTTCCCAACAAATCATTTTAAAATCCTATTTTCATCCTACATATCGAATTTCATCATAATCGGTTAAGAACTCGCCGAGTTCCTTCCTAACTGGCCATATTCCAGAACTTTTCCAAAAAATCATTTTAAAATTCCATTTTCTTCCTACGCATCGAATTTCATTAAAATCAGTTAAGAACTCGCCGAGTTTCTCCCTAATTGGCCTATTCCAGAACTTTCCTAAAAAATCATTTAAAGTTTAAATCACATGTCAAAATATCCTGTTTTGAAATATCCAGTGTTGTACCATATCTCGTTTTGTACCTTATCTCATTTTGAATTATCCAATTCTGAAATATCCAGTGTTGTACCATATCTCGTTTTGTACCCTATCTCGTTTTGAAATATCCAATTTTGAAATATTCAGTTTTGTACCTTATCTCGTTTTGTCAAATCCTATTTTGAAATATCCCGTTTTCAAATGTCCAATTCTGAGCGGTTCCCCTTTTCACATATTAAAATGGATATGAATACCCAAATCAATATCATACAGGGTCTATTACCCATATTACTATTTTTGTGAGACTATTTTTTGTCAGGGACAAGTTATTACAAGTCCATATTACGTGGGCCCTCCGAAAATACTTCAGAACTTCTGGTGTATATGTTTAGTACATATATAGTGCATATTGACGTTAAAAAGAGAACGCACATAAGAATCTTACGCATTATTTGCATAACGTGCTAAACGTTATTAGGGACAATAAGGTTACTCTAGACAACTGGCTTGATTTAAATATTATCCGAAAGATGGTGTATATGTTTAGTACATATATAGTGCATATTGACGTTAAAAAGAGAACGCACATAAGAATCTTACGCATTATTTGCATAACGTGCTAAACGTTATTAGGGACAATAAGGTTACTCTAGACAACTGGCTTGATTTAAATATTATCCGAAAGATGCTGCATAATTAAAGAACTCGTGACATAAATTGCAGCTATAGTTGTTACGGCAATTTCAAAAATATTGTTGTATTCCTGGTACACAATTGGTTATAGTGGCAGCTAGTGGTAAAACTACGTCATGATCTGTTAGTGACATCTAGTGGCACAATTTAAAATAAATAGTTTTACTTAAAAAACAAAGGTGACGCGGATAGGTGTAAACTAGTATAATTGTGGTAGTGCGACTTGATTATTTGGCTAACGAAAATAACACCGTTTAGATTTTGTTACAGATTCTAAGTTTTAATCGATTGTTATTTTCGTGACTGTCATCTTGACTTTGGACTTCTTTTGACAAGCTCTAAATTGCTAATATGCATTAAATTGCTAATATGCAACGATCACTAAAAAGTTCATAATTTACAATTAATTATTTTACTGACTAATAGATGGCACTATACATAAAAAATAATTGACATTGATAAACAAATGAATATGTCATCTTACGGTTATATGAATAGCAATAAGGCAGTTAAAACATCTGTTGGTATTTTTCACTACTTTCAATCGTACGAACTGCGGCATTTTCTTTAATTATTCGCATTGGTAGCATGAATGCTTGGCTATACTTTATAGCATATTGTGCATTGTTTCGTATATTATCCAGACAATGACGGAATATTCAGATTTTCCAATTTCACTTCCGATGTCAATTGGGATTGATTAAAATCGATTTTTTGTATTTTAGGTGTGTATTTAATTCAGCAATGGCCGAGTACCAAGTATATTCAAATTTATTCATATGTGAATCTTCGGTGGCGTAATAAAGTATTTTATTGTTTACCTCTGGAAATTGATCCATTAATTCTTGTGTCTTGATACGCATCTTGGTATCTTCTATAGCTCATTAATTTTTTATTGATGCTTTGATGACACCACGTTGCCGCTTGCTAACTGTGTACTGTATACTGTATACTGTATACTGTATACTGTATACTGTATAATGTATACTGTATACTGTATACTGTATACTTATACTGTATACTGTATACTGTATATTGTATACTGTATACTGTATACTGTATACTGTATACTGTATACTGTATACTGTATACTGTAAACTGTATACTGTATACTGTATACTGTATACTGTATACTGTATACTGTATACTGTATACTGTATACTGTATACTGTATACTGTATACTGTATACTGTATACTGTATCCTGTATACTGTATACTGTATACTGTATACTGTATACTGTATACTGTATACTGTATACTGTATACTGTATACTGTATACTGTATACTGTATACTGTATACTGTATACTGTATACTGTATACTGTATACTGTATACTGTATACTGTATAATGTATACTGTATACTGTATACTGTATACTGTATACTGTATATGTATACTGTATACTGTATACTGTATACTGTATACTGTATACTGTATACTGTATACTGTATACTGTATACTGTATACTGTATACTGTATACTGTATACTGTATACTGTATACTGTATACTGTATACTGTATACTGTATACTGTATACTGTATACTGTATACTGTATACTGTATACTGTATACTGTATAATGTATACTGTATACTGTATACTGTATACTGTATACTGTATACTGTATACTGTATACTGTATACTGTATACTGTATACTGTATACTGTATACTGTATACTGTATACTGTATACTGTATACTGTATACTGTATACTGTATACTGTATACTGTATGCTGTATACTGTATATTGTATACTGTATACTGTATACTGTATACTGTATACTGTATACTGTATATCTATATCTATCTGCTGATTCGACTCGAAGGACTAAAAGTTTACAAAATAAAAATTTTCTTAATGATTGCTGGTTTCCTTTTTCAGTTATGTTTCTTCGACTTCTAATTGTTGTCCTTCGAAATCAAGTAATCTCTTAAGTCGAAGCATTTATCAACCGTCATGATCTTCTTAGGATAGTATGATCATATGATATAGTGTGCTCCGATGACCTATGGACTAACTTATTTATATAATAACAAGTAGAAGTGGTTTCTGAGCTATATACTGTATCCATTATAGACGATGAAAAGATATCAATTGAGGAATGCCGGTTACCAGGCCAGCATTTTTAATGCTATTTTAATTTCTGGACCTAATTTCTAGCCATTTTGGTTGTCAAGAGGAATTTAATAGCTTTGAAAATATAGACAACAGAAATTGAGGTTACACTTTCACCACAGTAATTTACATGATTCAAGATATAATATAATGTCGATACATTAGACCATAAATCAAATAAAATACAACATTTCAAAACCAAATTACGTAAATGAACCACCCTGTGTCCATACAGACTTATTATTATTTTTATTAAAATATCATATCTTTTTAACTAGTAATTTTCAATAGAGATAATCTCTTTAATTACATGTAGCAACACTGAGTGCTGTAAAAATTTCTTAAATTCGTTTTACAGTGTAACGAAAATTAATAACTAATAATAATAATTAATAAATCAAATTAAAATTACAACAAACGTCCTTCATGCGTTGTCTTAGTTAACCAACAACACTACACCGAACACTATAAACATTAAAAATATTTGGTTAAGAAATCAACATCCGGTAATTTTAGTTTTTGATTTGGTTTATTAATTCGTTACGTTTATAATTGATAAACTATTGGCTTAATATGGGGATTAGACCAACCTTGATCGTAATTTAACTGTTGCGACAGATAGGTTAGCATTATAATGTTATTAAGGGGTCAGTAACTCGTAAATTTATTGCATTTATTCAATGTTTGGTGGATAAGAATTATTTTGGTACTTTGTAAATTTTAACCGATTGTTGAAAATATATGTGTAGAGTGGGATATTTAGGCTATTAATAATCATATAGTTTTGCTGTAAATAATCAACCCTCGTCTCTTAGATAAAGGAACCCACCCGAGGTAACATTTTAACTAATAATTAATGTCTAGAACTACTCGATAATATACGAGCTGATAATATAGTTCAGTTGTACACTAACTATAAGAAAGACGGAGAGACCGAAAAAACTAAAATGTATCTGGAATTGAAATCGCTGTGCAAAAACCCGCATGCAATAGCCGTATTTTTTGACGTTTGATCAGATCAAGATCCATCCAACTATTTTGAAGCATTCAAAATTACATTAAAAATTAGTATGGTACTACTAAAAATTAAATTCTTTTTTTTTGTTATGAAATTATCTGTCAAAAAAATTTTTATCGACGCAGTGCTCATTGAAACACTAGTTTAATGTCATTTGAAGTTTTAACAAACGACGACTAGATAAATTCAAATCCAAAAAATGTGAATTATTTGTTTTATTTTGGTTTTGAATGAGTTCGGTATTTGATTATTTCACTGCTACCAACCACTAAATACAGCACCTACATTTTAATAGCAGAACAATTTTTTATTTGTAATCCAAAAACGAATTTGGTTCAATTTGCGTCTTTGCTTTCTATGTAATTCGTGATCTGATTTGGATAACATTTCGTCAAAAAATGCAGCTTATGAGAAAGTAAAAACTAATGACCAGATTTGCAATATTCTTGACCCAACGAACCAATACTATCGCGAGAGATTAGAATTATTGGATATGCACACGACTATATCAGCCACTACCAACAAATAGTAAGACAGCATAGTCTAAAGTCGAGAAGTTTATACAGAGAAATTTACTCAACTGAAGGATATATGACAACATTTATGTCTGTTCAGAAAGAAAGTCAAGATCAGAAAATCAAAATAAAAACCATGGAAAGGATGATGACTCGGATCATGGACTTGCATGAAACTATAAGAGCGTAGCGATTTCATCGCGCCAAACTAATAAATCATTTGGAGACAGCTGGGAAAAATTACAACGCTTTCTGAGAAACTTGGAAAAAAGGTATACAACAGACGACTTCAAAACTTTACAAGCCATCAAAAATACTGGAATCAGCATAGAATCTTGAATCGCTTTTTTGATATTTATTTTAAAAAATTGAACAACGAATCGCGTCAACTGTATGAGAACTCTTTAGACAATCTAAGAGAATTCCAAACACCAAGTCAATTTTTAAAGATTTTGGAAGAAAGATTTTAGTCGCTAGAAGCAAATACAACAATCAACAAAGTTCAACCATTACGACTAGGATTTGTAACAGTAACAAAAGCAAAGTATGCGTGAATACAATTTGTGTGTGTTGTCAAGGGGTCACAAAATAGAAAAATGTTTGTTATTCAATGAACTAAACGTCGCGAAAAGGAGTCAAATGGTGATGTTATATGATTTAATTGAAATATAACATGCTGATAAACTTCCGTCACTCCAAGATCTATTGATCTATTCATAGGTGATGATATATATGAAGAAATGATGCTAAAAGGAAAAAAAGGATCATCGTGACAAACGCATGGCTCAAAATATGAGTTTCGATGGGCCGACTAAGTCGCAATAATGATTTGCCAATATAACGGCTTAAGTTTTGTTACATTGGAAATCAGACGAATCCAAAGCGAAGCTTCACTGACGAAGAACTTAATTGTGACGAGCACTATAAAACTACAAATAGAAAGCTAAAGAATGGTCGTTATGAGGTCAGGATTACATTAAATAACGAACTACTCCAAGGGAAAGATATCCCAGATTACTACAAATACAAAAACTCAGTATAACAAATTTATGAACGAGTCATATCAATCGGATATTAAAAATGACAGGACATCCACTGAATTGTGAGTGGTGTTCGATGCTTGGAAGAACAGTTGGAACAGATGGAAGAAAAATCGTTTTATATTTGGTTCGGATATTGAGAAAATGTTTAGACCCATAAAATGCTACAGATTAAAAACAACATATGGAACAGCGTCTGTCTTTGGCTACAAACTCATTACAACAATTAGCCATAGCTGAAAAATCAATATATCAAATTCGTCCAAGGGTCGTTCAAAACAATTTCTGTGTAAAGATGATTATATTTTCCAATGAGAACCCTGCAGACTATGTGCATCACAAGGATTGCACTCAGTTCAATTATTGATTCGTCCAATCTGGTAAGAAGGGCCAACATGGTTAAAAAGGCTCAAGCTATCCAACAACATAAATTCATATTGAAGAAATGAATCAAGCAGCCAGCTTGGCGCAAAAATCAATAGCAACATTTAACGCAACAGAGGAAAGAGATGGATACATTGCCATATTCATATGCCTAGCAACACAAGCGATTCATCTCAAATTGACTTATCAACTTATCATTTTTTCTTAAATTGACTTATCAGATGCTTTCTTAGCCGTATACCAACGATTTATATCAAAAAGAGGAATTAGTCTAAAAATATTCAGTGATTCTGGTATAAACTTCGTTGGAGCAGACAAAAAATTTAAAAGGCAGGCTAAACAACAAGAAATAGTTATTGAAAGGAAAACATTACAGATGGGAACTAAGTGGGTTTTTGTCTACAAAAACTACTTCTCGGAAAAGACACCCGAAAACAAAGAAGGCAACTTCCCAGGGAAACTCAATGTTCAAGGCTCAATGGCAACCCTCAACGCGACCCCTACTTCCTCGAAATGTGACTTCTTTGGATCAAACTCATAAATCTGCTAGTAATAAATTATTCAAGTAATTGAGTGTCATCTTTGGTCTGTAGAATTTTAGACATGCATTTAGGAATCGTGTGATATCTGAGTCTATTATAGGCCATGCTCTTTCAACGCGTGGTTAGCATGCTCAGTACTTAAGCCTTATCCTTCCCGTGCTGGATTTATACGCAAAGCGACACAATTTATCTTAATGATATGAGCAGCTCATGGTTTTGCTCGTCTTAGTGCGATTTGGTAAGTTTGCCAGAAGATCTTTTGCGTTTATAGATTTTAAGGTCGACGATCACTCTACGCAGTTTTTTGTTTCGACAATGGTTTCAACTGTGTTATCTGTCGCTTGTCACCCATCCTAGGATTGTGAGTTGGGTCTCAATTTGACACGAAATATGCCACAAGACCGCCTTTATACTCAACCACTAAATCTAAATTCATGATCTCTTAGAACCCATTTGCCTCTTGATCGAACTTATAATGTTTCTCTCTACTTGATATCCGGGGTCGTAGCGATACCCCGCATTTCTAAAGCAAACCCACTAAAAAAAATCAAGTTTTTTAAAATCGAATTTTGTCAAAATCCTCTTTCTTTTTAAAATCCTGCTTTTACTAAAAATAATAAATTCTGCACACATCTTGCCAAATTTTATGATAATTCAACAATTAAAAGTTGGTTATATTCGATTTCCAAGACTCCCATTGCATATATTGTTAGGTACGCTCCAAAAATTTGAAGTATAATGCGACATTGACGGGGTTTCTTTGGTATCTGGTTTGTCTTTTTAAATAGCTTTTTTCAAACCATTTTCCGATGCAAATGGCCTCCCGGGAGGGATGTTTTGATAATCGCTTTTCTGATAAAAGCGATTATCAAAACATTGAAATATTCAAAAATTTCTTCTGGTGGCAAGAAAGCTAAGGTTTTCAACATACGTAATTGCAAGCTAAATTTTCCATTGTTTCCATAGTATTTTGCAGCACAGTCTTGGATTTGCACCTTTTGCCAGATAATTTGCCCCAAGTGAAATAAGCTCCCTTAATAGTGAATAGCCAGGAAAATTCGTTTTGGCTGCCTAGACGCTGGCTTTTAAATGCCTTTTTAAATTTTGAGCTCACAAAATATATATAAGCGATACTATTTCTTCTTGGATTTTACCGTAAATGGAAAAAAGATGT
Organism: Tipula confusa; assembly: GCA_963556175.1. NCBI lineage: Eukaryota > Metazoa > Arthropoda > Insecta > Diptera > Tipulidae > Tipula > Tipula confusa. The sequence goes on along the minus strand of OY744477.1, from coordinate 64,314,130 downwards.
TGCGTATAACCATAATATAAATACACATAGTATTACCAAGGTATGTTAGCCCATTGACGTGCAAGATGTCGCTACTAGTATCGTTTTAAAATAATCAAAATATTTTTATATGTGTAATCGCCTAAATGTCATTGATTTATTCTAAATTTTGACGATATTCTATCGACCCGACATCTGGATCATCAATGGGTAAACTGTTTTTTTCTTATGATGGTAGTACTATATGGATTTATATTATGATATAACTCGAATGTTCTTCCCATCAGCCAGCATCTGGTTTCGGATAGTCGAAGGCTTGATCGAGTACCTAATATTATGATTCGTAAATAAAGCTTTAGCTGCGATAGAACTAGTTTTTCAGCAATATACCTGACGCTTTCTGTAATGGCTATGCGCACGCCCGAATTAATTAAAATAATTTTGGTTAAAAGCTGGATTTTGAGAAACGGGATTTTAAAATTAAGAATATTGAAAAGCGAGGTTTTGAGAAGTGAGATTATACCTACCCCTTGATATCCTTGTTTTCCCATGTTATTGTTCCTTACAGCTTGATCGTTTTTTTATTTAGCTCAGTCAGGCAGTGCGTCTGTTGGTACGAGCTATACTAATTCCAAGTAGTTCTATTATGAAATCCGGACATTTAAATTGGGAAACCCCAAAATATACAAATGCACCAAAAAAACTAAGAACATTGAATTTATTTTGTTAAATTGGATGAATGCACACAACCCGAAATAAGAAAGTATAAAAACCAAAATTATTTTATTCCATGCCTTTTTTACTGACTGAATCCAATTCCAAATTCCATGGAAAAATATAACTACTGTGCTTTAAAAAACTTGATCGTGATTTCGTGTTTGAAACAAAAAAAAAAATCGTAAAAATGGTCGTGAGATTGATTAAATTAAAATACGAAAGAATTGTGCAGGTGAAAAAGTTGAAGGTATTTCTGTTGTGCGAAAACTATAAAACTGCTGTAAAAACTAGTAATATTATTATATTTATGCAAATGAAATGGAACATGAAAATTAGTTTAATGTTGAAACCAATTATCCAGATGATGCTGTTAAATCTACCATGAAATTTTAAATAAATCTGTCCGGTTCTATTTACCTGCAATTTAAACAAATTTATTGGTAATTAGTCTTTAATAATTGATGTTTTTTTTTTGTAGGATATAATCCATTAGTTAGTCTTAATTTAGTTTTTTTTATCTAGGCTGCCCTAGTTCAAGAGGTATCATTCTTTAGAGACGTCTTACTGAATTTGTGTGGTCAATCATAAGGCAAATCACAAAGTTTTTATGCGTTAGTTAAGACTCACATGATTCTTTATTTCCTTACTGGCTTAGTCTATCTTTAAGCCCCTATGAATATTACCTTTTTTATGTTGCATCGACGATCTCTGTTAAAAGTTACGATCATAGTAAATTATTTTATACTCGAATTGTGATTCACATAAACATAAGCATCAGGCTTCTAATTAAATATCATCGACTAAAAGGTGATTCCCTATTAGATTACCTAAATTCATGACCCTCATAATAATAATTTCCACATATCGACAATGAGACGTACATAAAATAAAACTGAAAAATTATAATCAATAATGGGAAAACAGCCAAAGTAAGTGGGGAATCCCACGTATTGCAAAATTAAAAATGTCCAAAGAGTGCGAAACGAATTGAACCCCGTGCCACTTCAATTCTTCTTAGGAAATCATATTTCTATATATAAGAAGACAAAATTCAATTTAAATATTAATAATTATTCACGTGTATATGAATTGTCACGTTTTAAAAATTAAATTATTAATTAGAAAACAAAAAATTTGTAATTATAGCAAATGAGATAACCATTTTATTTTTGTTAAAGTTACGAACTTTAATTTTTTTTTGATGTCACTCGGTGCAATGATTTAAATACTTTACTTTACGACCAATGTTCTATAATAGATATTGATAGATGCGAAATGGTTTTTGTAACTAAACTTGGGCGTAAGAGAACCTCACATGTATGTATATTGTGCAGCGTATCTTTGGTACTTCTAATTTAGTTCCATTTTGAAATATCATACCGGATTTTGTAAAGTTTAATGTATAATTCAACAATAAAGTCTTTAAAGGCAAAACACACAAATGAGCAGGACATATTTACATCCAAGTAATACTCTTTTCAATAATCAGGAAATAGATGATGGTTAGCCCATTAAAACTGTAAAGTTAATGCCATAAAACAGAACTTTCCAAAACTCAAAAAATGCATGATGGTGAGGCCATTTATACTGTAATATTCTCATCAAACTGTAATATTAAAGTCACAAATCGAAACGTTCCAAAATTTAAGCCAAAAATCGAAACGTTCCAAAATCTAGAAATTACATAATGGTAAGCTCATCAAACGGTAATATTTAAGCCGCAAACCGACATATTCCTGAATTTAAGCCACAAATAAAAGGGTTCCAAAATTGTATGACGGAATCCCATTCAAACTGTAAAATCTAATCCACAAACCGAACCGTTCACAAATATAGAAACTATATGATGGTGTAAGCTCATCAAACGGTAATATTTAAGCCGTAAATCGACACATTCCAAATTTAAGCCACATATCAAAACGTTCCAAAATCTAGACACTATATGATGGTGTAGGCTCATCAAACGGTAATATTGAAGCCGCAAAATCGAAATTTTCCAAAATCTAAGCAACAAATGGAAACGTTCCAAAATCTAGAAATTACATGATGATGTAAGCTCAAACGGTAATATTAAGCCACAAATTGAAAATTTCCAAATTTAAGTCACAAATCATAACGTTCCAAAATCTAGAAACTATATGATGGTGTAAGCTCATCCAACGGTAAAATTTAAGCCACAAATCGAAATTATCCAAAATTTAAGCCACAAATCGAAACGTTCTAAAATCTAGAAACTATATGATGGTCTAAGCCACAAATAAAAGGGTTCCAAAATTGTATGACGGAATCCCATTCAAACTGTAAAATCTAATCCACAAACCGAACCGTTCACAAATATAGAAACTATATGATGGTGTAAGCTCATCAAACGGTAATATTTAAGCCGCAAATCGACACATTTCAAAATTTAAGCCACAAATCAAAACGTTTCAAAATTGTATGACGGATAGCCCATTCAAACTGTAAAATTTAAGCCACAAATCAAAACGTTCCAAAATCTAGAAATATATGATGGTTAGATCATCAAACGGTAATATTTAAGCCACAAATTGAAGCTTTCCAAAATTTAAGCCACAAATCAAAACATTCCAAAATTGTTCGACGGATAGCCCATTCAAACTGTAAAATTTAAGCCTCAATTCGAAACTTTAAAAATTTAAGCCACAAATCAAAAAATTCCAAAATCTAGAAACTACATAATGGTAATCTCATCAAACTGTAATATTTAAGCCACAAATCGAAACTTTCCAAAATTTAAGCCACAAATGGAAACGTTCCAAAATCTAGAAATTACATGATGATGTAAGCTCAAACGGTAATATTAAGCCGCAAATTGAAAATTTCCAAATTTAAGTCACAAATCATAACGTTCCAAAATCTAGAAACTATATGATGGTGTAAGCTCATCCAACGGTAAAATTTAAGCCACAAATCGAAATTATCCAAAATTTAAGCCACAAATCGAAACGTTCTAAAATCTAGAAACTATATGATGGTGTAAGCTCATCAAACGGTAATATTTAAGCCACAAATCGACACATTCCAAAATTTAAGCCACAAATCTAAATGTTCCAAAATTGTATGACGGATAGCCCATTCAAACTGTAAAATTTAAGCCACAATTCGAAACTTTAAAAATTTAAGCCACAAATTTAAAAATTCCAAAATCTAGAAACTACATAATGGTAATCTCATCAAACTGTAATATTTAAGCCACAAATCGAATCTTTCCAAAATTTAAGCAACAAATGGAAACGTTCCAAAATCTAGAAATTACATGATGATGTAAGCTCAAACGGTAATATTAAGCCACAAATTGAAACTTTCCAAATTTAAGTCACAAATCATAACGTTCCAAAATCTAGAAACTATATGATGGTGTAAGCTCATCCAACAGTAAAATTTAAGCCACAAATCAAAATTATCCAAAATTTAAGCCACAAATCGAAACGTTCTAAAATCCTGAAACTACATGATGGTGTAAGCTCAAACGGTAATATTAAAGCCACAAATCGAATCTTTTCAGATTTAAGCCACAAATCAAAACGTTCCAAAATCTAGAAACTATATGATGGTTTAAGCTCATCAAACTATAAAATTTAAGCCACAAATCGAAACGTTCTAAAATCTAGAAACTATATGATGGTGTAAGCTCATCAAACGGTAATATTTAAGCCACAAATCGACACATTCCAAAATTTAAGCCACAAATCAAAACGTTTCAAAATTGTATGACGGATAGCCAATTCAAACTGTAAAATTTAAGCCACAAATCAAAACGTTCCAAAATCTAGAAACATATGATGGTTAGATCATCAAACGGTAATATTTAAGCCACAAATTGAAGCTTTCCAAAATTTAAGCCACAAATCAAAAAGTTCCAAAATTGTATGATGAATAGGTCATTCAAATTTTACATTTAAGCCACTAATCGAAACGTTGCAAAATCTAGAAACTATATGATGGTGTAAGCTCATCAAACGGTAATATTTAAGCCACAAATCGACACATTCCAACATTTAAGCCACAAATCTAAATGTTCCAAAATTGTATGACGGATAGCCCATTCAAACTGTAAAATTTAAGCCACAATTCGAAACTTTAAAAATTTAAGCAACAAATTAAAAAATTCCAAAATCTAGAAACTACAAAATGGTGTAAGCTCAAACGGTAATATTTAAACCTTAAATCGACACATTCCAAAATTTGAGCCACAAATCAAATCGTTCCAAAATTTGAAACCCAATTTGAATGGTAAGCTCATCAAACTGTAATTTTTAAGCCACAAATTGAAACTTTCCAAATTTAAGCCACAAATCAAAACGTTCCAAAATCTAGAAATTATATGATGGTGTAAGCTCATCAAACGGTAATATTTAAGCCGCAAATCGACACATTCCAAAATGTAAGCCACAAATCGAAACGTTTCAAAATCCAGAAACATATGATGGTTAGATCATTAAACGGTAATATTTAAGCCACAAGTTGAAGCTTTCCAAAATTTAAGCCACAAATCAAAACATTCCAAAATTGTATGACGGATAGCCCATTCAAACTGTAAAATTTAAGCCACAATTCGAAACTTTAAAAATTTAAGCCACAAATTAAAAAATTCCAAAATCTAGAAACTACATAATGGTAATCTCATTAAAACGTTCGAAAATTTAGAAACTACATGATGGTAAAAAAATCTCATCAAACTGTAATATTTAAGCCACAAATCGACACTTTCCAAAATTTAAACCAAAACGTTCCAAAACGTTCCAAAACGTTTCAAAATCTAGATAAAACGAGCGATAAGCTGATCAAACTGTAATATTAAAGCCATAATTCAAAACTTTTAAATCCATAAAATTTATGATGCTTAAGCCACAAATCGAAACCATTAAATATTTAAGTTTAACTGTAATATTTATTTAAGCCAAGAATTGAAATTTTCCGAAATCCTGAAATCACAGGATTGTAAGCTCATCTAACTGTAATATGTAAGCCATTAATCAATAATTTTTAAAATCCAGCAAATAGATGATGATTGGTCCATTTAAACTGCAATATTTAAGTTACAAATTGAAACTTTCCAAAATTCAAAAAAATCATGATGGTTAAACTGTAAAATTTATGCCTAAATGGCTTAAAATTAAAGCCACAAATCGAAACTTTCCAACATTCAAAAAAATTCATGGATAAACACTTATCACATATTTATAATGCAGATCCAAGCTGAGCGCAGCTGCGCATGCTAAATAGTAGCATGCATAACATCGGATGAATATCCTAGGATTTTTCATCCGTGCTCTTTATTTATTAATTTATTTTTATTTTGTTGTTATACATCTTCGGACAGTTTGCTCAAAGATAAAATAGTTTTAACTCGTTTGAGGCGTGGTAAATAGAACGGTAAACGATAAATGCAGAATAGCTGGGCCTGTTCAAATAGCAAAGGTTTTTAAACAAATAGAAAATACACTCCAACTCTTTGAGCGCCTACACATATTCCCAAGCCCAACACCTTTAGCGTAATAGCTATACATAATTTAATCTGATTTGGAGGCCTATGTTCCCTGAGAACCTTACAAGCATATCCATTAGTACTATCACACCCAATAACCATTGCGCAATTTGTTCGATGACAACATTTTTTTTTTCGAAAACTGATATCGCTAAACGATGTCACCTTAAAACACCATCATCAGTCAATTACAACATTGACGGGAACCTTACAAATTAAATTGGCCTTCATTGTATACAAAATACAAGAATTATCATTTTTATTATAGAATAATTTTCAATACCGGGTAATCATTGTCAACATCTAATTGTAATTAATTTAGAATTATTTTTCGAGGTAAACGTTATATTCTTAATATTTTCCATTTGTAAACAGGGTGAGTCACTTACAGTGTGACTTTAAAGCTTTCGTTTTTATTAACAATGGTCTATCGAATTGGTTTGGCTTTAAGGGTTTAATGAACATTTTTAAAATTATTCGAAGGTCAAAGCATATATTTACGATTAACGAACTTTGTTCTGCTTTGTAAATTGTGTGGCTTATCCTATGAAATACGCCTTTATTATTACATGAATAGTAAAAAAACCAAATAACCGTTATAACTACCCAGTTTTAAATCACTTACCGAATTTTCGTTTATATGAAAATTTGAAAATTTTATATGAACCCTAGCGGGCCCCATAATTTTCTAAAAATTTAATTATATATTATGACGACTTTGACATAATATTACAACAAAAAATTTGAGAGCGTGCTATAAATATGATGCATGCTATCTGATTAGAGATCGTGCACATGTAATTTTCCATTGTGCAGCACAATCAACAATGATTTTAAAATAAATTTTTAAATAAATTTTCAATTAAAATTTTAATTGTTTTGACATAATTTAACTATAAATTTCAAATAATAAAAATAATATTTGTATGACTTTATTCTTGGCCTAAGATAAACGCAATCGATCGTTTAATGCAGTGTCGTCTTCGTCACCATGATTGCCGAGGTCATCTCCACTGTAAAACAATGTAAAGCTTAGGAACACATGGTCTGCAGTTTTTGGCACTCGAGTTTTTTGAAGTGCAACGAGTTCCGAGCAATACTCTTTCTTAGCTGATATAGTGCCATCAAACGCGGATGGTTTTCTTAGTGAAGAACCACGTATCAATCCTTAATCTCGTGCCCGTTAACGTAAGAGGAAGTGTCGTTACATTTTGGCGGAATCGATATTTATTTTTGTCGATTTTTTTTAAAGAAGTGAAACATGCTAAGGATAACATGATAATTTAAAAGCCTTTTACGAGGCATGGAAGTGCCTTCAACCACATGAGCTAATATTGTGTGCAGCAGATATCGTAAGTGCAAAATAAATTCTCCGCTTCTCAAGAACTTCGTAATCAATAAATTACTTCTGGATTTGGAAAAGGAAGGCATGGGAGTGATCGCGTACTCTAATGATATGGCGATCACGATCTTTGGTAAACATATATTCACCGTTAAGGTCTAACCTGGTACCCACTAAGAAATACGAAACCCCGGTTTAGTTACCCTATATATATAGTTAATGGCATTAGACTGGCGTTTAGCGGCAGAGTGAGATGTTTAGACAGTGAACTTAGCTAAAAGCGTAACATCATAGAAAATTATAAAGCACAATGGGCTCCTGGCCCTTTTTCCATTTAAGGGAAGGTACATTTTGGTCACGGATCATTACGATTTTCTCAACCTCAATGTTTTGGTTGTCCATTTTCGTCTGTGCTGAAGCGATTGCAAGTAATCTTTGGACCACCTCCAAGAATGCTGCTTGAATTGAACAAGCATTTCCCATTGTTGTTTTAGAGGCACCTTTTTTTGAGGTTTCTATAATACTCCTAAGGTTTTGACAAGGGAATTATCATCGCCATTGAGTACCTTTCCACATTTTGAGTCTGGAATGTCATGTAGAATCGCATTCGAGTTTGAGGATCATTTCATAAGATTCATGGTGCCTGAATGAAGAATCGCTTCGATTTTGGATTTAAGTTTGAGCCAGTTAACGATATATATATATATTTTGATAGCAGCAGTCATCGTCTTGCACTCCAACTTATCTATAGAATTTGACATTGCAAACAATGATCGCATAGGTGCATGAGTCCTGAAACGACAAAGAATAACAATTAAATCATTGCACTAAATGCCCTATTGATTGTAGAACTGTCAGGCCTTAACACACAGTAAAGCGACAAATAACAGTTAGTTGGACTAATTGGCTTCCGAAACTTTTTTTATAAGTTTCAGAGCTCAATATTTGTCCATAAACTGATGTTACCGTTTATATAAACCTGAACGTCTTATAGGCATTTTCCAAAAATAATAAATCCTAATTTTGCCGTGTTTGATGAGTTACCAAGGCGAACCGGACATGAATAGCAAGCAAACAATCGTCCTTTATCAAAACTAATTCACCAGCCGTTACGTTAAGGTGTGTAATCTTCCACTTGATCTGGTGTTAAAGCTGAAAAAAATATGCTTGGTGCCATTTGGTAAAGCCAAACTGGTAAAGCATTACCAATTAAAAAACAAAAAAGATCCATATTACCTGCATCATTTGATACAGGATACAGAGGACGTAAATTGAGACATGTAGCCTTTATCAAATCAGCGTCTGTTCTCCAGGTTAGGTGCGGCTGAAGTTGGCGTCTGTCTTGTATCAAGCGGCTCGCTATATAAATGTGTTCAAGGTAGGACTGGATGCCTTAAGAATCTCTCCAGTACGTGGCCCACACACGTAACAAGCGGGTTGAGGCCAACAACTTGCTCTCATAAAAACAATTAAAGTTATGAACCCTAATCAAAGGCCTCGGATTGCCATATCGGTTTCATCACAAAATCGACCTCGGAAATTGTACATGGACAACGCTTTAAAAATGGGAAGATTGAACGTGTTTAGCCTCTTAAGACCTGGAGATCTCAAGATCTTTTCGAACTAAGCAAAGAGTTATACATGCACTACAAGAGCTTAGATGGTCTGGGAGTGGGATCCATGACACCACCAATGGTTACACTCTTCATTACAGCGGCCATCAGAATGGAGGAGGATTTTGAGTTGGGTTCCTTATTCATCAGCATGATATGATGCGTGAAGCATCATATCATCGACTTTCGGCCTATCAACATGCGGATATGCACGGTCAGGCTCCGCGCACTAAGAAATTCAACATCACGATCGTTAATGTACATGCACCCACCGATCAGATAAATCTGATGACATCAAAGATCTTTTCTTTGTCGAGCTGAAGGAAGTCATCAATAACATACCGCACCAAGACATTAAAACCATCGTGGGCGACTTTTACGCAAAAATCGGTAGGAGTGCAGAAAATACATCGTACATCGGTCCTAACAGCCTGCACCTAACTAGTAACAACAACGACCAACGCGTCATCGACCTGGCAACGTACAACTTAAATGCATCAAGTACGTTTTTCCCACACAAGAGAATCCACAAAGTAACGTGGAGATCGAATGATAGAAGAACGGAAACCCAAAACGATCACGTCATGGAGTCTAAGAGACACTCCACCAGCATATCCGATGTCAAATCTTACAGAGGTGCAGACGGTCATCTACGTTCAACAGACAAGCACAAAAGACCGTTCGATGGAATATCGATGCTTTAAAAAACCAAGCGTCACTGCAGAGTTACCAATCAGCTGTCACTAATTATTTAGACCGGTCCAATAACAATGAAGAAGCTCTTATTCTAACATCCAAGAGCAATGGCACGCTATACAGTCAGCCATAACCATCGCGGCGCAAAGTTCCATCGGAAGAAGGCCTCCGAGGTCCCGCAAAGTTTGATTCGATGATCAATGCCGAAGAGTCGTCGAAAATAAACGAAAGCTTTGTGAAAAATGGTTGGCTTGCAACACTAGAAGCACTCTAGCAGAATATTTCCGCGCTAGGAAAGCTCCGACTAAATACCTGCGATAAAAAAGCGCGATCATATGAGATCTTGCATCGAAAAAATCAGAGACGGAAATGGAGAGCTGAGAACAAACGTGGCTGATGTTCTCTCAGTATGGCAAACCTACTTTCAAAATCTGCTAAATCGGAACGACGAAGTGACCCCCATTAGAGCAATAGCTCCTCCAGGTGAAGAGGTCTTTGTTGAATATCCACAGTAGAAGAAGTAGATGCAGCTATTAGTAGATTAAAAAATGGAAAAGCACCCGGTCTCGACGGAATCCCCGCAGAATTAATTAAGCTCGGAGGCGCTACTCTTGCAACAAATCTATACGATCTTATCGTCTCTATTTGGGACTAAGAAGAATTGCAGGAGAATTGGACGATCGCACTCATATGTCCGCTGCACAAAAAAGGAGATCGTCTTAAATGTGGAAACTATCGTGGTATCGCTCTGGCTAATGTTGTACTTGCCTGACTCACCCCTCTCGCCGAAAACACCATTGGCGACTATCAATGTGGTTTTTGTCCCAACCGATCGACCACTGACCAATGTTTTACCATGAGGATGATCTTAGAAAAATGTTGGGAGTACAACATAACCATACACCAACTCTATATAGACAGGCATATGACACAATAAACCGCGAAAACTTATGGGCCACGCTCATATGCCTACGAATTCCAGAGAAACTCGTTTCTCTGTGCAAATTAACAACCTCTGGGCCTGTATGTAGAATAATAATTGAGGGAGCTGTGTCAGACCCCTTTGAAATAACATCTGGTGTTCGACAGGGAGATGCACTCGCGCCTGTGCTGTTCAACTTGGCGCTTGAGTACGTAATAAATCAGGCTAAATTCTTGGATAAGCAGATGATATTGTACTTTTTGGTTGAAGACCTAGTGATATCAAGGACTGTTTCATACTGCCCAAGAAGACTTGGTTTGGAGGTGAACAGCAGCAAAACAAAATTTGTATCAACACCCAGTAACATCTCCATGGTAAATTTCGGAATTGGCGATCATAACTTTGATAGCGTCGAAAACTTTAAATACCTCGGGTCAGTTATAACATCGTCGAATGATATGCAGGCAGAAATAAAAGCTCAAAATCGTTGCCGGACAACGAGTTTTCTACGCCCAATCGAAATTATTGCGATCTAAACCTATGTCGCAGTCGTGCAAGGTCGCACTTTATAAAGCACTCATAAGACCTGTGCTGGCTTTCGGAAGCGAGAGCTGAACCATGACCTCTAACGATTGTACATTTTTTATACCTTCGAAAGGAAGGTCATTCGCTCAATCTGTGGTCCAATCAAAGTCGCGGACAACGAATATCGAGATAAGGACAACGAGATAAGGCAACTTCTTGGAGGCTACGATATTATCGAATTCATCAAATCTAGTCGAGTTAGATGGCTCGGCCACAACAACGAATGACCAATAAAGTGTTCCATCAACAACCAGCCGGTGTTCGTCATAGAGGAAGACACCGATTGTGCTGGCGTGCCGACGTCGTACAAGATCTATTTGCATTAAGATGTCGAAACTGGAGGACGAGAGCGATAGACCGAGATAGATGGAAGACTTAGTGCGGGCGGCAAAATCCCTTTATGGGATGTGAAAACTAGAGAGAGAGAGAAAGAGCCTTTATAGGCCTTATCTTCTCTGCTTTTTAACATCCGTATGTTCAATGAGACAGCATAATCGCCACCGGTGACAGGACTTCTGGGTAAATCGCCGATGAGTTATTCTGTCGATTTACTTTGGAATCGAAAACAGACTATGCATTTTTGAAAGTGATTCCACAGTCCTTGAGCTCTGCGTACGGTCAAGAAAAATTAGACTGGTAAAGTGTGTTATTTAGATGGTAGAATAAGATAATGCCTTTTTTGAATGGAAGACCCATTCAATGGTGCTTTTCATTTTAAGTTATTGCTAATCTCTTAAAGTTGATATTTGCTGTGCAAAGCAAATACTTTGAAGTGCTCTTACGATTTTAGTTAATGTTGTCCCGAGTTCTATTGATTGTATTTCATCGGCACGCATTTGCGTTTTAGTGATCTTAGATACTTATTCGAAGTAATTTTCGAAGTAGTTGGGGCTATGTGTTTCCATCGCTCAAATCTAATAGTGTTTTGATTTTCTGATACCCGATTTTCTATTTTGTTGTTGGTTTTTGTAGCCAAGCCTAAATAATGGTATACAATCTGTCCATGTGTAAATAGGAAGCATATCGCAGTACTCTTGTAAACAAAGGTTTTGGTTGGCTAAAGATACTTTTCCTATCCAAGGGGAAATTGATAGAGTTTCAAGCTGCACCAATTCGCCCCTCAGTTTTATCTATTTTGCTGTGGTTTTTTTTAGGAACTTTCACGTTCTATTTTATTTCTGTGGGCCACACTGAAGCAGTCTGAGATAGGATTCCAAAGGATTCCTAAAGTTTTAAAAGTTTCATCTTCTGCCAATTCCAAGTTTCCAATTAACTTGTTGGTTTCTTGTGTATAAACTTTAACAATTTTGAGTGGCTACCCGACCACTTGCTCAGTTTTAATTGGCGCTTTTGAAGTAATGTGATTAGATTTAGCACCAGTTAGAACATCATCGGCATACAATTTTCCTCTATTAATACCTTTTGAGCCATTGGATAGTTTTTACCTTCATCCATGGCTAGCTGGTGTAATGTTTTTATTGCCTATAGAACGGAGCCGTTGATGTTCCCTATGTAACGGTAGTCAAGCTGTATTCCCATAATTTTTGGTTCAGATTCTTCCTCCAGAGAATTGATTGATACTCTTGATGTTCCTCTGTTATAAATATCCTCCAGTTTTTAAATTTTTCATCGAAAGTTGGAATGTGCAGTTGTTCTTCATGCAGTTTTTCGATATCTGCTTTCTTGGAAGTAATTACCTCATGTTTGATGTTCATAAACTTGCCGTTTTTTGGCTTCTTTTCCATTGTATTATTATTCCGCCCTTATCACACGGCATAGAATTGGCCTATATAGCCTACAGGCTTTACTATTCGCCCACAAGGTGGGTGCTATCAAACAAGATTCTTATATATACTCACGCGTCATGAATGTGTCATTCTACACAAACTACGTGAAGTAATTCGAGCACCAACCAACAATTATTCATGTGCTCAAACGACTCAATTGCAAGCAAGGCAGACTCAAACTGCGCAAGCATCCAATTTAGCAACCAACTAGTGTTCACGACTTGTACTTTTTCCACAAGAACATGTTTTCCACATGATCAAGATGACGCCAAATCCAGCAAAAATACAGTTTGGTTATATGAACACAGAGCCGATAGTTGTGAGTTACCGTGCAAATTTCCTCGATCAAAGGTGATCGCATTCGAGACCAACCATTTCTCTATAAGCCGACAGTCACATGTGGGAATGAAAACGGGACTGTAAGAACAAATTCACGTTCCTGATAGATACTAGCGCTCATATACCCATCAATTGTTTAGTCAGCAATATTTTCGGAAATCACTGCAAGTAAATATTGGACCCAAAAGAATTTTTTTTACGCTTATTCACTATTGCGAATATACAAATCGTTCCATCTTTGACATTTTTTAGAAATTCAAAATTCGTAGCACGCATTATGGATTTAAATCTGCATTTTTCGTTTGCCATTTGATTCGCTGGTTGAGTGTGCTTAGATAATCTTTTGACCACGATTTCCAGAACGATTGAACTCTGTTCTGGATATTTTGCCATTTTGATAAGCGACTGAAATTAATGTAGCTTAAATTTAGTTCATCAATGCTGGATAACGGTTCGCTAATCAGAAAGTGTGCTGGCGTTAGTACATTATATGATGTAACACCATATGTAATGGCGCAAAGAGGTCTCTAATTTAACACTGCCTCGATTTGAATTAAGAGTGTTCGCCGCTTCATACATAAGAAAGGTTGATGTGGACACACGGTAGAAATGCGACTTTACCGCTTTGATGTTGGATTCCAATAGTCCTCCGAAATGTGGCGCATTCGGAGGATTGAATTTAAATCTTATTCTCTGTGGAGATACAAATTCATAGATTAATTTTATATGACTATCAGATTTGAAGAGATTGTAAAGAATATGTAATTCATTGCGAGCACCGACAAAATTGCTTCCATTTTTGCAGTGTAACTGACTTTAGTCACACGATGTTTTCCTGGTCCCTTTCGATCGATTATGTATAACGGTCCTATATGATCGACACCAGTATTCCAAAAAGGTCGCCCAATGCTCACTCTTTCGGCAGGTAGATCGGCCATAAGCTGTTGATTTCGTTTTCTTTTTCGCATGAAGCATAACACACACCTTTGAACGTGCCATCTTGTCACCTTCCGACATCCAACTATCTAAAACTTCTGGCGAAGTAGACTAGTGAGTAAGGTTGGTCCTGGATGTATGTTATCATGGTGATACCTTTCAACTATAAGGCCAGTATAAATGTGATTTTGTGGCAGGATATTGGATGTTTTGCATCAAAACTACAAGATGCATTTGAGATTCTTCCTCCAACACGTAGTACACCTTGCTCATCCGTGAAAGGTATTAATGAAGATAGGATATTTCCTCGTTTTACTTTACCCAACTGTTTTATTTTTTGTATCGCGTCTGAAAACATCTCTGCTTAGACCCATTTAATGCAAACAGTATCAGCGAATATCATCTCACCGACTGTAGGTGACAGCGAACCGCATTTGATCACCTTAAGTTCGTCGTTGCTTAACTGTTTAGCTCTTAGATAACATCTGAAAACATAGCTTAAGATTCTGTATATTTTGTTTAATTTGGAAAATATAGTAACAGTGATTGACAAGGATAAGGCACACTTATCGTGTTGTGGTAGTTCTCCTTGTAGTTTTTGCGTAGTTCAGTATTGTGATCTTCTTGCGAGGAACTGGATGATAAATTAGACCAGTACTGATCATCTTTTGATAACCAATCAGGTCCGTTCCACTAAAGTTTATTCGAAGTGAGCAATTGTGGCATCAGACCTCTGGATGCCAGATCAGCTGAATTTTGTTTCGAGGGTATGTACCTCCAGTTATTTCTAGGTAGTTGTTCCAAAATATATGAATTTCTGTTGCCAATGAAACATTTACATCGTCTATGTATGTCTAACAACCATGCTGGAATGATTTGAGAGTCCGTCCAGGCATGGATCGAATTGATTTCTAGTTTGATGGAATTTTGAATGTAAGTCGTGGAATCTTAACATCTTAAAGATGATGTAACGATGATCTAAGTTTCATCCAACTTTCTTTGATGTTTTCCGGTAACTCATCATCCCAGTTCAGTTTCTGTAACCAAAGCTGTTGAAATAAAATTTTAATTAGTATTATGCTGGGAGACAACCATCCAAGAGGATCAAAAATGCGGGAGGCTTCTGACAATAATGTACATACGTGACCCTTTTGATATGCTCTAATGTCACCCTAAAGCTAAAAGTATCATCTGACGGATTCCACTGATATATCCTCAAACTCCAAAAAATGTGTTTCACGTTCTGATTCAGCTATATACATGAAACTAATTCTTCGTTATTCGTCATCCATTTTCGCAGTTTGAATCCTCCTGAATTAAGTAGTGATATCATTTCATCATATACTTTAGTGACTTGATTAACGTTGTCGCAACTCGTTAACATATCGTCCACATAGAAATCAGATTTAAGACGATTCGCTGCATCTGGATATTTATCATAATAGTCATTCGCAAGCTGATGTAAGGTACGGCTAGCCAGAAAAGGAGCACTTGATGTCCCTTATATTACTGTATAGTTAGACAAAATTGTTGAAGGCTTTTGTCAGGTGACTGACGCCAGAATGTTCTCTGGAAATCGCGATCTGCTGGGTGGATAATTATCTGGTGATACATTTTTTCGATATCCGCAGAAATAGCAATTTTATGGGTTCGAAACCGTAAGAGGATTGTCATGATGTCATCTTGTATTGTTGGACCAATTAGTAGCGAGTCGCTTAGCGAGTGACCGGTTGTACTTTTACAGGACCCATCAAAGACAACTAGTAATTTGGTAGTGCTGCTTGATTCTTTTACTACACAATGGTGAGGTAGATAGTAGCTCTGATGACATTAATTTCCTTGACTGTAATCTTTTTCAATTTTAACCATGTGGCCAAGGTTTTCATATTTGGTCACAAATTGTACCTTGTTGCATTTGAGTGCGATTCATGAATTTTCTTTCAAGCCCAGAAAATCTTTTCTTTGCATGATGATATGTAGTTCCTAAATCTTGTCGTGGTGTCTTGGAAGGAAGTCTAACGATATATCTTGCATCTGTGTTTCTTGTAGTGTGGCGGATATAGTCGTCTTCACATTCTTCTTCAGCCAAACTTACGTTTAACTTTGAACTGACACTAAACACTTCGACTTCCCAAAAACGTTTGAGTAAATCGATTTCATCGTCGTTGCTTGATACTGTTTGTCCCAAGCGAGTATATAATTTGCATCAGTCAAAGCCATGTGACGAGTTATAGATGATGCTTAATTTTTTAACAAGGCCTTAAGATATTGAAACTTGTGTATATTGGATAAATTTCAAGAAAAGTATCCTGAACCTATTCTCCTTCAATTTCAATATACTTTCAACAAAGTACCTGATTCACATAAACCCATCTTTTGGAAATCTTTTGGGCCTAGTAGGTCAATAAAAACAACTAAAATTGACATTTCGATTCATTTGTGCTCAAATTTAATGTGATTTGTGCGCGTCAAATTATTTATTTATATTATTAAATATCAGGTAATTATGATCAGTTTAAATTTCACTTAGCATAAATTTGCTAGATCTTACTAAGATACTAGATAAATCTAGTAGATCTATTACAATTGAGGTACCTTTTTGACATTTTTTACTGAGCTTTATGCCACACTTCTAAAGATCAATTGGTTTGTACCATATTTGGTAGTCGATAGGCTGTACAATAGACGACATTTAGATCAAAGGATCGTTTGTGGTCACCGGTTGTATAGTGATGTTGTACAGGCGTTACGCACCGCGGTCCTAAGTTCGATCCCCGTCGCTGATCACTACGCCGTGACTAATTGAGTGTCGATCACCAATTGTAAAAAAAATTTGCCATTGCCTCCGACAGCGATCTCTGCGCCTGTCAAATGATAGTTCTCCTCTCGAAGATTGCTGCTGACTCGCAGAACATGGCCAATATAGTATACCCGCTGTTCTTTTATTTCATGAAGGAGATCAGGAATTTCTATTAAATTCCTGATCTCGTGTTTAAATAAAACTCGTTAAATGTCGTCATCGTCGCGTTTGGGGCAATATATCATGAGCATGATACTACTCTCGAATGTTATTGACTATTTAGATGAGTGTAAGATCTATCAGTGTTAAACACCAACACCAATACAATATGACAACGAGTCTAAAAACCTTGTATAACTTCAGCTTGTCGGCATATTTTTCAAGGTATTTGAATTTAGTAGTGGACGTAAGGCATGCAAAAAGCATGGTTACAAAACGCGCTTTAATATCCCTTCACACACAGTTATCATGAGCGACAAGGGACCCGAGGTATCAAAAATTTCTTACTCCTTAAAATGTGTGGTCACTACCTAGTACTAAAATCCGTTGCGTCTTGACCATTCAGTCCAATTATACATATATCATCAGCATATGTCAGAACCTAGCTGGACTGACAGTAAAAGATGTTGTCTTGAGGGACTGTGTTACTGTCATTTTACATAAACTCACATATTTGTCAGGTATTCCCAGACATCGCAAAGCAAACCATAAGCTATCTCGATAGATTTATAGGCTTGTTGGAAATTCAAGAGTAGCTGATGTACGTCACGAGATATTTCATAATATTTAGAAAGAATGACTCGTTGCTCTTCAAGACACTCGATGGCCAAAAAGTGGAGACCATGTGTCCCAAGGCTATGCATTGCTTTACAGTGGAGATGAACTCGGGAATATGGTGTTGGTTTTCTCCTGTGAAAAAAAATGTTTTAGATTTCAAAGCAGTTGATAGTTCTTTGTGTAAGCTACATATACGCATGCAACTTGCCAACCTGTCAATCATTTGTATTCATGCACCCACTGGCTTAAGCCAAACATAAAGACTCATTTTATTATAAATTGGATGATCTCATGGGATCCGGAGCACGATGTCAGAATAGTGATTGGTGACTTAAATGCTGAAGCTGGTAAAAATCAGACTGACTTATGTGAAACCATAGGTTTGTACTCTTCGGGACTGGTGACCCTAGGTATGGTAAACATTAAACCCAAAAATTATTAGTTTGATGAGTGTTGTGTTGCTATGAAGAAGTGCGAATTCGTTTTACAATCGCCCAGAATAACAAAGCGGTACTTGCTAGGTGAATAGTTAAACGAATTTGTAGACGGAAAAAGCGTGAATGGTGGAAGGCTGAAATCTTCAGGGTATAACAACTCAGTAATGAGCACTGTTCTCGTGACTTTTTTTGCCTTTCAGAACCCGGTTGGAACCGTTCTGATTAACACCGATACTTTGCTCGACTCATAGAAGGAGCATTTCTCTGATTTACTCAATGTTCAAAAATTGTCAAATGCTGAATTTGAAAGTTGCTAGATACAGCCCGCTGAGCTGTAGAGGACCTTTCTTACGAGGAATTCACACTGGCCATTCATGGAATTATATTAATTCCGAGCTCTTGATATTCGGAGGGTATACTCTATGGCACTTTTCGACCTTGCTGGATTAGTATGCAAAAGCGAAGTTATGCCTGTTGAATGGAAAGGTTCCGCCATATGAAAATGATATCTTTGTAATGGGAACCGCTCAGAACTGGACATTTTAAAACTGGATATTTCAAAATAGGATCTGGCAAAACGAGATAAGGTACAACTTTCCCAACAAATCATTTTAAAGTCCTATTTTCATCCTGCATATCGAATTGCATCATAATCGGTTAAGAACTCGCCGAGTTCCTTCCCAATTGGCTATATTCCAGAACTTTCTCAAAAAATCATTTTTAAATCCCATTTTCATCTTACATATCGAATTTCATCAAAATCGGTTAAGAACTCGCCGAGTTCTTTCCTTATCGGCCATATTCCAGAACTTTTCTAAAAAATCATTTTAAGTTTAAATCACATGTCGAAATATCATGTTTTGAAATATCCAGTTTTGTACCATATCTCGTTTTGTATCTTATCTCGTTTTGAATTATCCTGTTTCGTCAAATCCAGTTGTAAAATATCCAGTTTTGACCGGTACCCCTTTGTAATAGGACTGAATGGCAACGATGTCAAAGAACTACTTGATCCATTTGTACGATTCTCAGTTTCCGTTGGTGTCGAAATAATTGAGTCAAAAAAATCATATATTTGCAAAGGTCACTATCGATAACGATGGCTCCTCGAGGTAGAGAACGACTTGTCTTCAATGGTTGTCTAAAATAATACGAAGAACAAGCTCGGGAATCGAATCCGATGGAGCCAGAATGTTGATTCGTTAAAAGCCAGCAATGACATATAAAAACTATTTTATTATTATTATAATTAATAAGACGACGCGGCATTTCTATTTACATGCATCCTTTTATAAATGTCCTTCCTTACAAATCTCACCACAACTACTCAGTGTTCAACAAATCAATAAAAATGTATACTGAACGTTGCAAAATGGTACAAAAATATTGTGTACTAATGACATCTATAATCGAACACATCAACTGTTTTTCGTTACAACGAATTTACGAAAATAAAAACAGTAATGAAAAAAAACTAAACGAAAACAAAATAAATGAATTGTTTTGGTTATGTTGTTGTTGTGTATTCAATATTCATTAATCATTAGCGTGTGTGTCGTCGTGTCGCGTTGTGGAAACGAAATGTCATTTAAATACAAATTTTGCACATTTTCAACACACATCATGTAGTTTATCGGTTTTACGTCTCGTTTTTTTATACATAAAATTTAGTTGATAATTTCGTGTTTATTTTATTTTGTGTTTTAATAAATTTACATACGTGTTGTTAAATAAAAATCTACAAAAATGGATAAATTATTGTTTCAGATCTACGACAACAATTATGTCGTCGACTGTATGGTCGACTAGCACAGCTGGTCTTGATACAGTATTAGCTACATTGGGCTCAACATACAATCCAAAAACACAATCGGTTCAACATATAAATGGTATATCATTGAAGCAGAGTAATTTTCACAGTCATAATTATTTACAACATTCCAGTCCAGCAAATTTACTAAATCGTAACAATAATACAACAACAATCAACAATAATCTCAACAGTAGCAGTTTTCAACCATTTCATCAGCCAACGGTAAGTCGAACAACATAATTTTTATTTTCTTCAATTTACATATTATTTTGTACTACACAGCATAATGTATAGATTTCGAAATAAATTCTCGGTCGCGGCGCGATATTTAACGCGATCTTATCTTTTTTTTTGTTTATTTGTTTACAATATTCATATATGTAAAGTTGTATACACACAACTTATGGGATGGGATGATTGTTCTACAAACAGAATGTGTGAGTTCAAATAGATTTCTCTAATTATTTCGAGAAAAATGAAGTTTTCTCTTTTCTAACAGGTTGTTGAAACCTTTCATATAGAATTAATCATCACCATGTGTATCTGCTATTTTTAAATTTTAAACGATCTTCAATTTTTGTAGTAACATAAATAGGTAATCGGTATTTAAAGCCATTGCTGGCCGTATCAACTAACCGGTTCGATTATGAGCTTGATCCTCATATTGTTCAAGCCTTTAAAACAAATTGGGTTTGAGACCAACAGATGTTAAGAATGACTCGGCAAGCCGGCACTCACAACAAACCAATAAATAATGATTTACTGTATACCTTGAATCAACTGGTTGCCACTGATAAACGGTTTTAACTTTGGTTTTTCTATTGATCATGACTTATTGACTTGTATAGAAACCTACCATCGTAGCTTTGCTGTGATCAATTGATGATCATTGGCTATGAATTTGATTTTATAAGAAGAAAGAACTTGCTCAGTCACAATAAGATCGGGTGCGATCGCATAGTACAGCGTTCGTTTGCCGTTATCGGTCAGATTATTGCCAGCCTTAGCTTTAAAGTCTACGTCAGAAATCATGATTCACATTATACGTTTTTACGGGGTAAGCAAATACTCCTCAACCACAGGAACCTTTACATACGTATCGTAAGTTTAATTAGCGCCCTTGATCGATTTTAAGTTATGTCAATATTTTATTATGTATTTTTATGACTATGTACTCGGTTTTATAATGCGTAAGGTGATTATAACATCTAATTACATTTTTAGGCTTATTTGGTAACGATTCGGGTTTGACGTATTCGGTCAATTTATATTAGTATTGTTTATTGTTTTATTATTAAATGGAAAGGTGGTAAGTAAATTACTTGTTGTCAATGATGATGTCACCACCCCACTCTTAAGTCATTTAATTTTTTCAAATTTGATTAATTGATTTAGTTTTGTTAAATTTGATATTAAAGAATTTCGAAGTCCAAAAAGTAAAAAGCTTGTATCCCAAAGCTGTACGTTTTTACTGTCAAACATTTGTGGTACCTAGGAATTTGTGCAGTGGTTAAAGCTGCGGTGTTTAGATTGGGAGGTACCGGGTTCAAATCCCAACGATGGAAGATATTTAATAATGTGATCCCCGATTGGAGTGCAGAACCCTTTAGGGCGGAATCATCGGGCTGGCTGAGCAATGCGATGTGTAGATGGATATTTAAAGCGAGCTGATAAACGAATTATCTTACATAATACTAGAAAGAATATGCCCCATGGCGGGGGCCCACTACCAGGTAGGATATTGTTTAAGTCGGGCAGTCACTGATCAAGGTTTTCGATGAAGATGATTCTTACTAGCAATGCTTCAATCGATCGAAAGAGCTTTAGTTTGCTTTGAGGTATCCAGTCTCTATTGCGTTTATGTAAAATGACAGTAATACACTCACAATGTTGTATACAGTTCAGAACAAGCTACCGGATGATTCTGTTTCCGATGATATTAATCTTTTGTTAAAGTTGGATCATATTAATCTTTCGTTAGTCTCAAAATCAGGAGTCCAAAACACTGGTATAATAATCGATTTTAGTAGTAGTGACCACACATTTAAAAAAGCGAAGTATTTCCGGTCTCTTGGCGTACTGGTTCAGTTACAAGGACTGCGAGTACGCTAACTTGATTACGTTTTACATCATATGGGAGACTCAAGGTTCGCGAGCGATTTGTTGATACTGTAAGATCCAGCAATCGCTTTCGGTTCAAATAGTTTCCGTTGTTTGGTATTTTGATGTCGTTTGATTTTCAACGGTGGCAATGACTGCCGCCGTCTCTTATAACATTTGCACAGTAATATTCTCGATTACGTTTTATACTTTCTTCCATCCAATTCAACATTTTTGAAACATACTCATCGGGTCTGGTACAATGCGACCCCTTAATTGCCGCTTAGTTTCTTATATAGGTTATATCTTTAATTCTGCATTCTACATCATGCTTTCTCCTCTAACTTTCATCACGTCAGACTTGACAGTTTTCTCTAACTCTTGTATCTATCCTGCAATTGTTTTATTTATTTTAACTACATCTACAGTCTCATCAAACTTCCTTAATTCATTAGCACATCGTTAAATTTCTCAATCTTTCTGAAAGTTAAGTCAACGCAGTTCTTTTTAAAAGTTGGGTTTTCTTTTTTAAACGGAACTTAAAATGGCGGGATGGAGTAAAAAATGTGAATATATCATTGATGCTATGAGAAAGGCTTTCAAGGAAGTCAAGAAGAGGCAAAGTGTTAAGGCTACAAGCGTAAAATATAATGAACCATGAATTACATTACGTAACAAGCTCAGCTGTAAGTACGAGACAGGACCTCCTACTGTTTTAAGTGCTGATAGAGTGGCATTACTAGCGGCAGGATGCCATTGCAAATCTTACAAAGTCGTTAAATCGGCCAAATCCATTTACTGGTGGAAGATTTGGTCATAAATATTTGATCGATTTCTAAAGGTGTTCGAAAGCCTCCCAGAATTAGCCCTACGAATGTCACAAAATGAGTGTTAGGTCACAATTATCAGAAGGCATTATTAGGAATAGGTATTGAATTCCCCATGCAATAGTAAAAAAAATCCAAAGGATTGGGGTGTTGGTGTATGCGACAATGGGTGACTACCGCTTTCTGAGTTCTGTAAAAAAAAAATAAAATAATTTTGATAGCCATAATCTCCAAACGCAACTCATATTTTGCAACCCTTTGAAATCGGACTGCGTCATCCAATCAAAGCTGATTGAAAGACCGCGGTGCATAATTACAGGTAAGAAATAATGGTGGAAAACTGGTGGAGAAAAATTTTGCCCTTCTTTTGTCAACTTGCTTTGCTTAAAAACGGCAACCATTAGAGGTATCTTGCTCGCCAAGATATCTCTAATGGTTGCCATTAACCTCTTAAGGTGAGCCAAGATACCTCTTAAGGTGAATCGTTTCCTGTCCTCGTCGAAAATGCAGGAGTTTTGGATGAAATTATCCAATAGTTAACGTTATTAAAATTTCTCCGCCTTCATTAATCAACACTCGAGGATTTTTTTCAGTTTCAGAAATAGCGTATTAAAATCAGGGAACCAATAATAAAATTAGGGATTAAGTCTGTTTCAGCTGATCCAAATCAGCTCAAATTGACTAATCGAGCTGGCCAAGAACTTCACTAATTGAGAGTATAAATCAACATGGTGAATAAATAAAAAAAAACAATAAATGCTATTCTAAAACTTGTGGCCTCTGTAGGCCGATTGCGCCCACATATATCGTAAAGTACTTATCAACGAGCAAGACATTCCTAAAACACCAACAATACCCTTTTATGGTCGTAAAAGAGAGATTAAACGATTGCATCGCTGGTTTAACAACAAGCAACCGTAAACAAATTTGTTAAAATAAGCAATAAGGTAAAAACTCGATACTGCCAAAATATAACCGAATACTTCCCGCTCACGTTTATGGACACGCGGTTTAGATTAGGATGTGGAATGTGCGGTCGGTAAGAAAACCTGACGAGTTTAATGGTCACATATCAGGCATGAAACAGTATCGCTTGGAACTCGTTGCTCTCCAAGAAAAACAAGAGACCATTTGTCCCAAGCCTATCCGTTGCCTTACAATGGATATGGCATCGGAGTCCTTGGTGTTGGATTTCTTTTAAGACTCCATATAAAAACGGGTGGTTCGGGATTTCAAAGCAGTCGATAATCATATTTGTAAGTTACGTTTATGCAAGAAACTAACAAACCTGTCAATTTTACGGAATATCCTATACGGATGTTAGCTAATCCAAATATAAAACCAACCTGTACTGACATGGACGATGGTTCGGCCCATGGATTCTGCACTCCAACAGGGGGTCATAGTTGTGTTCATCGTCATCACCGATCGTAATCAGGTGATGAAAAATCCCTTTTGCAATCCTCCCCCGTTGGGATTCGAACCCGGTACCTCCCGTCCCAAACACCGCAGCTTTAACCACTGCGGCAATTGCTCGGTAATTCAGTGTTCGAGCAAAAGAATGAAACAAGTATGTTAATGCTCAATCAGAAATTTTTCTCAATTACAAACGATGCAACGGAAAACACGGTGACATTCACAGCAAAGGTGGAAGACATAGTGCAACAATTAAACGATTTTGATCAACATATTTCTGATGAAATGATAATTGCGCGTAGCATCATGGCATTACCGGCTGAATACAATCGTTTTAGCAGCGCTTGGGAAACGACAAGCAAATTAGATCGAACATTAGACACATTGCGTGCACGCTTAATCATGGAAGAAATCGTATGACAGCAAAAAATGTGACAAAATCGAGTGAGGCTTTGTTGGCAAAACAAAAAGCACGGAACTTATGTCGATTTCGATTGATTTTTTACCCCACTCTGGTCGAGTACACTGATTTTTATAATCAAACGAACAAGAAAATTACTCTGACAGCTTTATGCATGTGTTTATGTGTTCTGTCAAAATTTGTATTTTGCCAAAATCTATTGACTATCAAAGTCAAAGTCTTCTTATCTAATAAGAAATTAACAATAATTTACAAAAAATTAACAGAATAATTAACAGAAACTTTAAACACAATTGAATAAAATTACACACAAACCATAATGCAAGATTACATTTCAAATTTATGATTTTTTTATTTCAAATTAAATTATATTTCAAATTTTCCGCTAAACAAATTACCCGTCATTGACAAATAAATTGTTGACAAATAAACAGAATATTTGTTGGTGTGTGAAAAGTAGGGGTTACTCGACCAAAAAACCTCGAGTAGCAAAACTTGCACTAGAGCTGTCAAATTAGCTGTCAGAGCAGTTTTTTTTTCATCAATCGAACATAATCAGGGTAAATCGATTACCCTTTTTGCACTCAGTGCAAGTTTTATTCTTCAATCGAAATCGACATTAAAAACACGAAAAAGGCAAAAGTCAAGAAAATTATAAACAGGTAACTGACAGAGCTAAAACATTGAAATGTTTTAAGTGTCACAAAATTTTCGTCGAGATTGGCACGAGAAATGAAATATAAGCCTTTTCTCTTCAGCAAATATTTCAGACAAAGAAGGTGAAGTTTTCGTGTTTATGTCAGAATAGGGCTTACGATCAGATGGTTGGCTTTTTGGATACAAGTGAAAGTGATCACATGTGTCACAACAGGACTTGGTTCAGCATTTTTCGGGAACTGAGCCAGAAAGAATAATCAAAATTGCAGATGGTGGAAAACTGGAAGCACCGGGCTGTGGCATGATTGAAATATTGTCATTCGAAGGAAAACGATGGAACAAGAGACAGTTAGCAGATGTTTTGTACGTTTCGAAATTGCATAAGAATTTGTTTTCTGGTACGCACGCAATGGATAAAGGATTCACATTGGCATCGAACAAAGATAGATGTGAATTAAAGCGAAATGGAGATGTTGTGGCAGTGAGAGTTCGTGATGGAAATCTATTTGGAATGAAGTTCAAAGCATTGGCAACAGAGGGCACGGCACACGTGGCGATGAAGCAGAATGGATTAAGCAGCTGGCATGAAAGATTGGTACATCAGAACGTGAACTATCTGCGAAAGTTGCTAAAGATAAACAACATGGAATACATCGACGAACAATTTCTCTATAAAGGATGTCTGATGGAGAAGCAGCATCGCGAGAGCTACAAAATCAGTCAGAAGAAATCGAACAAATATAATGAAGTTGTTCACGCCGACGTGTGTGAACCTTTTCAAACAGAATCGCTCGGCGGCTCCAGGTATTAAGGACGATCACTCCCATTTCCGATTTATTTATTGCAAGAAAAATAAGGCTTTTATTTGAAAAAATAAAAAACTGTGAAGTCCGCGGAGAAGCAACATGGTCAAAGATCATCAGAACTGACAACGGCACCGAATTCGTGAATTCTGAGATAAAGAGTTTTTTGAAAGCAAAGGGCTTCAGTCATCAGCGGACGGTACCATACACGCCGGAGCAAAACGGATCAGCATAGACAGAGAATCGAACGGTGGTTAAAGCTGCACGGTCGATGATACATGCGGCGCAGATGGATAACAAATTCTGGGCGGAGGCGGTTTTTGTATTAAACAGAACGGGCACGAGCAGTGTTACTGGAAAAATACCATTTGAACTATGGTACAGCAAGCCAACTGTTTTTGCTCATTTGAAGGGTTTTGGTTCGGAAGTTTATCTACACATTCTGAAGCAACAAAGACAAAAACTTGATCCAAAGGTAACAAAATGCATTTTTGTTTGACATGCTGAAAACGTTAAGAGCTATCGCATTTGGAATTTTGAGTCAAAGAAAATTCAATTTGCTTGAGATGTGAAGTTTGGGAGGCAGACACTTGAATTTCAGATCAAACATGAAAGGAAGGCAGATAGTGGAAAAGGACACGAAATCAACAAAGACAAATGCGATGAAGATGACGTCGAAGAAGTTAGCAATTTCAAGAATGTAGTGGATGAAGCCAACACATCATCGTCTAAGATTAAGGCTGTGTTCTCTAAATGAGGGGAACGTCGTCGATGAACCCGCTTGTGTGATCAAAAAAAAAAAACGAAGAAACGATTCGACGAAGAGTACGACCACCGAAGAATCAAAAGTTCATTGACAACAAGTGGGTATATAAGATCATGTACGACACTGATAGCAACATCGAGCGTTACAAGGCTAGGCTGGTTGTTAGAGGATTCACTCAAGAATATGGAATTGACTACGAGAAGACGTTCGGTGCAGTGGTAAGATACACTTTAATTCGTCCTCTATTATCACTTGCAGCGGCGGATAAGGCGAAACTTTGGCAATTCGATGTGAACACTTTTTTTTTTGTATCTGGTGAGTTGAGTGAGAAAGTATACATGAATTAGCCAGTTGGATGTGACGATTGAATTGGAAGAGTGTACAAGCTTGTGAAGAGTTTTACGGCTTGAAAAGGCATCGAGATGCTGGAATAAATGTTTCACGGCATTTACTGAAAAATTTGGTTTCGATGCGTCAAAGGCTGATGAAGCGGAACGACAGAAAAATCTTCTTGGCAATCTATGTAGACGGCGATTGATGGAGACGATATAATTCCGGGGATTGAACGCCTAAAAGCAAGATTCGATATAGTAACGCTTGACGTGAAAACATTCCTTGGAATGGAGATATGGTAAATGGTGACATTTATCAAGTCAACCATATACACGAAAAATTTTGGTAAATTTAGCAAGGAAGAATGGAAAAGCGTATCGACTCCGATCGATACAAATCGAACAGCAAGTAAGTTCGAAAACTTTGAACTAATTAAAGATTTTCAATACGAAAAAGCTATTGGAAGCTTGATGTATCTATGCGTTGCAACAAGGCCTGACATACAATGTCAATGAAAAACCGACGAATGCACACGTCGAAACAGTGAAAACAATTTTTAAGTACATCAAGGGAACAGCTGATTATGGAATTTATTTTAAAGGAGGTGGACAGTGTGATTTGTTTGGTTACAGTGTCGCAGATTATGCGGGAGACACTCAAACAAGACGATCAACTTCTGCAGTTATTTTTTGTTGAATCGTGGGCCGATCAGCTGGGAATCAGCAATACAAAGGTCTGTCGCGTTATCAACAACGGAATCAGTACAAAGCAGCAGCAACGGGTGTAAAAGAATTGATCTGGCCCTTACGGGTTAATTACAGAACTGGTGGGGATGAGAGAAAAGTCAGTGTTTAACATGGACAGCCAGAATGCAATACTATAGTATTTATTATTAGTATTTGAAAGTTGCCAAATAAAGACCGCGAAGATGTGCATAGAGTACCCATCCTACGAGGAATCCACACTGGCCATGCAAAGACTAAAAAGAAAACGTTCCCCTGGGGTTGATTGGATTAATTTTGAGCTCTTGATATTCGAAGGGGATATTTTTTTGAGCTATCTTGTCGCCTAACGCATGCAAAGTGGCCGCGTTGTGCCCTATCCTTGGAAAAGGAGATCGTTCAAAATACGAAAACTATCGCGGCATAGCTTTTCTTTGCACATCAAACAATTTATCGTCTTACACAATATTAGAGGGAATCACTCTCCTAGCGGCGAAAATTGTGGGTGACTACCAAGGGGGATTTTGTCCGAATGGGCCAGTCACAAATCAAGTTTTTTCGCTGAGGATGATTCTTTCTAAATAATCGGATGATTCTTTCTAAATAATCTTGGCTTTCTAATAAGCCTGTGACTCAATCCATCGGAATAGCTTAGGGTTTGCTTTGCGATGTCCGGGAATATCTGACAAATATGTTCGTTTATAAAAAATAACAGTAATGCAGTCGCAATACTGTGTCAAAGTTGGGAACAATATATCAAGCATTTTGCAGTTAGCTCTAGTGTACGGCAAGAAGATGCTCCGTCTCCGATATTCTTTAATCTCATGTTAGCATTTATCTTTCGTAAATTATTTTTGCATATGCAGATGATATCTGTGTAGTATGATTACTTGGTAACGGTGTCCAAGATCTACTGGATCTACTAGTACGATTCTCAGCTTCCGTTGGTCTAAAAATCAATGAGTCCAAAACCAAGCTTTATTCAAGATCAATTTAATTTATTTATTTAAATTTATTGATATCATCTATGAAATAAAAAGACAACGAGTACCCTGGCTCGGCTACGTTCTGCGGGCCGGTCCTAAATGGATGGTGCTGCAATCTCTAAGAGGAGAGCCACCATTTCGCAACTCAGAGGTCACTGTCGGTGACCTTGTGGTAGAGATGCTCGAGATTGAATCTGATGCAGCCAGAATGTTGATTGCCCCATGGGCAGCAATGGCCTGTAAAAACTGATTATTATTATTATCAAATCCGTAGCCAGTGATTTTCATAACATTTTGTAAGAATTGGCTTTGTGAAACCCAAACAACAGGAGATGATATAAAGATATCCGCTTGATGTTAACCATTGCACGAAGTAAAAAAGACTTGGAGTATAACTCAGAAAGGGTACTGGCGATACGGAGATTAAAAACTATTTTTATAAAAAGTAGATTTTATGGTAGCAACCTAAGTGAAAACATAAATAGCAGTCTTTGCTCTTAAGAAAATACAGTTTCTAATTTCGCCAGATTACGGGATCCACCTAAAAATAGAATTATAAATTAAGTTTAATATCTAATTAAAATATTCTATGATATTCTACACTAACTTTTTATTTCAAATAACATGAGCTGATTTAAAAATCATCCTCTAAAAATTTGAGTCGCACACAAAAAAAAAAATGATACACTCGATTGACCTTTTCGTCACATTATCACCACAACTGTCTCCGAACCAACTCAACAAAACTATACATTTAAACTTTAGTACCATTTTGTAACTGACATTCAATTTGCCTATATCGTAAAATTGTACATTATCGCGATTTTTGCGATTAATTATTTTTTTTTTTAACTTACTAATGACAATTTAATTTAAATTTAATTAAATAGCAACCAAAAAAAAATTAAATTAAAATTTATATTCAATTCACAACATAAATCGTAAATAATACAGATATAATGTAAACTAAAAGGTTGAAAATCAATGTAGAAAAATTAAATTTATTCATTAATCGAATAAAAGTCGCGCACCGTCACATATGAGCGTGGCATTACTATGAGCTATGCGACCAAAATGGGGAGAATGGCATTGGGGAATATTGTAAATTCTTGTTCGGTTTTTGTTTTTTTTTTCGTTTTTCTTGTTTGTAGCACACATTTTTATAAAATAAAATTCTTTTAACGAATTTTCACGAGTTTTTTTTTTTTATACATTTTTTTTATTTATATTTTCCAAATTGTCACAAGATAAAAAGTCTCTGTGGCGGATAGCGCAAAATTAAATAAATAAATAAATAATAAACATTTTTTTAAATCTAAATAAAATAATAATATTTGTCTTTTATTATTTATATGATATATACGCGAACGCAATATAATCGCGAATTAAACAAATAATACGATACGTGCCTTTTGTGTCTATGTGTTTGTGTGCAAAATTATAAGAAAAATTTCGTTTGCTGGTGAAACTAAAACCACAAGTGATAAGAAAAAAAAACAAACAATTTTATCGATTAAAACCCAAAAAAGTTTATGTTGTTAAGAATAATTAATAAGAAAAAATGTAAATCAAACACACTGAATCGAGTAAGATCAGTTTAATTAGGGTCTTAATGCTACATAAAATAATACTAATAAGAACTAATAAATCCAGATATAAGACAAGAATTATTACCAATTCAAATATGCAATTTCGATGCTCGAATTCAAATCTGTGTCTGAACAATCCACATCAGTATATTCCTATACCATTAAAACCGCATTGTGTTAGTACATAAAAGTTTTATTCTTCTTACAAACTTAATTACAAACAATCTCTCAGCTTCTTTTTAATTAATTAAGAAAAAAAAAATTAGAAATCTTCTTATTATTTTTGCACTGTTGTAGTAGACAATTTTTTTATTTTATTTTATTATTTAATTCGCATTTTAATTTCGAAAATTAAATTTTTCTATTTTCATTTCTAAATAATTTAGCGACGTTCAAGAGCTAGTATAATGTCACAATCGGGAGAAGACTTACATTCGCCAAGCTATTTGTCTTGGCGGAAATTACAATTATCACGTGCCAAATTAAAAGCTTCCAGTAAAACATCAGCACTATTATCAGGTTTTGCAATGGTAAGTTTAATTTATTTTAATAAAATGTAATTGAAAATGTGTAAAAATTTTCAATTTAATAATAATAAAAAAAAAAGTGAAAATCCTACACAAAAAAAAATTTGGTTGAATTTTAAAATTAGATTTTAAGCCAATTTGTCATTAAACCAAATTTTAAGGAATTTTTTTTTGGTGAAAATTTAATGTTTTGTTTTTGTTTATACATACGGTTTTGTGACAAGATAGTGTGTTCTGTGAATTGATTATCGTCGTCGTATATGGCCATTAAACCATTTTTATCGGTCCTTGTTTACCATGTTCTAGTGCAATCGTTTTTGTGAGCAGCATCATCCACACCTGTTCAGATTTGGCTGGCAAAGACCTAATGTGATTGTTCATTTTGTTGAATATAGATATTTTCCATCGCTAGATTCAAGTTCTATTCTGGATTTGATTGTGACCCCCAGTGCTAATTTGTTTCTTCAAGACAGCAATAGTAAAGTTAACGTAAATAGTTTTAATAGTACAATTTTTTAATAAGCATGACCCAATTAAACGCAAATTGTGTAAGAATGCATCAATAGCATGGTTTAATAATGTTATCTTAGAAGCCATCAAAAGTGAAATCGTGCGTAACTTGACTGACGTTGGTGTAAAAATCCAATTGACTAATCAATCTACACTTAATTGCAGAATAGAACTTCGCGCATTAAAGCGTTCAGTTACGCATTTCCCGATGTTATTTTAATACCTAAGGTGTCATTGCCACCCACAATATCTAATTTTTGCCCAATAAGTAATTTTCCATTAGATACTTAGACGAATTGAAACTGTTAGACTCATTTGAATCAATATTTAGGAAAACCTTTCTACATAACTACTGCTTTAGATAAGGTACGCGAGAGAGGTCCTAAACGTACCCGACTTGACAATGAAAACACAAAAAATTGTTTCTATTCCAGACATGAGAGGTCGTCCATCTAGAAGTCGCTTAACAAAACTTTCGCTGCATTCGGCTAATCTTTGGCGTTTCTGCTAGTGATCACGCCAAACGATGCGTTGGTAGTTTGTGCCGAAACCCAAAATCGATTTGCTCTGGTAGTGCCCTTGTGACCCAGCGATTCGTACTCCACCATGTATTTTGTGTAGGTTTCGTGAAGTTTGGGATTTTTGACTGGTCTATACCCTCGGTAGTTCAACTGCTGGGATAAATGAATTTCCTAAAATGGAAATTCCTACAATGGTAGTGGCCTTCTTCCTCAGTATACTGCTCAAGTGCTGGTAATTCTTCTATCTCTCAAATCTTTCGCAACGATTACGACAAAAAATAAACAGGTATTCTCCTCCTATAATCCACCTTAGTTTCGTGTTCTGTGCCACAGGTTGATTTATTTTCGTCATGTGTCAAATAATCTCTGTAACATGTCTTGTAGGTAGATTTGACGTTATTTTTAACTACTTTTCCACCATTTAATTTCTACTCGGTTGGTAGTAGCGCATCAGTAGTGTCCATTTTATGTGATGGATGCGAATGCTCGACTATATTTGCATCAGTTCGTGTGGAAGGCTAGCATGGCTGTAAATACTGTTGTCGTGGATACATTTGTTGTGAGTTTGGTATCGGGGGAATGTTGTAAATTTATTTGCTCTGTGTGAATCAATGTGTAATGTCTTCCGTTGCACTGGTGGCATCGTCCCATTGATCTGAATTTGAATACGACATGCCCTATTGCTAGACAATTAAAACATTTTGAGCTGCTATTGTTGTTGACTGCTGCATAGTGCGCAATTCGGTAGTTGCTTGTTCTTTGTGTTTACGTAGAATCATTTTGCAGGCGTCTCATGTTTAGTTTGCAATTTATTTGCTTGTTGCTTTAGGCCTTAGAGGGAGTTCATTCGCTTAATAAAAAAATCTGGCACCTTTTCAATGGTTTGGAAATCGTTTTATGAAGATTCAGCTAGGTAAACAACCCACAAATCCCTTGACTTTGTCTGCACCTTGTTCGAGTGCCTTCAGTCCTCGAATAATCTCATCACAAGTTGTCAAACATTTGACCTATTGCATCTGCAGAAGGATGATTATTCGTAGTTGGCAGGTGAATGTTTCGATGAACTCATTTACGATATGTCTTCGAAAGTGTCGTACTTGGACCTCGGCAGTGCAAGGTTGACCCATCGAGTACTCAAACTTCTAAGCGGTGAGAAACTAGTATTGTCGTGGACAGTGCTTTTGAACAGGTAGAATGTTTGCTGGTCTCTGGGAATTTGTTTTCGGTTAATTTTTTGTAGTAAGAATACGCACAAACCATAATTGTCAACGTTATCAATATCTGACCCCATCTCAGGATCGTGAGAAAACATTTCTTCTTCAATGCTCAACCTCATATCCAACTATCCAATTATCGTATGTGGTTGTATCTCTACACGATTTTGTCTAGGAGGTCAGCTTTGTTATTTGACCTTTAATGACTGACCTTGATGCAAGCCTCCATCTTATTCTTTGGTGTTAATTGGTTGTAATTAAGGTTGTCTGTATCTGCAAATTTTCGTCAAAATGGCATACCACGAGGCAATGGCTTAGAAGATTTTCCCCACGTAGTTCTTAACTTTTCAGATATCCTAAATCCGGCTAGATATCGTGATATATTCCTTCGAAATAATATTTATGAAATATTGTGTTGACTATTGATGTTTAATGATGTTCGTGCCAGCTCTCAAAAATAAACGGGAATTTCAGCTCATCTACTTTTGTTTATGGGATTTTTTGAATCCACACTCATCCGAATTTGAATTTTTTGTGCTAAAAACCTAACTACCTTTCTGCAGGCATTTGCCATTTTATAAATTTTATCCTTCGAGCCATCATTGATCCATTTCTTAAGTATCATCTTAACGATTATCGATATTTATTTAAGAAGTATGCAAAGCAGTACAGCTTCGCATTTTACATTGGTCAATATTTTATTTTTTTATATATCCACCGGTTCGTGTTAGTTTTTTGTATGTTATGGAATGTAATTCTAATATAATTGATCCATTTATGATACTCCATCCAAAAGTTGGAGGTTATTCCACCTTGTGTCAATGTAGCAATTGCATCTTTTAACCGATTTCGTATTTCTGTCGTAATTATCTTAATATTTCTTAAAACTAAGATCATAGTACTAACATCAAGATTGGCAACATCTTATATAAGTTTATACTTTTGGGAATGTAGTTTTTTGTGATTTTTTCTTTTGTACTTCGTTACTTGCCGTCACTTTATTATTGACACAATAAATTTTCAAAAAAAGTCACATCTTGACTCAAAAGTTTAAAATATGAAAAATGATGATTAAGAGTCTAGACGTTTGAGTGAATCAACAATTAATAAAATTAATGACTTTGTAGTGTAGCAAATAAATTAACATTGCCGTCATTCTGCAGCCACCAAAACTTCTGCGGATTGCGCGAAAATGTAACTGGTTTCATTAACTTTATGGCACTGGTAAAACGCGAATTAAGCGTTAATTGATTGTTTAAGGTAATTAATGACGGTCATGCATGGTCTAACGCCCATACAATAGGAAATTTGTAAATTCGGATTCGGATACAAGTTTCATGTACCGGATGGGACAACCATGTACCAATATAGAGCAGATCAGAGACTGATGACAAATTACTTTTACACGCTCTGAAATGTGTTTCGCTTTAAATATCCGTCTCTGACCAATTAAAGCACGCCGAGTTTTTGTCAACCGAATGTTTACATGTTCGTTGTGTAGCATAGTCTGTCGATGTTTATGCCAATTTATTTGTCGGATGCTACGTGTTCCAAAGTGTGATTAATATTCAGCTGATCAATGACGTAATTGATTGCTAACTGAAGGTTAGTTTCGATGTCTTTGATAATGTATTTACAAGGTCGTCGCAATCGCAATCGTGGAAATACTATTAATATTCAGCGCATCGCTATTAATTAGGGCTCGTATTTACAGATGAACAGGATATAAGTGCTGTAATACTGTCCTGTTGCAATTTGTTGTAAATTTTGTATGTAACCGTGGTTGTTTTGATTAAGTGTATCATAATATAAATTAAATAAAAGCAAATTATCAAATTAAGAAATGATTAAGGACGCTGATCATAGTAGCCTGGAATGCAAGTGGGTTATTTATTACAGCATATTCAAGAGTTAGACATATTTTTAAACATACAAAACATAAATATGTGTTTGATATCAGAAACTCTTTTCACAAAATCCTCATATTGTAAATTGCGTGGACATACTTTTTATCATGCGTTACATCCGGAGAATAAAGCTATAGAGAAGGGTCAGCTATTTTTGTTACAGATAATATCCAACACAATGAAAAACTATAAATTGAGAAAATGTTGATGAAAGTCTCAACAATTAAAGTGCATCTTTAGTTAAACAAAAAGTTAGAAAAAACTTCAAACAAGAAGAGTACATTGCGTTCCAGAAGAAAACTAATGGTCAAGTCCCAATACGAAATCCAGAGCAATAAGAAGATGAACTAGACGAATTCATAGCAAATATGTAAAGTGCCGCTTGGGATAGTACTTCTAGTCACATAAAGGAAACAAATCAAAACGTTACATATCCCGAATAAGTGAGAAAAATTGTTAAAATAAAAGAAAAGCTCGTACAAGTGGCAAAGAAATCGAACACCAGAAGCGAAAAGACTGTTTAACAATTGGGTCAATAAATTAAAAGCTTTAATATAAGAGATTAAAAACCAGTCAGTCAATAGATACCTAAACAATATTACAGGACAAAAAAACTTTGACTATTCTCTATGGAACGCAACCAAGGCTCTGAAAAGACTTTCCTACCGGTTAAAAACAACGATATCTGGTTGAAATAGACATTTCAACCATATCAAAGAAAATCTGCAGAGGAAGATATTAAAGGAAGCGCTATAAAACTGCATGAACTAAATCGGGAAATAAAGAATAACCTAAATGTTAAAAAGGCTCCGAACTATTAATTAATAATGGAGGATTTAATAATGGGTCAAGTAATTAAAGGCTTACCAGAAAACAGGAGAAAGAAATTTGCACATAATGAATTCGATTAAGATATGTACAAGGCAATGGAAGGTTTCAAAAGTAATAATGATTCTAAACCAAAGAAAATGCCGAATGAAAAATCTTCATAAAATGGTATATCTCTGCTTCCAACTCTATCAAAATTATTTGAAAGATTACTTCTAAAAAGATTGCAACTAATAATGGAAGAAATACATTGTATTCCTTCACATACGAGTTGGTTTCAGGGAAAACACTCGACTTTAGAACAAGTTCATAGAATTACGGATGTAATCGAAAATTACTTGAATCCAAACAAATATGCTCCAGGTTATTCCTAGATGTGGCCCAAGCGTTTGATAAGATATGGCTACAAGGGCTTGTATTCAAACTGCATCAAAAACTGCCGCAATAAATTTGTGAGCTATTGAAATCGTATGTTTCAGACAGACACTTTAGAGTAAAGTATGAGAATGAATACTCTGAATTAAAGAGAATAACAGCAAGTGTACCCCGAGATAGAGTTCTCGGGCCCATTCTATATCCCCTATATATAAGAGACATGCCCAATATCGCTATTATGCAACAATAGCGACATTTGCTGATACTGCAATATTAGCATAAGCATAAAACATAACTGACTCTACCAACAAACTGCAGAGAGCTACAAACAAAATATGCAATTGGGTAAAAAGATGGTGTATTAAACTGAACGAATGCAAATACGGCTAAATATACGGCTAATCGGATATAACCCGATGAAGTTTCCTATTTTAGACAATCTAATTTAAGTGGCAACCAAAAAGGTTCTAAAAATTGTTTTATATTGCTAAACAGATGGAGTTAGGATTTAAGTGGCAACCAAAAAAGTTCTAAAAATTGTTTTATATTGCTAAACAGATGGAGTTAGGATAGTCACAGTTTATTGACGAGACTTTGTTAGACTGTGTGCCTTTTCAAACTAAAACTTTTCAAATTGTTCAAGCTTCCACTATTGCTTCATAGGTGGTAACTGAAAAGTACATTTTCGATGTAACTTTTCGGTGACTTTTCACAAAAAGTATAAAATAACTATAATAGTTTTAAACTATTAATAAATTATAATACTTTTTGGTTTAGTTAAATTTCAAGTTGAGGCACAGTATGTAACTTTTGTAGTAGGTCCATCTATCTAGATAAAGCATGAACTAACTCGTTATAAATTAGTTTACTATACTTTTCGACGTTACTTTTTGAAAAGTTTCTTCGCGAGGTTGCTTTTCAATTTAGTCGTCATTATTACAAAAGAATCGACTTTTAATTGGAAATATTTGACGATGACGATAAGTTTTTGGACGTATTAATTTTGGCAGTGATTATAATTATGTAAATGCTCGTATTTAGGAAGCCATGACTCCAGCTTCAAACACTTAGACTGTGTGCCTCCGGCCTATTTTTTTAGTTAAATGTCTTCTAAATTTAGGTGTAGTTCTGCTATTTATTCTTAGATGGTAGTAGTAAAAAATATATGTACTGTGCCTTTTCCAATGTCTAAATTTGTAGCATTTCCGTTTTCCGAAAGTAATTAACAAAATAAAAAATTTAATTTTATATTTTAAATTTAAATAAACATTCTTTTTAATTTATCGTTATTTTAAACTATAAAAAAAACACAACACTAAAAAAATAATTACAGCGGCATATTTATATTTTTGTTTGACGTCCAGTTAAATTATGATTGAAAAGCAAACTCACGATGAGTCTGTTCGTCAGCCACCAAGTGAGTAATAGCGAAATGTAGCGTTGAAATGAAAAGTCGAAAATTTAGAATAAAAAATCGACCAGAGACACACATCCTCATGCCGAATCAAAAGATAAACAATATTTAATTCCGTCATGTTTTGCCGAAGAAATATTACCGAAGGATTCTGCAGAATTTTTCTATGAAAGCGGCTTCGACGATTCAAATTATTTTACAAAAAAATTAAATACACCAGTCTTAACCATATAGTCACCGATAAGATATATTGCAACAAAATAGCAATTTTGACGTTTGAAAAGTTTTTAATTTTGTTTCCACGCAAGGCACAGCTTATTATATTGTCACTAGTGCCATCTATTATTGACTGAGCGTAATGTACCATCGAAAAGTTTAGTCTATAATTCAGTCGAAAAATCGAATTTTGGCACACAGCCTAAGTCACACGATACTATAGGTGTATAAGTTAGCATTACCACGACAGTGTTACAAGAGTAAACGAGTGAATCTAATGGGATATTTCGTTACGCGTTGATAAATCTCGTAATTTTAAGCAATTATTCCCAAGTATCCAGACAATTTACTATTTTTGCCATAAAACTACAGGTTAATGATACTTATACATTAGCCAACTAATGATCTTGCTACTCCTAATCGTGAATGAAATTGTTTAATTTATTATTCGACTGCTGGTATATTTCGAGCGTTATTCATCAACTAAAAACTGCTGGCGAGCACATCTAAATATTTCGAGTGTGACGCCACAAATTGTAGTTCATCAAGATGCGGGATTCGCTTCACAATCGCACGCAACAATCAAAGCATCCTTCTTGCTAGACGATTTGCCAGGCGAGTTTACAGACGGAATAAGCTTGAATGGTGGAATGTTAAGTCTTAAGATTTCAACAACTTTTCAATGGACACAGTTCACGAAGTAGCTTTAAAAGAGTACCGAACTACACCATATAATCAGACCTAGGTCTATTGCCATTTGAAGTCGGGATTGCGATCAAAGAACCCATCCATATTCTAGCCATACACGTATACACTTCGATGATGCTACTAATGTCGAAATGCCGACTACCTGAAGTTGTACAGAGTCTTGAACAGCGTTTAATAAATGTTGAAGCTAAAGGTGTAGTAAAAATTATATACTATGCAGATTCAGGATATCAATGCTTCTTAATTACACGTCAGTTCAATAATTAGAATGACCTAAAGTGTCTTAACCCATTTTTATTGCAATTGGTCTTATAATTATTAAACTATCGTGACAATTTCTGGATATTATACATTAATAAAGTTTTAGGTGCAATTCTTGACGGTAAAAGCAAATACATTTTTTAAGCATTATATTATTCCGGTGACGTCATTTATTTATATATTTATAGCCATGATCATTTCGTCTATATATATTGTTTTGTTGATATTATGGCGTTGATATTATCGCAAATATATGGATATAATATTTACCTTTATACACATTTGTATAAAATGGCACATACATGTTTGTGATTTAACTACCTACTCGTACTACATATATTCGAATGTACATACAAATAATACTTAATTTTCTACACGAATATTTTATGTTTATAAATCGGCACTTTATCGGCACTACAGTATTACAGTATTAACAGTATTAGCTGCGGATCATGTCATACTTTGGGTTAATATATATCGCAAAAATATATCCGCAATCTAAATTTTATTTCACACATCACTCGATTTATATAGCAGATTAACATTAATAATATTTATGTCACTAAAATATTGAATGAGACAGTGATTTTTCAGTGTTGCTATTTTTGGCAAAGGTCATTTTGCTTTGAATGTGTCATTTTGTTTTAATCAATATTTTGTTCGCTCTTTTCAAATATTAAATATGTTGTACGATGTGTGGTGATGTCGACCAGTTTTCTACGTATATTTTTTTATACGATTATTATCAAGACTCTCTGTCACCATTAAATAAGTTAAGCGACAAACTAGAATACCCA
This sequence comes from Tipula confusa, assembly GCA_963556175.1. Lineage (NCBI taxonomy): Eukaryota > Metazoa > Arthropoda > Insecta > Diptera > Tipulidae > Tipula > Tipula confusa. The sequence continues at coordinate 64,273,980 of OY744477.1, read as the reverse complement.
GACAACTTTGAATGATTGATGCTTAATTTGGAATGCGAACAATTTAAGAATATTTGTATTATGTATTTTTTAACATACATTTGGAAATATACATAATTTGGTGCCAATCCGTTTCATCACAAAATCTCCGCATAGTAATCATCTGGTGGTTGTAGTTGAATCAACCAAAATATATTTATTGTAATTTTTTCAGCTGTTTCTCCACACTACCCTACTGTAACCAATTTGAGCTTCTCACGAAGCAGTAGATATCTCTAACGCTCAATTTACTGAGATCCGTTAGATAGCACAGGAGGTGACCTCCCAAAAACTTGAGTCTGTTTTGAGACAGACTAGGACAGGTGCATAACAAATGAAGTATTGTTTCCTCCTCTTCTTCGTTGTTACAGCTTCGACAATAATCATGAAAGAAAGCACCAAGTCTAGTGGCGTGCTTTCCAATAAGCCAGTGTCCAGTAATGACACCCACAACCGTGCTAATATTATGCCGTTGCATAGATATTAGCTGATTAGACCTTTTTAAGTCCAAATTAGACCAAATCTGACTAGTAATTACACATGAGGTGCAATTTGTCCATCTATTGTTTGTAATTTTACGAGCTTCTTGTTTAAGGAGTAATTTGCATGTAGCAAATGGTACTTCAATGTCCACCTTGCACGGTAAGATGAGGCAAGTAATACCATGTCGTGCGAGTTCATCGGCTTTCATATTCCTCGTAATATTGAGATGCCCTGGCACCCATATAAGCTGGATATTGTACTATTCAGCCATCTCGTTAAAAGATGAAAGGCAACTGTGGGCTACTTCGACGAGATAAAGCCTGATTGTAAAATTTTAATAGCAGCCTAATTGTCCGTAAAAAATCCAAAATCTCTTACAGGTATTACATGATACTTCATCCAGTCTATGGCTTCCTTGATTACTATAAGCCATGCCTGAAAAATATTGCAATGATCAGGAGAGGCGGGAAGAGAGATTTACATTTAGTTCTTCGAAGAAAACCCCTCTGCCGATCTTTCCATTAATTTTCGAGCCATCTGTAAAAAAGTTAATAAAGCCTGACTTTAAAACTTCCATTCATCCAGTCCTCTCTGGAAGGAGTAATAGTAACTCCGACGTATGAAATCGAGATGGTGTAGTCGATAGATTTAGGGATTTGTTTGTTCTTTAGAATAGATGAGTGTCCCATAATGTTACAGGACCACATCGAAATTGGTTTAAGCCTTATGACTGTACTAGCAGCCACTTGCTTAGCCAGGATATCCAAAGGGATGAGATAAAAGAGAATCTCCAGTGCTTGAGTAGGAGTGCTTCTAAGTGCACCATTAATACACAAGGTAGCAGTTTTTTGCACTTACATCAGCATCTTTTGATTCGCCACGGTATTTAAAGCGGGCCACCAAACTGTAACTCCATACATCAGAACTGGTCTAACTACAGAGGTATAAAGCCAATGCACAATGTGAGGCTTAAGCCCCCATCCTTTTCCAGTGGCATTTTTACCCAATAATTTCACTTTATCTGCGATGTTCAAAACAACTCCATTGAGAGTTAAAGGGTCAAAGCGAGGAAGTTTGTAATCCTGGAAGAAAAAACCAACTCAGTATTCAGTGGGTTAACACTAGCTTCTAAGTGTCACATCCACCCCCAAATTTGAAAGTGCTTGCGTGATCGCCTCTGGTTTGACATTATTAAAGGCACCCTCAATATCACAAAAGGTCATCAAAGCGAATTCCTTATATTCGACTTCTCTATAGGACATAAGAGTGAATGGCGAGCAGTTTCCACCGATTTTCCCTTACTATATGCATGCTGAGACGCTGACAGCTTTGCAGGCTCGATTGGGCCTTTGAGGTAAGCCTCTATCGGTCTTTCTAGAATTTTAAAGAAATAAGAAGGTAAGCTAATAGGCCTAAGGTCTTTGGGATTGCAATGAGAACGTTTTCCCGCCTTTGGTATAAAAATTACATTTACTTCAGTCCATTTCTTTGGAATGTGACATAGTTCGAGGCTACTGTTAAAAATTACCTCAAGCCAGGGAATAGTTAAGTTAGTGGTTTTCTGAATATCGTCAGGAATAATGCCATCCAGGCCTGCAGACTTGAAAGGCTTGAAACTGTTTACTGCCAACAAGATAGTTCTCCTATTGACAATTTTCCCCGCGAGGCCAGTAGCCTTATTTGCATTTGGCAAAATAGGAGGAGAATTGGAACAACCCGGAAAATGAGTTTCCAGAAGAAGCTGGCCGAGATAACTTGGAATGACAGGACAAGTGGATAATATCTTACGTAGCCTAGCTGCCTCAGAGGACTCCTGTATTTTATTACAAAAGACTCCAGGAATTGCTTTTGGCACTTCTTAGTTCATATTTATACGCTTTAAAGACATCCGTATAGGAGTCCCAGTCCATGTTAGTTTTTGTTCTGTTCGCGATTTTAAAGTGCCGCTTGCATTTTAAGCGCGTTACTTGTAGTTCCTTCGGCCACCATGGTGGACGAGGTTTAAACCTTTGGTCTACTAATGAACTTGAAATAGCTTCATTAAAAGCCTCAGACATCCAGTCCACCATGAAATCTAGCTCCTGTATTGATTCCGGAGATTTAGGAACTAGTGATGGTAGAGAGTTACATAAAACCATTCTTATAGTATCCCAATTGGTCTTCCTACGGTTTCTTAAAGCTGGAGTTTAAAAATATTTTATACCCAATCCGTATTGAAGATAACGATGATCAGAAAAGGAGTGTTCCTCAGACACTTTCCAATTTAATAATCTATTCAAGGGTAATGTCTAGAAATTCCTGTCTATCTGTCTTACAGCCTACATTACAGATTGATAGGTTAGTACTTAGAATATAATCCAAAAGTAACTCACCTCTCTTATTTGTATCACTGCTTCCCCAGACCGTATGATGTGAGTTCGCATCACAACCAAGGATGACTCCAACTTTCAGTTTTTGACAAGACTGTGCACATTGACAGGATACCCTAACATGCGGTAAGTACGCTGATACAAGCTAGTGGCTTTCCTTACCGACTTCGATGCTGGCTACTTCTACATCTACAGTGCTGTAATTTGCAAGCAGAAAGATATTTAGTTTGCTTTTTGCAAGAATGCATGATCGAAACCTACCTTCTTGCTGTACAAACAGTAATTTGTAATTGGGAGCTCCGAGTCCAAGAAACCGATCTTCATTGACCCATGGTTCTTGAACCAAGACCTATTTGTAATGGCAGATGCTTTATGCAAGATAGTAACAGCTTTGGTCTTCAGGTGTTTAGTAAACGACAGATAAAAAAAATTGTACGATATCATAATATGTAGCTGATCGTCATAGTAATATTTCTAAAAACTTTCTCATATAAAGCTGACAGATACGGATTAGCTAAGCGCGTTTAGCGATTTTTTCAAGATTAGCTGAAATTACTAGACACTTTAGTTAGAGATATGTTAATCGCGTTTAATTTGCGGGTTATTTACTAATTGCACTTAACATTTAGAGGTTTATCTTGTCAAAAATCGATTGGTGGAAATCCAAGTAACACCATCTAATGGCGGGTTTCATAACACTCGCATAAATACAAGTATCGCCAGTCCTGTGACGAGAGTTAGTATTGTTTGTTTAAAATAATGAAAACAACAAGAATTTTCTTTAAATACTTAGCATTGATTTTGAGGATCAATTTTATCTCTGAAATATTTGCATTTGGGTTAAAAAAATTAAGGCGACTTTAGTGTTGACTTTATACGTTCGTTCTTGCCTTCTGCAGTTTTTTTTTAAATGATTGGTTGATAAAGAAATTGCAGAACGATTTCACTTTCTTCTTTCGTTTTATATTTGTAAACGAAAGTGTTTTTATTTATAACTCTTTCACACCTTTTATTACCTCTCGGTCTTGCCATGTTCGTTCAGTAGAAAAATTGAACGAAATAATGAACGAACGAATGAACGAAGGCAATACTTAAGTCGCCTTTAATGTCAGGAATAATTTCGATTGATTTATCAAATGGTAATGTTGTACAAGTGGGTTACACTGATTTCAGTAATGTTTTGACAAGATTAATCATGATTTACTGTGACAGAAACTTAATGCTTTGGATTGTACCTATTTGTCAGTTAATTTGGATTAGATCTTATTTTGAAATCCAGATCTCAGATAATTATGATTGGTAATTTTTCGTCGAGTGGTTTAAGTTTCTTTGGGAGTTCCTTAAGGTAGCCACTTGGGACCCACCCAACTAACAATTTTGAAATGTATGAGCGTAATATAAAAGTTAAAATGCACCTTATTTGAAACTTTTAAGAGACTTCTGGCGATTTTTTTGGGCATATAAGGTTGCAATATAATCTAAATGGTTCAATCGGATCTAAATAGCTTCACTACTTGGTGTACAGCTCAGATTTGAATCATTTGAACAAACTGCATACGTTTGACAAAGTGGTGAAATTATCAAATTCCTTGGTTTCACCTCTATCTTTACCAAATCATCCCAATCTCCATGTTTAAGGGCAATATTTAAAAATAAAGTGTTGAAATTATATCAGAATATGCGAGAATGTTATAGGCAATGTGCTTAAAATATCTCACTTTTGCGACACGGCCAGAGGCGTTCACTTCTACATTAAATTTCATTATAATGGAATAGATAATATAATCCATCGAAAAAAAATAATTTATATAATTAATAATATTACATAATATTATGTTCCAGGCCATAAGTAATATTATGGCCTGGAACATAATATTATGTACTCTGTTCAAAGACATAGTCGTAAAAAAGCGAAATCTAAAAGACCAGCATTTTTTGGAACAACTACGAATCGACAGCGAAACGCAGTCTACGTAGTCTATTGACTTCACAAATAACTACAGAAAATAATCCAAAGTTGTTAAGTCAGGCGATCTTTATGTCAAATTCAAATGTCAATTTCGCGCAATTATACGCATATCGAATGTTTCTATTAAACATTCGATTGACCGTCTTGTTGAAACATCAGCTCAGACAAATTATAGCCGAAAACATGGCTTTTGTGGATGTACCGATATCTTAATAGATCTTACCGAGTTGACGACATAGCCATTTAACCAAAAATGAGCCTCAGGAATGACATTTTGTTCTATATGCTATATGTCAACGCTTTAGCTCAAAAACATTAAAGTAATTCAAAAAGTAATTTTCAAAAATTTCTCTTCCTCTAATCTGATTTACTGGTCCAAATATTCAGTAAACTATGTGCAGCTATATATTGTTCAAGATTCATTATTTGACTACCAACTCCGATGATTCGAATTGTTTTTTTGATAGACCAATGTGAACGGATAATTGATAGAAGTGAACGGGCACATTTTATTTCTATTTTAGCTAAATTTTTTCTGGAAATCTAAATAAATTACATTTAGAACGTGAGGCACGTGCTAAATCTTATTTTTAGTTTAAAATCTAATTAGCTTAATTGTGTAAAACTCGTTGTTAAACTAATGAAAATAGTTAATCAGAGCAATTATATAGATCGTCGATCAATAAAAATTACAAAATGAATTTAAACGAGTATTTTGTATAAAATGCATAACAAATCAACTTGGTATAAATACAAACAATGGCATTAGTAAATGGAACAAGGGTGCAGTAAATATTGTGTTGTAATTTTCTTTTATATATAGTTAAAGTTTCGTTAGAAACATAAATCGTTGATTACAAATTTGTAAAGATTATTGTTGGAGTAGAGTCGAGATTAATTTATTTATGGCTAAAACATAGTTCAATTATATTATTGATTATAGAATCAACTAAGTTTAGAATGATTGAATTGTTAAAATGATCGTTTATTTTAATTATTTCATATATGGTTGTAAAATCAAGCCTTTGCTTTGATTTAGAATTATAAATTAATTAATGCGTAACGTTTTAACTAATTATTTTTACTACAACTTTAATAAATTGTTTTCACTTTATATACAAAATTGATACAATAACAGCGCTATGTTGCTAGGTACAATGTTTGACCTGCTTCGACATATTCCCGGGTTTTAATGTTGTCTCACATTCGCTAAACGCTGGTTCCTTGTGGTCGCGCTATTGGAGACGGAGGCCTGTGAGTGGCGATGTATTTTCCGCTTATTTTGTTCACAAGCTAAATAACTCCTATTACTACGACGCTCCAACATAAGATGTGGATCATCGTGTAATGGTGAATGTGTTGAAAGTTCTGGAGATGAAAGATAACATCCTCGTCATCTTTCAATGCCTCTAACTGTTTGTCTAATCCTGTTGTTTCTGGGGTTGTTAATAACTTCAATTCGTCATCTCCCCTCGTTTTATTCCTGGTTGGTGGCGTGTAGTTTGATCCAATTATTTAGTAGAGTTTATTGTGGTTGTGTTGCATACGGTCTCTAGTCCATCCTTTCGTTGTAATATCGCTCCCTCGCATTGCGTTTGTTTGATGGGAGTGTTGATAATTTGTGATACCTCGCATAAGAAGTGAACGGGCTTGCTAATCTGACATTGTTGCAAATCTTCTCTGGTTAATAATGCGAAGTGTTCACGCGAAGTGTTCATTGCTATGTAATCGGTGGAACTAATAATTTGTGATTGAGTGCTTCCATGGTAATTTCGATTATTACGTTTTTCTGGGTTACTCGGCTGCGTATTTGCATGGTCTCATACACGTGATGGAGATCATATAAATTGTGGCCTGGTATAGTAATGGTTACAGGCACGTGTTGACGAATAAATTATAACTCTTGTTCCAATTAGCTTGGTGTAAGTATGGATGGATGTAGTACGTCTTGATGAGCATGATAGAAGAGTACGTTGAGTAATCCTTGTGGCGTATCCTGAAAGCTCTTTAATACTAGCATCATTTCAAAAATGCTTGTTAACGTTGATCGCACTCTGTCTTCGTATGTTCTATATTCTTGTAATTGCAGCATTTCCTGTTGCAAGCGATGTTGGTCCTTTATCAAGTTGTTTATCGATACTACAGTGAGGTTTGAGTTATGTTTTACTATATTGATGGTGCTATCGATTATATAATTGTTTGATTTTTGATGAGCGCCAAAAAATAATTATTATCATCGTTAATTTTTTCAAAGTAGGATTCGTACTTTTTAGCTTCTCGTTGGGTGAAAACCCCAAACATGTCCCCTAGTACAAGACCCACCGAGTCACCGAAACCTCGTTTAACTCGTTTACGGATGTTCGATCAGGTGCCATCTTGTTTTCAATCCCATAGTTTCGACGTTTGCACATGGTGGTGCCTTCAGTGAATCGCTAATTAAGAAGTGCCCTGGAGTTATTATTGTGAAGTCAGAGACATCATTTGTGTTAAAGGTCGAGAGTTAAGACACGCTTCAATTTGAGTTGTTACCGTGTACAGTTCTTTGAACGTTAATGGTGATTCACCAATAACCCTCTTCAAATGAAATTTTACTGATTTTATACCTGCCTCGCAGATACCTCCAAAATGGGGCGCGCGCGGTGGAATGAAGTGCCAATTGATTCCATCAATAGCTAACATAGCTGCAATATCACTCGGTAATGTTGACATGGCCAACACATTTTATACATTTTTGAATCACGCTTCGCATCGCCCGCTTGCCATCAATAATCCAGAATTTGTTCCTTAAATGTGACAAGGTTAATTGAAGCCACCGTCGAAAGTGCTATGGTGGGTATATTTGATTATTCGCAGCGTTATTATGTTGTGCTTGTCCAATATTATTGGGCTTAGGCTGGCAGGCGTCAAGTTTGAATTTTGTGATCGACCATTCACTCTTAGTATTCCGTTATTATCTAATACCGGATTCAAAGATTCAAAGAGTCTATTTCTTTTGTCTAACTGCCTAAAGGATTTAAGGCGCTGAATTTCGTTGTAGAAGTCTTGCTCCTGGATGATTTTAAGAATTGTAATTTCTGCATCTTGAAGTTCTTTAGTCGATGGTATACCTGACTTGTTGACTGTGAGCGTTTTGTGGAAGATAAATCGTCTGCGATACGCGACGATGCGTTTTAGCTTGCTGAAATTTGATTGCCACTCAAATAATTGTAAAAACGGGTTGACTTCTTTTACGCTAGCCAGATTAACTATTGAGTTTTTTTTTAATTCCTCCAGATGTAAGTCATTAGGAATGTTGTTTGGTGTGAGAACATCAAGATCTAACCGTAATTCCTCTTGAAGAAAATGTGGACCCCTCCACCATAAGTTACAGTTAGCGAGAGCTAAAGGGATTGTTCCACGCGACGCTATGTCTGCCGGATTTTCCAATGACCTTATATGATGCCATGCAGTTGTTGGTAGCATACTTTTTATTGCAGAAATCCTATTGGCTACAAATGTTTTGAAACGGTTTGGTTCCCCTCTGATTCAGCACAACGCAATAGTTGAGTCAGTCCGGGCAAAAGTCTTGATGTCATTGAGTTTCAGGGCACATTGAGTATGGCTTATAAGCGTCGCTAGGAGCAAGGCTGCGTTAAGCTTCAGACGTGGGATTGATAATTTGGTCCTTATAGGAGCGAATCGTGTTCTTGCTGTGAGTAGGTGTGTTGCAATGTGGCCCATATTGTTAGTTCGACAGTATACCAGCGCAGCATATGCCGACTCGGATGCGTCGGAAAATCCATGCAGCTTAATTGATGATTCTGTTGTTGTTTCAATTTTAACTGATAGCCAATCATCCCATCCTATTCCAATTGTCCATGCTTCTTGCATCATTAGCTTGGCTATGATGGTTATGGGTGACAGCCACCCTATGGGGTCGAATAATTTGGATGAAGCCGACAACAATGCCCGCTTGGTTGGTTGACCATGTGATAGTTGCAATCTTGAAACATCAAACTCAAACGCATCTGTAGAAGGATGATGCACGATCCCTAAAGGTTTTACGCTGTCAGATACTTTGATTGCTATGTCCCAACACTTTTTGTCTTCACTTTTTGACCATCAAGTTTCTTGGAGAGCAACGACTTCCTCCTGAAACGTGAAATCGCTAATAAAAACTATGCGTGTTTGATGGCAAAATATCAACCATGAACAGTATCCCTAGACTCTTTCATGGTTGCTATTGTGGCATCAAACGCGCCTGGTTTTTCTTAGCGATTGCACGTTCCACGTACCAATCCTAAACCGCGTATCCTTGGGTATAGGTTAGATTAGGTTAGGTTAGAGTGGCTGCTAACGCAAACTTAAACCGGTGACGGTCCATTGTGATACCAAAGGATCCTACTCCCTTTTCACCTTTATTGGAACCATTCAGAGCTACTTATGTAGCGTAAGATATCTCGCACATTGCAGTTCTCGAGATCCATAAGGCCGTCGAAACAATACTTTCCCAGATGTTTGTTCCTTCTGTAAGCTAGCGCCAGGCATGAGCAAAGAAAGTGGCTCACAGTCTCTTCCTCCTCCATCCATACAGCTTCTACAGAAGTCATTTGCCATTGACACAAGCCTCCTCGCATGCTCCCCAATGAGGCAGTGTCCTGTGAGCACCCTCACGACTATAGTTAAGTCAGGTCTACGTAGGGATAGAAGTGTTTTGGAGCACTTCAAGTCCAGTTTTGGCCAGACTTACGGTTATTCCACCTCTTCTGTGCCGAGGCTATCGCCTCTTTTTTAAGAGCCATAAAGAGTGCTGCTATAGGCCTCCCCAGATTTGCCCTTTCCGCTTTCAATTAGAGAGTTGTACCTTCCCTTGCCAGTTCGTCAGCCCTGCAGTTCCCCAGAACGTCTGGCATTTCATTGCCACCACGGACGTCAGAGAAACTGATTCCAGCGACTCCCTTGTGAATATAACATTATGCATCAACCAAGTCAGCGCTTCCTCAATCGTTACCACCTCTGCGTGGTACACACTGCAGTGATCAGGCAGACGAACGGATATAGTCACATTTAATTTGCCACAATAGACTCCAGCTCCGACTTTGCCGTCTAGTTTGGAGCCGTCAGTGTAGAAATGTATACTTCCAGTTTCTGTTGTTGACCTGTACTCTCAGGATTCCCTTGAGCGGATAAGGGTCCGGAAGCCTTTTTCAAAGCATACAATCGGTATTGTAAGTTACTATTCGCCAAGTCTTCCTTAAGCGAACTGCCAATCATCGAGTGGCCCGTCTGTAGACATTTCCACTCAAACACGGCAGAGTCGTGCAGCCGTTCTGCTTACCAAAAATGTCGACAGGAAAAAGGTAGAGCATAGCCTCCAGAGCACGTGTAGGGGTTGTCCTCAGTGCCCCGCTTATAAGGAAGCAGGCCGTTTTTTGTATCTTCGGTATCATATTTTTATAAGTTTTCTTGTCTAGTGCTGGCCACCACACACTCACCCCATACATTAGAATCGGTCTGACTACAGCGGTGAAGAACCAGTTTACCAGCTCTGGTTTTAGACCCCATTTGATACCGATGGCGTTCCTACATAAGTACAGAGCCATGATAGAGTACTTTACTCTCTCTAAAATATTGGGCTTCCAATTTAGCCTACTGTCCAAAGTTATGCCCAGAAATCTTGCCTTATTAGTAAAAACCAGTGCCGTGCATTTTAAGGTAGGAGAGGCGACTACCGGAATTTTAAATTTCTTGGTGAAGAGTACAAGCTCTGTTTTGGATGGATTTATACCCAGCCCACATGTGCTAGCCCACTTTGTAATGATTAAGAGCGCATGTTGCATGACTTCCCTAATCGTGCTTAGGTACCTACGCGAGATCACGATCGCTACGTCATCTACATACGCTATCACCCCTATTCCTTCCCTCTCCAATTCCAAAAGTAGTCCATGGATTACTATGTTCTAGAGAAGAGGTGATAGGACACCACCTCGCGGAGTTCCTGTAACTACTCGCCTCCTAATGGTGGATTGGTTTCTCAATTGTTCGCACCAGGGAATGCAGAGCTGTGTCCACAGATCTCCCTTTCCTAATATCCGTCCATTTCCTAGGAATATAATTCAGCTTTAAACACACCCTGAAGATCACCTCCTGCCATGGGAGAATGCTCGACGAGTGTTTTTGCAATTCCACTGGAATGTACCGTTTGGGCCTGCCGATTTATAGGGTCTAAAGCCGTTTAGTGTCCATAGGATCCGGGTTTTGCACACGATTTCCTCCGGGCACCCCGACGATAATTTTTCCCTATTTCTACCAAGCTCCGTCGACACATCCACACTACCTGGGAAATGGGTTTCCAACAGGTGCAATGATTCCCCACTAGACGTTGTCCACAGCCCATCTGGTTTAATTAAGTAACTAGGGCACGTTTAGCTCGTAGATACGATTTTCCTGAGACGCGAGGTCTCCGAAACACCTTCCATTTTATCACAGAATAGTCCCTAAGACCTCCTCTGCGCCTTCCTTTTTTACTTTTTAAGGTGCTCCTTATAGTAGTCCCAATCGTGAGCTTCCTTAGAGCCTTTTGATCTGTTAAATGCTTTCCTACATCCTTTACGAAGGATTCCCAAATCACTGGACCACCATACCGGTTTCTGCTTCCCCTTAGGTATTCTCTTGGGGCAAGCAGTGTCCAAGGACAAGTTACAGGCGCTTGTGATTTCCTCCACCAGGAAATCCAGCTCCTTCTCTGTGGCTGGGAGCTTCGGATCATCGGTCGGTAAGAGTCGTACTAACACTAATTCGTATTTGTTCCAGTTAGTCATTCTAGAATTCCTGAAGGCTTTCCGGGTAACAGGGTGAATGCCAATATTAAACGTCACATACCGATGGTCCGAAACGGAGAATTCCTTCGCCATCCTCCATTCTTTGACCATATGTATAATGGAGTCTGATGCAAAGGTAACATCCAGTACCTCCTGCCTGTTACTGATAATAAAAGTGGGATCCTGTCCATTACACGCTACAAGGCTAGTCCCCAATAAGTAATTAAATAAGTACTCACCCCTATCATTGATGTCGGTGCTTCCCCAGATTGTATGATGCGCATTTGCATCACAACCCAGTATTACTCCGATCTTTTCCCGTTCTGCTTCGAATATCAGTTCCCCCAGGTTATCCGGCGGAACCTCCTTCTCTAGGTCCATGTAGGATGAAACCAGCCAAAATACGAAGCCTACCGTCTCCGGGCCGATTGCCTTTACCACTACTATATTGTCACCACTACTATATTGTGGAAGAAGAAAAATATTGACGTTATTTTTAGCGAGAATGCAAAATCTGAATGCAAGATCTGATCGGACCTAGAAGAGTATAAAATTGTAAACCCTTTTAAACCGAGGCCACATATCTTGTTTTTTCTAATCCAGGGTTCTTGGACTAGAATTATATCTGATCCTCATGATCAGGCCGTGATCCTCATCTGATTTGGTCAGTCTGAGGATCACGGCTGCCGAAGCAGTCTTAGAATGGTGAAGAATAATCTGAACCGTGCTAAGCATAAACAGATTAACTTGCTTTCCTTCATTTACAATCCGCTGTCGCGGCAGGGTTTTCTCTTTTGGTCCTTGGTGGGACGTCAACAGTCTTGACGCTTCCTTCAGGTCCATCTTGTTGTCTCTTTTTGTCACCGCCCCCCTCGCCCATTAACTCGACACGATCTTCCTCGTCCGAGTCCAGGGATATGCGACTACTCATAGCCGTTAATCGCTTCATCGCTGAGCTTCTAATGTCCCGCATGTTAGAACCTTCGTCTCTTAGTTCATCTTCTATTGGCAGGTCTTCCACAATCGCATCGACCTCATCCTTTTTAAACACCTTCAAGGTAATCGACCCGAAGCCGATTACCTTCTTTGTCTTAGCTAGAGGGGCTAGGGACTCTGTTCAACACTAAAATGGACAACCTAGATCCTTCTTTCGCCTCATTTTTGTTTTTGTTAGTTTTAATTTCTTATTTCATTTCATTTCATAATTTCTTTAAGTATGGATAGCTGCTATTGCGCCTTCTAGTGTTTCGTAATCTTATAAGATATTTGACTACGTTAGATACTTCAAGTGATGCAGATCTGGGGTTTGTGTAATTAAAAAACTAAAAACAATTTTCATTATTGATATTACGGATAGTTGATGAAGCTGATAAATCAATTATTCCATTTATAATAGCTTTGAATAGCCAGTTTACGTTTGTAAAATCATTTGTGATTTGCTCTAGAGATTGTAAACTTAACTGGAAGGTAGTCGACACTAAGTTGTTGCATTCAGTTCAGTCATCATTCCGCTCCTTTTTAGAGGTATCATTGAAGCCAATCAGACCACTTTTACAGACTATTAATATTTTTTTTTTTTATTTATAATTTCTTAACCGATAATATTATTAAAATTTACATTTTTTTTTATTATTTATTTACAGGTGGCAATGGTCGAAGTACAATTAGATCAAGATACTAAAGTGCCCGAAGGAATGCTTGTAGCATTTGCAATATGCACAACATTATTAGTCGCCGTTCATATGCTCGCCTTAATGATAAGTACATGTATTCTTCCAAATATAGAAACTGTATGTAATTTACATAGTATCTCATTAGTTCATGAATCGCCGCACGAACGTTTACATTGGTATATTGAAACGGCATGGGCCTTTTCTACCCTACTCGGACTTATATTATTTTTACTTGAAATTGCAATATTGTGTTGGGTTAAATTCTACGATGTTAATAAAACGGCTGCATGGTCAGCATGTGTTGTACTTATACCAGTTTTAATAATATTTTTGGTATTTGCAATACATTTTTATCGCACACTAATGACGCACAAATATGAGGTGAGCGTATCGGGTATACGAGAATTGGAAATATTAAAAGAACAAATGGAACAAGATCATTTGGAACATCATCGACTGCGTGGCAATAATTTTAATGGAGGCGAAATTGTTTAATCGAAATAAATTTGTTAAATAGTTTTAATTATTATTTTATATAATATAAATACAGCAGGGGCGCTCTAAAAACGAACAGGTTAAAATGTTTAATCATTTTTTTTCAATATAGTACACAGAACTCTGAGAATCTGAAAGATCCTCGAATGCGCACGTTGTTAACGGAAACGTGCAACTAATCAATATTAAAGGACGATTTTCAAAATAAAATATTATTATGGGACGATCATCTTTTGTGTACTTTTCCGAGTTTCAAGAAAAAGTTGTTAAATATTCAACCCCCTTCGTTTTTTACGCGCGGCCGCTGTAAATATGTAGCAATACATAAACATAATTAATTATATTTTATAAGAGATTATATATTTTGCTAATTAAATTAAAAAAAAAAAAAATAATAATAATAATATTAAAAAAGACATAGATTTTAAGTTTTTTTTTTTTTTTTATATTATTTTTGTTAATCAAGTGATATCTAATGAATAATATTTTATTTTATTGTTATTAAATACAACAACAATATTTAATACATATTTAAGATTTTTAAGATTAAATGAAAACATATCGATGAGAAATGTTTGTCGAAAAGCAAAAATTAATGAAATATTTTCCAAATTTAAATTAGGCTGAAATTTATATAAATTAGAGATGTTTGAAAAGTTCCTAATATCCGGTAAAAAATAATACTTATGCTGAAAAAACACAGGCAGGAACCTTGCATTGTAATTACAAATTAAATTAATTAAATCTTTTCACGTACTCAAAATAGTGCCGCAGCGTTGCACCGACGCCTTAAAGTTTTGGTCTGACAATGACATGCTGAAGTATATAAAATTATTGGCAATTAACGATGTAAGTTGCTGTGACAAAGGCTCAAATTGATAAGGTAAAATCCAGAGTTTTTTTTTATATAATAAAAGGCGATGGCTTAATCTAAACTCGAAAATGACTTAAAGAATTGTTTAATCGACACGACTCAGTGTAGCCTTCTATGTTTTTATTATGCGAAATTCCTAAGTTCACTAAATCGTGAGGCGATTGTCATGCGAATCGACAATCATAACTGGGGTGATTAACTTTTATGAACACGCAAGATTTCGTATTGCAAGTAAATACTTAAACGCCAATATTTTTTACTTACAAGATTTGGTTTCTCTTTTAGAATGCACTAATTAGTACGAAAATGATACATGCAAGCACACATGTTTGCTGCAACTTAAATAGAATGTGGCAAGTTGTCTTAAATTCTAATTTTGCTGCGCAACTGTCAGTGCTGACACTACATTCAAAATTTGTCAAAATGGAGCACCGATTTTCGAATTTATTCGACAGAATATATTTCTTTATGTCAAAAAACGATGCACATCTGTTTTAAGTGCAAAACTGCACGCAGTTCTGTTTGCAAAAGTTCTTGCAGGAAAGATATTTCGAACTGGATTAATATTTTAATTAGGTTTCATTAGATTTGGAAAATATTTGATTAATTTTGAATAATGTATCGTTATGTTTGAAAATGATATATTTTGAAGTATAAATGGTTCGATTTATTCTGAAAAGTCTGCAAATATATATATATATATATATATATATATATATATATATATATATATATATATATATATATATATATATATATATATATATATATATATATATATATATATATTTCCATTATTAAGATTTAACAATAGTCAAGAAAAAATATTTATCTAATTGATGATACTCATCAGTGATTTATACGAAAACCATAATTTTAGTTTGTTTAGCTACAACAGCAGCACATCTGGTTTTATCTGTTTTTTTTTTAGTTTCTTTAAATTTTATGATTTGTTATATTTTATTAGTATAAATATTTATTTAATTTTTCCCTGTGATCTCTTTACGATATATACTTTGTATCTCTTTTTACTATCTCTATAATTACCGTGTGTATGCATGGCCGTTTATTTAAGCATTATATTGTTAAATTTATAATAATTATAATAATTTATGTTGCATACCAATTTTAAATAGACAAGATATTAAAAACAATCTATCCACTTTAACTTCCATTATAGACCACCCACCGAACGAAAAAAACTTTTTAAGGCAAACGAAAATTCTTTATAAACAAAATACAAATGCTTCCGAATATCTAAATTTTATATATTAAAATAAAGCTAACTGTATTAGTATGGCCAAAAGTATGGTCACTGGAATAGAAAATATAACCAAATAACACTATTATTACAAAAAATATTCTAGCAAAGTAACACAAAATTAAATCTCTCTCTCTCTCTCTCTCTCGGACACAATAAAATACTCACAATGATCTTTATTTACAAAACTTAACCTTTAATTAATGTAGCTTTTGTAAAAACAAATGGTTTCAGAGCAAGAAGGGATAATGATCATAATGATCATTATTGATCATTACTGCTCTCCTTTTTGGATTTTGATAGCACATTTGACACGATAAACAAAACGTAATATGATCTAAAGTAAAAATGTATCTAAACATTGATCGCAGATCTGAACGCAGATTTAAACGAATTTGTAATTTGTAAAATCTAAAAATATCAAAATATTTGTGACCGAACATCCATAACAGAGAAAGAAACGCATCAAAATATCAAGTCAAGTCCTAAGGATTTCATTAAACTAGTTACGCGCAAGATAAATGGAAAGTTTGAAGACTGATATATTAAATAAAATGTATAGTCGAAGCTATAGGGTTAATATAAAAAAAATAAAATAAAAAATAAATCTAATTTTATTAGATCAATATTATAGTTTAGAGTACCAAACGTCTCTGACATCTAGCTAAAGATAAAGGAAAAGCAAAGTCTTTGCCTCAAAACACCATCATGTGGTGTTTCAGTTAACAAATCGAACAAGAAGTATTGGTGTTGTTTTATGCTTGGTTACGTGACGAACACTGTCCTACATTTTTATTCATTTTCATTAAATCATATTGTTACAGTGTTGCCAATATACAATATTGTCATTTCTATAATTATAGTGTTACCATAACATGCTCTTTTCTCTTTTCTTAAAAATTATAAAGTTAATTCACTACCAAAAGTTTTGAATAATATAAGTATATACAGATTATAAGTAATTCAAATACCTTAAGGGATAATTTTATAAAACAAAACTAAAATAAAAATAAGATATTCATGTTAGATCTACATAGTATAGTTATGGATTTTCATCATAATTTTGTTCGTAGTCTTTCAGATATTCCGGTTGTTTTTTATATCGTTGAGAACGTCTCATCTTTGGAGTTGTATCATTCACCTCGGCTGGTTGATGTTGTTGTTGACATTGACTTTGTAACTGTCCATGATGTTTATCATTGTGTCTCGATGACGTACTGACTTCATCCATCACTTCATGACCATGCTCATTATGACCTGCTGCAATGTTGACCTCATGTCCTCTCACATTACGATTCTCATCAAGACTAATTGTATTGTTATGACAAGCCTCTGTTAATATGTTGTCATCTCTTGATTGATTTGGGTATGCGTCTCGGTCTCGTTGATTCTCCTGACTCTCAATGTTGGAGACCAATGGCGGATATACTTCAATATGAGTATTTGATGTTGGTAGTTTACTATTTCGGGGTATATCATCTGATATAGATTGTTGTTGATGACCGTTATTTGGTACGTGGTTGAATTCATTCAATTGCTGACGATTACGAATGTATCTCTTACCATTTGCATCAATTTCATACGCACGGCTTGATAGTTGATCTTTGACTATTGCAAATGTTCTAAGTTTGTCTTCAGGACGAAGTTTCACCATCACACCTGTACCAATTTTTAGATCGTTTAATGGCTTTGACGATTTATCATAATATTTTTTTGATTTTGTTCTTCTTCGTTTGATTTTATTGCTGACATCTTTGACACTTCGTGGCTTTAGGTTTTTTTCAAGTCTTGGTAGTACTGATCTAATATTTCTTGACATTAGTCGTTGTGCTGGCGAGTATCCAATTTCATTTGGGGTATTACGATGTTCAAGTAATGCTTTCCAAAAGCACTGCTTCGACGATTCACATTTTTTTATAATCCGTTTTATTATTTTAACGGCAGATTCTGCTTTCCCATTTCCCCGAGGATAATATGGAGAAGAGTTGACATATGTGAAGTTCCAGTCATCACTGAATTCTATGAACTTCTTATTTTTAAAGTTATGTGCGCCATCAGTAATAACTTTTTGCGGAATGCCAAATCTTGAAAAGCATGTTTTGCAGGTTTGTATCACATCTTCTGCAGTTGTCCCTTTCATGAATATTGTTTCGATATAATCTGAATAATGATCCACAATTATCATGATATTTCGCTTTTGGTTTTTACATTCAGCTTCACAGAAATCCATGGAAACAACTTGAAACGGATATGTAGGGATTTTGTGTGTTAGCATTGGCAATTTCTGTTGACTATCGGAATATATAGCACAAACATAGCATGATTTTATTTTTATTTGTATATCCTTTGTAATGTTTGGCCAAAAAATAGTTTGTCTACATCTTTGTAGACATGCTTGGATGCCTTCATGTCCATAATGCAGATTATTGAGATATTTGTCTCTTAACTTTGTTGGTATGACGAATCTGTCATCTTTAAGCACGATGCCATTTTGAATTTTAAGATGATCTTTTATAGATGTATATATTTTTACTTCTTCGTTGGTTGATTTATTTTTCCAATTCGTGTTGATCTCTTGAATTACTTGTTGTAGAATATCATCAGTTTGTGTTTCTTGACGAATTTCCTCAATTTGCTGATTTCCAATTTCTTCTATATCATCTGGTTTGATGTTTTCTATGATTTTTAGAACCTTGACTATTTCATCATTTTCCAGGATTGACTGATCTTCACTCACAGGAAGTCTCGATAATAGATCTGGAATAAGCAGTTGTTTACCAGGAATATATCTGATCAGCAAATCATATTTTTGTAGACACAACCTTAATCGTTGAATTCGCTTTGTACATTTGTGAATTGGTTTATTGAATATGTTTTTTAGTGAAATGTGATCAGTTTCTATTATCACTTTACTCCTTCCACTAATATACTGATTGAAACGCAAGCAGGCAAAGGTAATTGCTAATAGTTCGATTTCACATTGTGAATAATTTTGCTCCGTTTTTGTTAGCGATTTACTTGCAAATATTACCGGATGTTGGTTTTGCAAAAGAACAGCTCCTAATCCTTTTCTAGACCCATCGGTTTGTATGATTACGTCTTCTTCTAGACTATAATACTTTAGGATCGGAATTTGTATGATTAATGATTTCAAGTTTTTGAATTCATCATTTTCTTGTTTATTCCAATAATAATTCCTAGATTTGATCATATTACGTAGATGTATTGATGTTTTTGATACATTTGGAATAAATTTGGTTAGATAATTGATCATTCCTAAAAATTTTTGAGTTTCAGGAATATCAGTCGGTTTGCTCATCTTTGTTATTGTTGATATCTTTGATTGATCCGGTTTGATTCCATTTTCTGTTAACAAGTGACCATAAAACTTTACTTCAGTTACAGCCAGTTTCATTTTTTCACGATTAATTTTGACATTTGCTTTTCGTAGTTTTAAAAATAATTGTTTTAAATTTTGATTGTGATCTTTCAATGCTTCTTCTTTAGTGTTGCCTTTTCCGAATACCAGTATATCATCAGCAATCAATTCGATTCCAGTGAGACCTCTAACGATTTCAAACAATTTTTGTTGAAATATTTCAGCAGATGCATTAATTCCAAATGGTAGAACTTTGAATCTATGACGACCAAATGGTGTCCAGAAAGTTGTCAAATCCATACTGTCCTTAGTTAAAGGTATTTGCCAATAACCATTTTTAGCGTCAACCAGACTGAATATCTTCGCATTTGTTAATTCAGGCAGCATTTCTTCTATAGTTGGCATTTGATACTTCGGACGTTTGATAGCTTGATTTGGATATTGAGGATCTAGACAAATCCTTATTTTATATTTGTCTTTCTTCTTTACAATTACTATGTTGGATATCCAATCAGTATGATGTTCAACTTTTTCTATTATGGCTATTTCTTCCAGTCGATTCAACTCTTTCTGTAAGATTTTCATTACTGGTAATGGTATTCGACGAGGAGATTCTTGAACAGGTAATATATTTTGATCAACATTTAGTTTGGCTTCGGATGAAACTCTTCCATCGCCTTCGAATATGTCATTGAATTCACACACAATACGTTTGGCTTCGCACCTTTCATTTTCGTTTATTTCGACATTTTGTTTTATTACATTTCCCGGATTCTTAATATTGTTTTGATTTTCTACACTGTTTATTACATTTACTTCAGTACTCAGACTATTCACTTGTATCAAATTTAATTTTTGACATGCATTCGCAGATAAAATTGGTTCTACATTACCATCAACAATTTGAAATATTACTTTATACACTTTTTTATTTGCAATACATTCTATAACTGTTTCTGCAATCGTTGTAACGGTTTCACCGTAAAATGGTTTCAATTTGGTTAAACTTTTCCGATACTTCGGATGTTTTGTAATACTTAACAAATTTTCTTCACCTATAACACAGCATGAAGCTCCAGTATCACAACATGCCATCACATTTTTGAATACATTATCGTCATGTTTCATTAATATATTGCCTCTCAATATTTTTTTGTTTGTTTTACAGCTTCTTATTATCTCGAACTTATAAACTTCATCTTCCCCGTCGCTGTTTGTTTCACTATCTCTATTTTCCACTTTCTTTATATACTTTGTCCCTTGTTTCTTCTTCTTATCCTCCTGATCATTATTATTCCTTAAGTTGGTACAACACGTTGCGAAATGGTTTTCCTGTTTACAGTTATTGCATGTTTTACCAAATGCTGGACAATTTTTTTTTCCGAATATGTGCTTTTTACCACAAAACTTGCATGTTAATAAATTCACATTCAAATTACTAGTCTTATCTCGACGATAGTTAACTTTGTTGATATTTTCTTCACTTATTTCATTTAGGTCATTTGATACCGTATTCTTTTTCATCATTTCCAGATTTTTTATATGCATTTCTCTTATTTTTGCTATATCAGTAGCTGATGTTAAGGTTAAGTCTTCATCCACGTGTTGCATCAGTTGATTTCGAGTTTTTTCGTCGCGTAAACCGAAAATAAATTGATTACATACCATTTTATTTTCCATATTGGCAAAATTACAGCCTTTCACCATAGATAATATACGATTCACATATGTTTCGATACTTTCATTTTCATTTTGGATGATGTGTTGAAATAAATAACAACTGTATCTAGATGTTATTTTTGGTAGAAACCGTTTCTCAAAAGTTTCCAGTAGTTTCGTTGGATTTTCTTTTTCAGTATTTGTAAACTTTTCAGTCATTAAGTTGTACACCCATAATCCATCTCCATCAAGACAATTTTCCAGATATGCAAATTGTACTTGCGTTGTTTGAGTCGCCAAATTTTTTACAATGCAATAATTTTTCCATTGCTGCTTAAAAATTTTTAGATTTTCCAGATTCTTCACATCACCATATTTCTCGTTCAAATTCCATTTTGGTTGATTTTCACCCATTTTAAATTCTTATTTTCCTTTTATTTTAATTAAAATATTTTTTTATTTCTTTTCTTTTTTTTATTTTTATTTCACATCTGACACCATGTTGTTTTATGCTTGGTTACGTGACGAACACTGTCCTACATTTTTATTCATTTTCATTAAATCATATTGTTACAGTGTTGCCAATATACAATATTGTCATTTCTATAATTATAGTGTTACCATAACAATTGGTACCGCTCAAACAAAAAAAAAAAATCATTAAATTAAATAAAAATAAATAAAATTGAGGTTGAAATTGTGGAAGGCCGAGTCTTATTTTCCAAAGGACAAAAAATTTGAATAAAAAAAATTCATATGGCCTAGAAAAAACTTTATACGACAATTCTGATTTAAGTAAATTTTGTGTTTTCAATTAGATATTTTGGCCTAACTAATACAATTTAATTAATACTAAAATGTAGATCTTGAGATTTAATTTCTAAAGTAATGGCATTTGATTTAGTTAAACCTGTAAAATTTCCTAATTTCCTTAATTTAATTTAGTGTCAACAAATTTAATATATAAAATCAAAAGCCACTTAATAATAATATAATTAAGTATGATTAATTTATATATGTGAAAATTTTATTAAAGACAATAAAAAAATTATTTTTTAATTATTTTTGATACAATAAAAAAATTGTTAATATTTTTTAATAAAAAAAATGGGAGAAATAATATTATATTATTTATTTATAATTAATTTAGTTTTGTTAATTAAATAATTGATAAAATGGTTGCTTTCTAAAGTACCATCGCAAGTACTTATAAGTATTTATGTACTTAGCTGGATGCGTCTGCAATATAGTAAGAGCAGTTATACGAATAGTTAAAATTAAAAAGCTCGATACGAAAGAATTTATTTTTTTATTTTTTAGTCGTATTATAATTACTGGCCCAACATCTTTAATTAGAACGATGAAACACTAAATAAAACATTCGATAGTGTTAATTTCTTGACCATCTCCAAACTATAAAACTACTTAACGTGACGAATATCGTATATTTCATATGAGTAAATTTATATCACCCTAATAGGGCAGAAGCCGTAGAGTAATAAAAATCAACGACTAAGTACACGGCAAATTCGTAAGCCATTTAAAAGGTTTTAATACGAGCTTTTCAAATATATACGTGGTTTTCATGTAGGCGATGACAAACTTGGTCAATTTCACCAAAATTGCACAGAAATAGATGATTTTTTCATATAAAATTATTAAGTAGCGTTAGTTTATTGTCTCTATTTTGGTTTTAAATTTCAAGAATATATGTAGGCATTTTGGCATGTAGTCGAGAATATAAAACGAAATTGTATATATTATGTTATAGTAAATGTTCTTATGTCGGTAAATGTGCGTATTAACTGATAAAATTTTGGTGCAGAAAAATTTGTAATTTTAAATATTTCAAAAGAGGTTATATCATCGAAGAGAGAGTTTGGTGTAATAGCGATAAATTACGAAGTGGGACGTAATTTTTTTGCTCCACTTCAATTTTCATCGTTCAACTGCTATTTATTGAGACATCGTTATTATTAGAAAGATTGACAAAACTAATTACCTTTACTGTCGTCTAAATTTCCGGCCTTTAATAGATTTTCTTTCGATCCGATCGCAGTACATTCCCTTCAAGAGCATAGCAATGAATACATAGTTTTATTTGCCTTGCATTTTACACACTGAAATAGTTGACTACACTGAAATTCATGCTACTATAATTGTCTTTTTCATCCGAAAAGTCAGATTTTCCTCAAAGGCTGATCTAAAGAGATTGCCTATCATCGATTAGTACACGAATCAAAAATCGCTGATCAATCACTCATTTCAGCAAAATTAGTGAGATACAATTTTTTAGCGACAAAATCCATCGATCCTGGTAGTTCCACTACTTATTTTCACTTTTAAGACCGAAATTTCATAAACACTGTACAATTTAAGCCAAAAATCGACACTGTTTAATATCCAGAAAAGTCTATCAAATATTTGAAACTTTAAAATTTGAGCAACAAATTAAAAAAATTTCAAACGAAGTAATCGTTGCATGATAATTGTTTCGTGTCGTTGCTAAGCAACTATTAAACAATTGATCAAGAACAAATTGCAGTCGACAATCGGTATTCAATTATTTTAGTTTCAATTTGCCATCGATACTTCGAAGTGTTTCAACATTTGTTTCAAGCTAAAAAATGGCTCAAAACGCAAATATAGAATTTAAAATTAATGCATCGCCTCATTTAAGTATGTCCGAAATTACAAAGCAACTTTTTAATCTAAACTTTCTATCGGATGTGCAATTTAGAATCGACGGCCAAATCATCTATGCTCATTGGCTTGAGTTGATGAAACGGAGCGTAGTGTTCGAAGAAAAATTTTGTAGCTTAAACGACGACAATAAAATTATACACATTTATGATTGTAAATACGAAGATTTTTACGAATTTATCCGATTTATTTACACGGATGAGTGTGAAATCAACGAGGTCAATGGGATTGCCATTTTGAAGCTGGCCATTAAATACAAAGTTATAAAGTTAGAAAACCGCATATTAAATTTTGGATCAACCATAACCTGGAAATTAAAGTGTTTTGAACATTGCGTTCTCGAGAATTATGAAATACCAAAAGAATTCCATAAATGGCAAATAGCTAGTCAACTTAACTATTATTTGAAAGATCCATATTTTATGGCACTTCCATCAAAAGTCGTGGCGGAGTTTTTAAAATTAGACGACATTGCAGATGGTGTAACTGAGGTGCAAATCTATACTACACTAGCCAAATGGCTAACATCTTATTGTAAAAACAACAAAATATCATTGTCCGAAGGGCGCATACAGTTAGATAAATTAATAAAAAATATTCGGTTTCCGTCGATGTCTAACGAGGAACTTCGTGGATGCGTAGAAGAATTTCCAGGCCTCTTAAGTGAAAGTGATTGTTTATCGATTGGAGGTCAAATGGTTTTTGGTTATAGTGAAAATAAAGAAAACGTATGGATTTCTAAACGACGAAAACTAACTCCTGTTAAGTATGCTTCGACAAGAATCCCACTTCCCTTATTTTATTCTAAAAATCAACGAAATCAACAAACTAATAATAATACCACAGAAAACAAACGAAAGGATACCATTTTTTCAGTTTTGGAAGACATGATTTTGTGTGGGTTACGAATTGGGGTTGAAAATGAGCGAAAACCAATCGAAATTGAAATGTCCCGAAAATGTGGCGCCGACCAGAAATTTATGTTCGTACAAACTGCACCAACTCATAGTGAACATCTAATGATCAATCTGGGTGACTCAATACTATTGAGTCCTAATTTCGAATATACTATCGGAATTAAATATCTGGAGGTTGATGATACAAATGCGTGTATATTTACCCGTAGTGCAAATGTTAATGTCATCATCAAAGATCCAACAAAGGTGAATATAACGCAAGTCAGCGAGAGCATGATTGAAATGTTTTTCAAACCAAGTTTTTGAATAAGATCAAGTGTTAAAATCATGTTGGTCACATTTGAGCGTATTTTCGGGGGTTACTAATATCGTTACTAATATAAGTGCATATTGTATATGTGCCAACAATAATTGAAAATAAAAGTGAAAACCAAAGTGTAATTTATTGGTCTTAAAATCTTGTTTTCCTTTTCGTGGCTTTTTTAATGTCTTTGCCTGGCTTGAATTTAACAGTTTTGATTAGCTAATAGTTAAGGTTTTAGTTTAATGGACTTCCTTCATTTTGAATTTTCTGGATTTTGGTGGAATACAATTTGTAGCATAAATTTCATTTTACTGATGTAAATGTAAACCTGGAAGGCACTACCTGGAATTTTAGCCATATGTCTTATCGGCATGTATGTTTATTTTAGCCATATGTCGTATCGGTATCACTTGAAATACAACTGTAAAATAGACATACATTTTCAAAAATCATTTTATAGCTTAAAAGTTCGGACATGGGTTTATTACGTGTTGCATTGAATATAAATTCAAATTCGTAAATTTGCAAAGGCTAACCCCTTTGCTAATTATTTAGCATAATTTTTTTTGTTAAAATGTTAATTTATTTTAAAGCTGTATTTATACTGATGACCAGAGCTTTTGATTGAGGTATCATTCATCACAATCGGACCACTATTACGTGTTGTATTGAATATAAATTCAAATTCGTAAATTTGCAAAGGCTAACCCCTTTGCTAATTATTTAGCATAATTTTTTTTTGTTGAAATGTTAATTTATTTTAAAGCTGTATTTATACTGATGACCAGAGCTTTTGATTGAGGCATCATTCATCACAATCGGACCACTATTACGTGTTGTATGGAATATAAATTCAAATTCGTAAATTTGCAAAGGCTTACCCCTTTGCTAATTATTTAGCATAATTTTTTTTGTTGAAATGTTAATTTATTTTAAAGCTGTATTTATACTGATGACCAGAGCTTTTGATTGAGGTATCATTCATCGCAATCGGACCACTATTACGTGTTGTATTGAATATAAATTCAAATTCGTAAATTTGCAAAGGCTAACCCCTTTGCTAATTATTTAGCATAATTTTTTTTTGTTGAAATGTTAATTTATTTTAAAGCTGTATTTATACTGATGACCAGAGCTTTTGATTGAGGTATCATTCATCACAATCGGACCACTATTACGTGTTGTATTGAATATAAATTTAAATTCGTAAATTTGCAAAGGCTAACCCCTTTGCTAATTATTTAGCATAATTTTTTTTTGTTGAAATGTTAATTTATTTTAAAGCTGTATTTATACTGATGACCAGAGCTTTTGATTGAGATATCATTCATCACAATCGGACCACTATTACGTGTTGTATTGAATATAAATTTAAATTCGTAAATTTGCAAAGGCTAACCCCTTTGCTAATTTTTTAGCATAATTTTTTTTTGTTGAAATGTTAATTTATTTTAAAGCTGTATTTATACTGATGACCAGAGCTTTTGATTGAGGTATCATTCATCACAATCGGATCACTATTACGTGTTGTATTGAATATAAATTCAAATTCGTAAATTTGCAAAGGCTAACCCCTTTGCTAATTATTTAGCATAATTTTTTTTTTGTTGAAATGTTAATTTATTTTAAAGCTGTATTGATACTGATGACCAGAGCTTTTGATTGAGGTATCATTCATCACAATCGGACCACTATTACGTGTTGTATTGAATATAAATTCAAATTCGTAAATTTGCAAAGGCTAACTAACCCCTTTGCTAATTATTTAGCATAATTTTTTTCTGATGAAATGTTAATTTATTTTAAAGCTGTATTTATACTGATGACCAGAGCTTTTGATTGAGGTATCAATCTATTACGTGTTGTATTGAATATAAATTCAAATTCGTAAATTTGCAAAGGCTAACCCCTTTGCTAATTATTTAGCATAATTTTTTTTTGTTGAAATGTTAATTTATTTTAAAGCTGTATTTATACTGATGACCAGAGCTTTTGATTGAGGTATCATTCATCACAATCGGATCACTATTACGTGTTGTATTGAATATAAATTCAAATTCGTAAATTTGCAAAGGCTAGCCCCTTTGCTAATTATTTAGCATAATTTTTTTTTGTTGAAATGTTAATTTATTTTAAAGCTGTATTGATACTGATGACCAGAGCTTTTGATTGAGGTATCATTCATCACAATCGGACCACTATTACGTGTTGTATTGAATATAAATTCAAATTCGTAAATTTGCAAAGGCTAACTAACCCCTTTGCTAATTATTTAGCATAATTTTTTTCTGTTGAAATGTTAATTTATTTTAAAGCTGTATTTATACTGATGACCAGAGCTTTTGATTGAGGTATCAATCTATTACGTGTTGTATTGAATATAAATTCAAATTCGTAAATTTGCAAAGGCTAACCCCTTTGCTAATTATTTAGCATAATTTTTTTTTGTTGAAATGTTAATTTATTTTAAAGCTGTATTTATACTGATGACCAGAGCTTTTGATTGAGGTATCATTCATCACAATCGGACCACTATTACGTGTTGTATTGAATATAAATTCAAATTCGTAAATTTGCAAAGGCTAACTAACCCCTTTGCTAATTATTTAGCATAATTTTTTTTTGTTGAAATGTTAATTTATTTTAAAGCTGTATTTATACTGATGACCAGAGCTTTTGATTGAGATATCAATCTATTACGTGTTGTATTGAATATAAATTCAAATTCGTAAATTTGCAAAGGCTAACCCCTTTGCTAATTATTTAGCATAATTTTTTTTTGTTGAAATGTTAATTTATTTTAAAGCTGTATTTATACTGATGACCAGAGCTTTTGATTGAGGTATCATTCATCACAATCGGACCACTATTACGTGTTGTATTGAATATAAATTCAAATTCGTAAATTTGCAAAGGCTAACTAACCCCTTTGCTAATTATTTAGCATAATTTTTTTTTGTTGAAATGTTAATTTATTTTAAAGCTGTATTTATACTGATGACCAGAGCTTTTGATTGAGATATCAATCTATTACGTGTTGTATTGAATATAAATTCAAATTCGTAAATTTGCAAAGGCTAACCCCTTTGCTAATTATTTAGCATAATTTTTTTTTGTTGAAATGTTAATTTATTTT
Organism: Tipula confusa; assembly: GCA_963556175.1. Classification (NCBI taxonomy): domain Eukaryota; kingdom Metazoa; phylum Arthropoda; class Insecta; order Diptera; family Tipulidae; genus Tipula; species Tipula confusa. The sequence continues at coordinate 64,245,940 of OY744477.1, read as the reverse complement.
AAAGCTGTATTTATACTGATGACCAGAGCTTTTGATTGAGGTATCATTCATCACAATCGGACCACTATTACGTGTTGTATTGAATATAAATTCAAATTCGTAAATTTGCAAAGGCTAACCCCTTTGCTAATTATTTAGCATAATTTTTTTTTGTTGAAATGTTAATTTATTTTAAAGCTGTATTTATACTGATGACCAGAGCTTTTGATTGAGGTATCATTCATCACAATCGGATCACTATTACGTGTTGTATTGAATATAAATTCAAATTCGTAAATTTGCAATGGCTAACCCCTTTGCTAATTATTTAGCATAATTTTTTTTTGTTGAAATGTTAATTTATTTTAAAGCTGTATTGATACTGATGACCAGAGCTTTTGATTGAGGTATCATTCATCACAATCGGACCACTATTACGTGTTGTATTGAATATAAATTCAAATTCGTAAATTTGCAAAGGCTAACTAACCCCTTTGCTAATTATTTAGCATAATTTTTTTCTGTTGAAATGTTAATTTATTTTAAAGCTGTATTTATACTGATGACCAGAGCTTTTGATTGAGGTATCATTCATCACAATCGGGCTACTATTTCGTTAGCTAATTACTTTAAAATAATATTCTCAGATTAATAAAGTCTTACCTATATCAGAACACTAAAGTCAAAATATTTTTTCACAAAAAGTTTTGTAATAAAAAAACCAGACATGGTTGTCTTTTATTTGGTGGCTCCATCTATTGGTGGTGACAACTACTAAAATACATTCTTGACACTTTTCAGAGATATTAATATAAAACAATCTAATATAAAACGTGTCTTTGCTTAACATTGGTTTTGTTTAATACATATAACAGTTCAAATTTATTTTAATCGTAGTTACAAACCTATAATTATGCTGCATTGTGTTGCATGAAATAATGAAACGACATCGTTTTAATTTTTATTTATTTTTTATTATTTTTTTGTTCATTTTGTACAATTTTCAATATAATATAAAAATTACATTAAACATATATATAATTAACATAATTTAAGGAAAACAATTTTTATATAATACTCATAGCAAGGATTTTGTAAATAAAAAATCCTTTTCACATATTATTATAACAGTTTTGTTCGAGATTTTGTGTTGTCACAAGTTTTTATTTAAAAAAAAAAAAATTATAAATTAAATTAAGAGAATTAAACGCACACTGCAACTTTAATTTGGCGGTAAATTTACAGCTAAATATTGTTTGTGCAATCGTTGCCGGCAAAATTGGTAGAATTCAATTTCTTTCGTAAAATTTTTGCGCACAATATCTTTAACCTCTTCGCTCACCGGTGGCTTAAAAGCATTTCTATTGATTTTGTTATAACTTTTGATTTCGTCTGTGGGATAATGTGGAAAATTAGTTTAAAGCAAAAATGCGATAATGACTTTGACTTACCGTAATAAACTGATGTAGCACCTTCGAAAAATCTTGGAATATATTTTTCGAACACAGCTAGGGTTGTATTTAAATCTTCGAGTACACCGACAACGGCATATTGACTTTCGACCGCATATTTAGCCCGTTCTAATGCTCCGTCCGTATTAAATGGTGTACACTCGTTAGCATGGCCACAGAAAAATAAACTTTGTCGACGATGATCTCCGATTCCTTCGTGTGTTTCACCCGTTTGATAGGTACATTCACGGTCGCCGCGCAATACACACGTTTCAAAATCTTTTCGTAACCAACGTGGATCCGGTAACGGTAGATCGGGGAATGCTTGTTTACGTTCAACATAATACCATGGTGCCCGTATATAGTAGTACCAACTGATGACACGTTCGATTGGATCTCGTACCAAATTTATATAGATTGGTGTTGGCAGCCCGAATGCTGTGAAATTTGTGTGGCACACATGTTTTACGTATACCGATGGCGTTATCAAATCGGTTACCATTTCAGCAAGTTCTAATTGTTGCGGTGGTGCCAAACGTATGGTTTCGACACGTTGTACAGCGTCACGATGGAAGGTAAATTTATTGTGTATCGACAGACGTCGAAGGAGTTCCATAAAAGTTTGTGATCCGACTTTGGGCACTCGATTGAAAAAAATCAATTCGGTTTGGGCGCGTCGTGTATTATTTAGTTCCGAAAGGCTAAGCGTTTGCATCTGTGGAAAAAAAGAATCAAAAACAAAATGGTCGATTAGTTTTAATTCTATTGTTTTAAATTTATGTTCCTTGTGACCTAGGACTTGTCTTGTAAAGAGCCATAGATGAGCGTGATACCCTTAAAATTCCACCACAGTATCCTTTTCGTGTAGCCGCTGTGATTGGAGAACACTCACATGCCTCGTACAACAATTCTAAACGCTTACGTTAACGGACACACTGTGTAGGATTGGTGGAAATTAGAAAGATACCAACAGCTCATTGAAGCAAATTCTTGGAAGACAGACCGTCAAAATTTGTGAATCATATAGAGAAATACTTATAGATCAAGAAGGGAAACAAGCAATGCAATTCTCTCTAGGTATATGAAACGCGCAATGAAACTCAGATCATCGACAAACACAAGGAAATGTGTGCCGAAACATCAAATGATGACCAAGAATTTTGGAAGTAACATCAAGTCCTGGAATTTATTCCTAATTTTTATTTTAACCGAAGTTGTTTCGGTCTAACTATCGATTTCTTGAGGTTACTTGAATAAAGATTTAAGACTTTAGAGACATCATACGGTAATAGGAGTTATATACAACCAGCTAATAATCAACAAGTAAAGCAGATATTCGCTACAACAACGGTACAAGGTATTTGCGTCTATTGTCAAAAATAGAAAATTTTGAAAAATTCAAAAAACAGTCATCGTCTGACAGGAGTCAAATTATTTTTAAGATGCTCGACTTGTAATAGTCTACACCATACATTTGGCATGGATGTACAAAATTTTAACCTTGGGGCACAGATAAACAGTCAGAAAGAAAATGTTTTGCTAGCAATACCTTTAGTCAGCACAGTCAAAAACTTCCAAAAACTGCCGATTATTGCCCAAAAATCATATTGAACAATACTATAAAAGGAGGCTCTAACCTATATCACAGAAAACTGAATTGGGATGGATTGGTTACGGAACGAACAAGAGCCTATAAATCACTCAGAACCAAGGAATACATCCTATGGTATCTTATGTCGATCTAGAAAACCAAATAAAAAGATTTTGGGAAATTGAAGAAGTTGGCCAAGAAATCGAATTTACGAGCGACGAAGAAAAATGTGAGCAGCACACTTTCAGAATACGTGCAAGAGGCAAGAAGATGGAACGTACCAAGTTACATTACATTATGTCAATAAAGAAAGCCGTAGCACGACTGATGAAAGAAGATAGATCAATAACTAAGCTAAGAGAGTCTTTGACGCTTCGGCAAAAACTTCAAATGGAGTTTGAATTTTATTATGGACATTAGGCTTAAAGCGGGATACCACAGTCACCTAAAGACCTCGAAATAAAATGGATTTCATATGTCAGCCAACCACAAATGCTAAAGGAAATTAAGCTACATTTACGATGGATCAGGCGCGCCAATCATAAGCTAGATGGACTGCAGGATGTAAATGACGCATCGGAAGATTCGTTTGTTGCTAAGATTTACAAGGAGTACAGCCAAATCATTCCCGAGTTACCTCACAACTACGGAACTTCATGAGAGCCAAATGTTAGCATTTAAAATAGTAAACAACCAACTAGAACCCCAAAGTGAATCTCACCTTAGTTCACATAATGCAAAAAATAGATGAGGATGAGTTACTTACTGCGAGTAGGCGGAAGGCTGTCTAATATCAAAATTGAATTCTCAACATTCAATAATACTGCCTTACAAGAGTCACTTAACATGGCACTTAATAGACTACACAAATAAAATGACCTTATATGTAGGAAAGTCGCTTACAATAGCTTTTATTCGGCAAAGGTATACTGGTCCATTAGCGGTAAAAACTTACACCAATAGATGTATAATCTGCCATAAGCAATGTGCGCAAACATTAAATCAAATTATAAGGGAGACATTCCAATGGTTAGAGTAGCACCGACTCGACCATTTATGCATACTGGTGTAGATTATGCTGGACCTTTCCAACTTCGGAGTTCACCAGGGCGAGGTCACAAAAGCTTTATATAAGAATTACGTAGAAGTATTCATATGCCTTGCGGTAACAGCCATTCACACAAAAGAATTAAGCGATTTGTCATCAGGAGGTTTCATAGCAGAATTTAAGCGCTTCACAGCACACCGATGGTTTTGTACGGAACTTTATATAGTGACAGTAGTTCACAATGATGGTACATAAACTATATACTACCGCATTATATACTACCGCCGAGCGCCACATATATCACTTTTAGGATAACTGGGGAACAGCATTTGAAGAAATGACTACGGTAGTTTACCTAATTGAAGCGTGTCTAAATTCCGGACCACTCTTTTCAGTGAAATTTGATAGGCGAGTCTATGAGAATAATCCTGGTTAAGGATTATAACCTACCTCTAGAGAAGTGGCTTATACGAAGGGGTCAAGAGGTTTATAATGGAAAAGAAGGCTTATTTATAGAGTTGTTACTATAAAGGGCAGTTATGGATGATTGCCCAAAATCAGTCATCTTCCAATTGAGGATAATAACCAGATGGAAAAAATGGGTCTGCCAAAAGCTAATAACAACCCCATGAAAGTTAGGCAATCATGATCTGCTGCATATACTTCGAATCAAAAACAACCGTCCCAACACAGATGAAAATTAAGAGCAAACAGCCAATTAAACCTTTACTTAGCTCGCTCGCAATAATCTTTATGGTCGAGTATACCACAGCACTAACAATGCCTTTATTTTGATAAAATTGATCAAGAGAATCTTATAAATGGGCAATCTAGGATTATATTTAACTATAATCTTACATCATTTTGGGCAGAGCTAGACCACCTCGAAGGTGTTTCCCGTCAGCTAGACCAATTGTGCGCAATACAACATTTATACCATTAATACATTTGGACATGTTCAAATATATTAAAATCACAGCTTAAACAAACCATGTCTGCAAACAATTTTCAATCCAATTTTGAACTCCTAAGGTCACAACAGCTTATACTTTCGATGGCAATTAAAAGCTAAAGCAGGGATTTTATGACATTTTCCTTTGCAAAAAAGTCATACCACTCATCTTTAACCCCAATTTTATCTCGAAAAATTACACTATACCGCCTCGATATAAAATTACCATCAGTATTCTCGTCGAAGTACTAAAAGGAGACATTACAACTTCAAGATGCACATTACAACTTTAATTTCCCGATGCATTCAAAGAGGCGTATGCAGCAATAATATATGCAAGATTAGTAGAGCAAGGTAGCCCTCTTGAAAACCATATCAACTCCACTATTGGCATGAATGTTGCTTCTCTACTGAGTGACGTGGAGCAGAGAGAGTTAAAGCAGTAGTAATTTCAATAAGAAAGCAACTGCATATACAAGATTTTCTAAAAATAGGTGACCGATTGAAGGCAATACGAATATACAGCTCGGCAGGTAAAGAAGATGCAGCAGGTCAAACTCGTACATCAGAAAATCAATAGCTAAATAAGTGGAAAGATAATCGGTGGAAGCTAAATAGGTGGAAACACTTCTCCAAAGATAACCGCATATACACTGAAGTAAATGACGCACTTCCAGATGAAAACTATAAGGAAATAAACAACACCCACCCAACGGAGAGAGAAGTTCCAAGTGGTATAAGGAAGTAAAGAACAACAAAGTTGCTGGATCAAACAACATCCCAGCTTATCCACTGAATTAGTAATATATCTATGCAGCGACAGCGGTTCTAACTGAATGCAAGAATTGGAAAGGGATTTCTCTCCTTAACAGCATAATCGAATTATTGGTCATGGCCCCTGGAGCGTATTTTACCTGTGAAGCAACAGTCACATACGAAATGAGTAAGATGGCTTTAGACCAGGAAGAAGGTGCACGGATCACAACAATAAAATTCGGATAATTCAACGATAATTGGAGAGGTCGGGAGATTTGTATACCTTAGTTGACCAGTGGCAAACATAAGAGGCACTGAAGATGATATAAGTCAAAGGAATAACAAAGCCAACAACACCTTTAACATGCTCCACAAGATTTGGAACACTTTCGCGCTGCCACGAAATACAAAGCTACGAATATTCAATTCCTGTGTAAAATCTTTGCTATACCGTATGGTTGTGAAAAATGGAAAACTCGCAGAAAATCACACGAAGACTCCACGTATTTGTAAATAAATATCTCAGACGATTAATAAGATGCTTCTGGCCAACAAAATCACGAATGAGGAGCTCCTCCTGCAAACATGGCAAATCGACGTAGAAAAGGAAATTAGGAAATAAAAATAGAGATGGATGGGGATGGACACACTATGACATTGTGTCATTGCCAGGATGTGATTATAAAGGAACCCACAAGGAAAGAAGAAAATCGGAAGACCACCGATGACATGGAAAAGAAGTATGTTAACTGAAGGGAAATCAGTAGGTAAGACATAGAGTGGGATGGTCTAGTCAGTAGACGCTCTTTTACCCACGGCTTATTGTGCAACGCTAGCCATATTACAGCAAAAGTTAGTAGATAATAAGTTTTGGTTTAGTGGTCCAGAATTCCTGCTTAACTACACCTATGAATGTCCAAGCAAGTTATTAAAACCCCACCCAGTATCCTGCACCTAGTTTCCTGAACGAAAATATTTAACAATTCTATCTGTCATCACCTTGCACTGATGAATCAATAATCGAAAATCTAGTCAACGAGGTAACTTTTTAAAAGCTGATCTATATAATGGCATTATTTTATTTTATTTTGATTTATTTACTTATTTGTTTCTAAGTTTATAAACAATTAACTAAAGGCGAATCCAGACACTCACCCGTGGAAATAGTTATATAAACACACAATAAATTCACGACATGTCAATGTTGGTTGTCTGTTTGCATAACAATGACATTCATTCAATTTCGAAGTCGAACATAATTCATCTTTTCAGCACATTGCTGAATAACGATGGTTGCAGTGATCATCAATAGATGGTGCGATCACAAACCAAAAGACGTCAGATTAAAGAAAATAAAAATACGCACAACGTCCATTCCATAGTAAGACGTCGATCGAGGAACATCTCGATTACACGGAGAAATATCATCACCGATCACCTTCATCATCATCATCATCAACAACAATTAAGATAATTAATTGTTTGCGAAAAAGAAAAATAAATGGTTTGAAAAATAAAAAGCGGCATACCGCTCTTCTTTGCATGGAATCCAAATTATTGTCTTTATATAATTTTGAAATTTTCAATCATCTGCTAGTGGAATAAGTTGTAGGTGTCTACTAAGAAGGATTTTGTCCATTTCTGTCAGTCACTGCAGTCACGATGTAAATGTGAATCTTTTCAGAACAACATCTTATACCGTCAGACCAACCAGGTCCTTGGTTTTGGAATACTTGTACGATCCACAGCATTAGTTGATCGCAACATCTATGAGTTTATGCAATGGATTTTAGTAGTGAAAATAACACTTTTGAAATAGGGACTATTTTTTGGTACCTTTCATGTTAGTTATGTGGGAGTTAATATTAAAGTACATCTTTGCGCAAGGCAAACGTGCTTTGTATACCCTATGTCCATTGCTAAAGTCTAAGTACCTTGCAAATGAAGACAAGTTTGGGCTTGTCATGAATAATTGTTAGAATGAGACCACCATTTAGCAAATTTTGTGGCTTTTTTTGGTTGTTTAAACAATACAAAAACCGGGCTTTTGATCGAACCCGATAGAACCAATAAGGGTATGTAATACCGATTATTATTACTATGGTAATAATCTTTCAACAATTTGTATAGATTCGAAGTACAAAAATAAGTAACCGAAAAAGTTTCATTCTTTTAAGTGCATACTCGCATACCTTTCACTTTCACATATATCTAGTTTGTTGCAGATATATCGAGCGTAACGCAATCTGCAGATTTATGCTCATTCGTCACATTGTCGTAAATTGAAAGTAATCTTTTGCATAAATTTATTGTTATATAAACATATAACATTATGAGTTTATGATTTGAATTTTGCATATTTTCGCATAACAATGTATTTGACATTCAATCTCTGCTCTACAAACACTTCCTAAATATTTCGATTGTTAACGCGTTGGCTTTAACAAAATGTTGCATTCGCATGTTATTATATAAAGAGGTGACGAGACCAGTTCGAATGTAAATCTATCCAATATTTCACAAGCTTTATGAACTTTTATTTTTTAAAACCGCATTTGACGATTTCATTTCAAAGTGATACAATTCATAAAATTTGCAAAATTTTTGACCCAATTTAATGTTATTTTGACCGTCTGTATAACAATAACGATAAAACCCATAACTTTAAAGTTTTTTGTTCACAACATCAGTAGTAGTTTACATTGTTGACCGGTTCGTTTTAAATTAAATATTCAAAAAGCATAAGTGATAACTATATGTCTTATCAAGATTGAAATGGTTATAAAAAAAATTTGTGTAACTATAAATTATGTCTGTGTAACATACAATTTATGATAAAATAAAAAAATTATATAATCTCAAAGTTGACCATAAAACTTATAATGTTACATCTAACGTAAGACACGAAGACTGACGCTTTTATTACGCCTATGTTTAGTCATCTTCATGCTAATAAAATGATGTTCATGAGATGATCATGATTTTTAACTTTATTCAACTTTTGATACATGTGAAATAGTTTTAAAAACTATTTAAATTTTTTAAGACCGTTACGAACGTGATTACAACTATTTGAAAGCAGAGATAAAAAGATATTTCAACACGAATTTTCGAAAATATACAAGATCGTAAAATTTTCGCTCGAAAAACCAAGATTTTTTTTAACGGAGTTAGAGCTATCTAGAAAAGCTTATAAAGCCATAGTCACCACCGTTAGACCGTTACAACTATTTGGAAGCAGAGATAAAAAGATATTTCAATACGAATTTTCGAAAATATACAAGACCGTACAATTTTCGCTCGAAAAACCAAGATTTTTTTTTAAACGGAGTTAGAGCTATCTAGAAAAGCTTATAAAGCCACAGTCACCACCGTTAGAACGTTGCAACTATTTGAAAGCAGAGATAAAAAGATATTTCAATACGAATTTTTGAAAATATACCAGACCATACAATTTTCGCTCGAAAAACCAAGATTTTGTTTTTAACGGAGTTAGAGCTATCTAGGAAAGCTTATAAAGCCACAGTCACCACCGTTAGAACGTTGCAACTATTTGGAAGCAGAGATAAAAAGATATTTCAATACGAATTTTCGAAAATATACAAGACCATACAATTTTCGCTCGAAAAACCAAGATTTTGTTTTTAACGGAGTTAGAGCTATCTAGGAAAGCTTATAAAGCCACAGTCACCACCGTGTTAGAACGTTGCAACTATTTGGAAGCAGAGATAAAAAGATATTTCAATACGAATTTTCGAAAATATACAAGACCATACAATTTTCGCTCGAAAAACCAAGATTTTGTTTTTAACGGAGTTAGAGCTATCTATAAAAGCTTATAAAGCCATAGTCACCACCGTTAGACCGTTACAACTATTTGGAAGCAGAGATACAAAGATATTTCAATACGAATTTTCGAAAATATACAAGGCCGTACAATTTTCGCTCGAAAAACCAAGATTATTTTTTAAACGGAGTTAGAGCTATCTAGAAAAGCTTATAAAGCCATAGTCACCACCGTTAGACCGTTACAACTATTTGGAAGCAGAGATAAAAAGATATTTCAACACGAATTTTCGAAAATATACAAGGCCGTACAATTTTCGCTCGAAAAACCAAGATTTTTTTTTTAACGGAGTTAGAGCTATATAGAAATGCTTTTAAAGCCTTAGTCACCACCGTTAGACCGTTACAACTATTTGGAAGCAGAGATAAAAAGATATTTCAATACGAATTTTCGAAAATATACAAGACCGTACAATTTTCGCTCGAAAAACCAAGATTTTCTTTTTAACGGAGTTAGAGCTATATAGAAAAGCTTTTAAAGCCTTAGTCACCACCGTTAGACCGTTACAACTATTTGGAAGCAGAGATAAAAAGATATTTCAATACGAATTTTCGAAAATATACAAGACCGTACAATTTTCGCTCGAAAAACCAAGATTTTCTTTTTAACGGAGTTAGAGCTATATAGAAAAGCTTTTAAAGCCTTAGTCACCACCGTTAGACCGTTACAACTATTTGGAAGCAGAGATAAAAAGATATTTCAATACGAATTTTCGAAAATATACAAGACCGTACAATTTTCGCTCGAAAAACCAAGATTTTTTTTTTAAACTGAGTTAAGGCTATCTATAAAAGCTTATAAAGCCATAGTCACCACCGTTAGACCGTTACAACTATTTGGAAGCAGAGATAAAAAGATATTTCAATACGAATTTTCGAAAATATACAAGGCCGTACAATTTTCGCTCGAAAAACCAAGATTTTCTTTTTAACGGAGTTAGAGCTATATAGAAATGCTTTTAAAGCCTTAGTCACCACCGTTAGACCGTTACAACTATTTGGAAGCAGAGATAAAAAGATATTTCAATACGAATTTTCGAAAATATACAAGGCCGTACAATTTTCGCTCGAAAAACCAAGATTTTCTTTTTAACGGAGTTAGAGCTATATAGAAATGCTTTTAAAGCCTTAGTCACCACCGTTAGACCGTTACAACTATTTGGAAGCAGAGATAAAAAGATATTTCAATACGAATTTTCGAAAATATACAAGACCGTACAATTTTCGCTCGAAAAACCAAGATTTTTTTTTTAAACTGAGTTAAGGCTATCTATAAAAGCTTATAAAGCCATAGTCACCACCGTTAGACCGTTACAACTATTTGGAAGCAGAGATAAAAAGATATTTCAATACGAATTTTCGAAAATATACAAGGCCGTACAATTTTCGCTCGAAAAACCAAGATTTTTTTTTTAACGGAGTTAGAGCTATATAGAAATGCTTTTAAAGCCTTAGTCACCACCGTTAGACCGTTACAACTATTTGGAAGCAGAGATAAAAAGATATTTCAATACGAATTTTCGAAAATATACAAGACCGTACAATTTTCGCTCGAAAAACCAAGATTTTTTTTTTAAACTGAGTTAAGGCTATCTATAAAAGCTTATAAAGCCATAGTCACCACCGTTAGACCGTTACAACTATTTGGAAGCAGAGATAAAAAGATATTTCAATACGAATTTTCGAAAATATACAAGGCCGTACAATTTTCGCTCGAAAAACCAAGATTTTTTTTTTAACGGAGTTAGAGCTATATAGAAATGCTTTTAAAGCCTTAGTCACCACCGTTAGACCGTTACAACTATTTGGAAGCAGAGATAAAAAGATATTTCAATACGAATTTTCGAAAATATACAAGGCCGTACAATTTTCGCTCGAAAAACCAAGATTTTCTTTTTAACGGAGTTAGAGCTATATAGAAATGCTTTTAAAGCCTTAGTCACCACCGTTAGACCGTTGCAACTATTTGGAAGCAGAGATAAAACGATATTATAATACGAATTTTCGAAAATATACAAGACCGTACAATTTTCGCTCGAAAAACCAAGATTTTTTTTTAACGGAGTTAGAGCTATCTAGAAAAGCTTATAAAGCAATAGTCACCACCGTTAGACCGTTACAACTATTTGGAAGCAGAGATACAAAGATATTTCAATACGAATTTTCGAAAATATACAAGACCGTACAATTTTTGCTCGAAAAACCAAGATTTTTTTTTTAGAGGAGTTAGAGCTATCTAGAAAAGCTTATAAAGCCATAGTCACCACCGTTAGACCGTTACAACTATTTGGAAGCAGAGATAAAAAGATATTTCAACACGAATTTTCGAAAATATACAAGATCGTACAATTTTCGCTCGAAAAACCAAGATTTTTTTTTTAACGGTGTTAGAGCTATCTAGAAAAGCTTATAAAGCCATATTCATTACCGTTAGACCGTTACAACTATTTGGAAGCAGAGATACAAAGATATTTCAATACGAATTTTCGAAAATATACAAGACCGTACAATTTTCGCTCGAAAAACCAAGATTTTTTTTTAACGGAGTTAGAGCTATCTAGAAAAGTTTATCAAGCAATGGTTACCACCGTTAAACCGTTACGAACATGATTACAACTATTTGGAAGCAGAGATAAAAAGAAAATTTCAACACGAATTTTCGAAAATATACAAGGCTATGGACCGTACAATTGTCGCTCGAAAAACCAAGATTTTTTTTTAGCTATAAACTGTTATACTAGTATGACGTTATGACGTATAGTTTCTGATTCGGTCATTACCTATTTTTCGAAATTGCATAAGGTTCGTTTCGTAAAAAATTTAAATTCGATTTCATTTCTTCCATCCCGGAAACATTTACTTTAGCTTTTAACTTTAGCTTTGATTTTATCTTTATGATTAAACTCGTGGGTGGGTTATCGATTTTTTTAAATTCGGCAATAACTTTGTTCATTAGACATTGAACTCTAAAATGTAACGTTTTATTACGAAATATATGCGAAAAATAATTTAAAATTTTGTATAAAAATTATTGGAAAATTTTTACAAACTCGTGCCGATAGCACATACTAAAATCATATACATAGACATTTTAAAATGTTTTACTTTTATTTTCATCCCACTTTCTTCGATGCCTACTTAAAATTCTGCAAACTATCTCTTATTAATGTATACGTGCCGCTCTTAACTCATAAATGACTTAAAAATTACCAAAAATCAAAATAATAAAAAAGAAACTTTCAATTAAACTACTGTGCACACACTGGCACATACACACACACACACACCGACAAAACTATTCACCTTAATCGAAAGTAACAAAATTTATGAACTGTACAATTTTAGATCATCTTGAAAATAGAAAATTTCAAAATTTATTATAATTTTGCCGCAGCGCATGTGAGATAATCTCCAATGCGGTCTTATATAATTTCTTTCTAATTGATTTTTTTTACGATCTAACATCTCGATTTAACCGTTTTTATTTTATTTATCCGCGCCTATTAATTATGATAAAACTAGGATGTACTGTACTCCTAGGTTTTTATTTCGATTATGTACTTTCGATCCGATGCACATTTCAAACAGTATACGTAAACGGATTTTATCTTCTTCTTAAATAATTAATTAATTAACCGTTACATTCTATGAATAATCTTTACGAGGTGTAATTATATAAAGCTGTGATGCACAATTTATTAAAAACTGTAGATCATAAATTTGCTTCGGTTGTCGGAGATCAAAAATATTTGAGCGCGAACAAAAACACATTCACTTTTGCTTATCTAAATCTAAGTACATGAACTCATTATTTGAATAATCGTTGGTACAGTATAATTTAAAAAAAAAAAAACGTAGAATTGATCACCTATCTAGATGAGAGCTCGTGCAGCTGAAAATATTTTGAATACAGTCACTACTCAAATCCTAGTAATTTGAAAGGTAATTTTGTACGATCAAAATTTGAATCGTTGGAGATTAATATTCGATACACGAAACTAGTTTTTTCAAAATAATTAATAGTACCAAACCGAACAAGTCAAGCGGGAAAAAGGACGAAAAGGGTGTAATAAATTATTAGGCAAGCCTTATACGGTCAACTATAGAGCATGACTCGATTCCCATGGAAAATCTGATAATTAACAAATACAGATTATGAGGAAGAAGAGGTTCTCGATTATCAGTATTACCAGCAAGTAAGTGTCACCACCAAGGCAAAATTGTTATCTTTAATCGAAATAAAGACACCTCCAATCAAGCCTCGACTTTACGTCCATGATGATTGGTGATGCAGATAAATCATGATATTATTTTGATATCTATACTGCCGAAAAGGAGTCTCCTGATAATATTCGGGATATGTACGATTGAGTCACAGGGCTCTTAACTCACTTTGCAACCAGGATAAACTAACCAAAAATTTGGTGAATTGGTTGATGCTGTTGAAATTGGACTTACCCACCGCCATTAAGTTGGAGGAGTCTACAACCAAGCATATAAATCAAGCATATATATCGGAATATATAGGTACATGGAAAGGACTTTGTACATTTTTGGAGAAACATTTGTTCACTTTGGACAAAATTGACTATAGTAAAAAATTAAATAGCCGAGTTCCCATGCAGTTATCAACCGCTCGTTCATCTAACCAAAACCACCGTAGTCATTTGGTGTTGATGTCATGGAATCCGGTTAATCTTTCTGTATAAAGTGGGGCATACAGGATGATGCATTATGATTGTTTGTCCCAATTTTTCTGCGTTCTCTCCCGTTGAGCATCATTAATACATTTGCAGAATTCGGATTTACCCAGCAAAAAACCCAGCAGGTATTCCAGTTTCTTCAGCGAGTTCAGTTTCATGCAGAAATTACAAACTAATCAAAACATATTCTATTGCAGATTTGGACCAAGAATGATTATGTTCTTGACAGCCGACCTAATATTGGATGTGACATTGGCTGATTGCCGTTTTCGAAAAATCCGTCGTGTTTGGGCAAATCTTATAATATTGCAATGTGCCTCTTCCTGAACTTGGATAAGAATCTTTACCCCTTACAAAAACTGACATCACCTCATTATTTCTTGTGACATCATTACGTATTAAAGATGGCCAGTTCTATCACAAAACTGAGTGTCTTTGTCGATGGCTCATTCAAAATTTTATCATCATTTTCGTTGAATGGAGTTCTGAATTCTTCACTAAAAATCAAAATCTTTTCGTGATTCTTTTACGGTTCAGGTTGTTTCGGAATGTTTTAACCGCAGCGATATCCAATCGTATTGGTCGGAATTTTCAGTTATTTTTGTGGCGGGTTCGAGATATGTTAGGTTAGGTCAAGGTGGCCATCCTAAAAGATGTGGTATAGACACAATTGTCCGTAGCCTTACCCAACAATTTTATTCTCCACCCAATACATACTGGAACCAATTTAAACGAAGTAGTTGATATCACTAGCACTCATCCTACTGAGGTCCGAGAGGTCACATAGAAGGCTACCTCCAAAAAACTGAAGCCTATACCGAACGAGGCTGGGACAGGTGCAGAGCAGATGTGGTACAGTCTCCTCTACTTCATCTTCCCCACAACTTCTACAGTAATCATGTGAGAGAACACCTAGTCTACTCGCATGCTTACCAATGAGACAGTATCCAGTAATAACACCCGTAATTATACTAATAAGCTTCTTCCTTAAGGAGCAGTTTACACATAACAAGCGGTACTTCTGTATCAGCGTTGCATGGTAAAATATACCAAACTGGTACTCTGCTGAGCGAGTTCATCGGCTTGAATTTTCCCTGTTATATTGAAATATCCTGGGACCTATGTAAGCCTATGTGATCTAATGGTGGGCGCAATTTAAATCGAGGAGTTTTTGTAGATTAGAAAACAAATCACGGATTTACTGGAGGCGGAAAGCTTCCCACTATCCAAATTCTGTTCCAATAAAGAGGCGATCATTCAAACAATTGATAGTCAGCATCGAGAGAAAATCATCAAAATCGACTACAATGATGTAATAAAGGCACTCGAATTAATTTAGCAACCAACAAGTGAAGTTTTTCGATATTCCTATTCTTCGAAGAATACTTCGTATAATATTTCAAAACAAGTCTTCCTTTCCCAAATGGTGAGTGTGGTTCATCCACTAGGATTGTTATATTAAGTTATTGGACGTCCGGTAGTTCGATTCCTTTGTGCTTAATCACGGGTGGCGCCCACCAAAACTGGTACGATCACCAGACTGGAACTGATGACTTCTAAATTGCTTGCTGACTTAGTGTCTCCATTAAAGAGTGAGGTTTTCAATGACATCACGATTTCAGCAGAAGAGACTGAACCGATTCTTTAATCTGTCTGATTTGGTTAAATAAGGAGCCTCGAAATTGGACCACATTTGTTGCTCATCGTGTGTCCAAAATTCAACAAATAACTAAAATTGTGTATTGGCGTCACATTTCAGGTAAATTGAACCCTGCAAACATCGGCAGTCATGGTTCTATGCCAAGCAAACATTATACTTGTAGCATACGGTTCAACTGTTATTAGTTCCTGTACCAAAATGAGGAAAATTGAGTGAAGCGCCATATATTCAGGGAACTCATTGAAGATATATTGTCGACTCAATAAGCTTTTCCAGCACCATCAATTGTACTCGATAAAGCTTTGTTTTTGTAATGCGTGCTATTAAAAGTGAACTTTAATTTGCCAACTTGCTTGACGAGTACATGGTCGGGACTCCCTGAAGTAAATTCAGAACATTGAAGGACCTGGCTTGATTTCCAATGTAACTTCCGGATATGGTTCCGGAATTGGATCCGGTTCTGGAACTAAATTCAGATTTAGTTACCGTTTCCGTTTTTGAATCCGGAATATTTTCCGGAAAATGGGGGATCCATTTCTGGAACTAAAAACGGACGATTGACGAATCTTGTTCGAGTTCCGTTTTGAGATTCGGATTTATTTCCGGAACCGGATCCGTATTCGGAACTCAAAACGGACCATTGACGGATCTTGTTCAAGTTCCATTTTAAGTTCTGGATTCAGTTTCGGAACCGATTATGTTATTCTGTTTTAAGTTCCGGAACCAGATCCATTTCCGGAACTCAAAACGGTCCATTGACGGATCTTTCCATTTTGAGATCTGGATTAATTCTGGAACCGGATCCATTTCCGTAACTCAAAACGGACCATTGACGGATCTTGTTCGAGTTCCATTTTGAGATCTGGATTTAGTTCCGGAACCGGATTCATCTTTGGAACTCAAAACGGACCATTGACGGGTCTTGTTTGCTAGGATCATAGATCATTGTTTAATTGATGCTGAACAAATTTATTTTTGTTTTATCATTATTATTAACTAACGAATATATTGTGTATTTATGCACATATGTGAATTTAACATTGCCGCATCAACATTTGAATTTGACATGAACACATGTTACTATTTGTATTCTGAGTTCTCAAGTTTGACGCAATACGATGACTGCTTTTCTATTATTATAAAAGTTTTTTTCGTTATGGTAATCGCATGATTTGGAAGAAAGTTAATTTCGCAATCAATAAAATTCTGCGACCGATGGAAGCATCCAGAGCGGGCACAAGATCGGGAATTCCTGAAGTAAATTCGGAACATTGACGGATCTGATTCGATTTCCATTTTGTATTCCAGATTTGATTCCATAAATGGATCCGGTTCTGGAACTAAATTCAGGTTTAGTTTCCGTTTCCGTTTTTTAGTCCGGAACATTTTCGGAATTAAATCTGAAATATTGACGGATCTTGTTCGAGCTCCGTTTTAACTTCCAGAACCGGATCCGTTTCCAGAACTCAAAACGAACTATTGACGGATCTTGTTCGAGTTCCGTTTTGAGATCCGGATTTAGTTCCGGAACCGAATCCACCTCCGAAACTCAAAACGGACCATTGACGGATCTTGTTCGAGTTCCGTTTTGAGATTCGAAACAAACGAATACGAATTGTGACACGAATTGTGTATATGCACATATGTGAATTTAAGATTGTCGCATCAACATTTGAATTTAGTTCAGATTTAGTTTCCATTTCCGTTTTTTAATCCGGAACATCTTCGGATCTAGTTTCAGTTCTATTTTACGGTCCAGTCATTTCCGGAACTAAATTCGGAATATTGACGGATCTTGTTCGAGTTTCGTTTTGAGATCCGGATTTAGTTCCGGAACCGGATCCATGTCCGAAACTGGACGTCAAAATGGACCATTGACGGATCTTGTTTGAGTTTCATTTTAAGTTCCGGATTTAGTTCGTTACTGGATCCGTTTCTGGAACCCAAAACAGACCATTGACGGATCTTGTTCCGTTTTGAGATCAGGATTTTAGTTTAGAGTACATGAGTCTTGCTTGATGAGTACATGAAGCCGTTAGGGTTGTCAGAGTGCGTGCATATCGCGGGGTATATATTTTTATATTTCGATATACTGAGTAAATATTTACACTCAATAAATATTATCTTAATGTTCTATTTAAAGATTCAATAAGATTTTAAACTAGAGTATATATTGTGCACGTCTGAGACTGGCCCCACTTAAGGCATAATATGTCAAATTTTATAAGTATTAACAAATATAATGTCAAATAATATTAAATGTGGGTCAATTATATTGATCGCAACCGCAATGTTGCTAAATTCTTTTCAATCAATTAGCATCATCCCATTGAGAACGAAACAAATATTTATAAAATGTCTTTTACCAGTCTTAAGACATAAAATTAAATGAACACACATTTACAAGAGTCATCTACCATTATAAAAGTAAATTCTAAAAATATTGATGGCCCTGAAAAAATCAACCAAATTTATAACGATCATATCCTCTTAACTATTTTTTTGATCGTGATCTTCTCATCTAAATTTACTGCTATAAAACATGACGTGGGATAATAAATGGAGTTATAAATTGGCAAACAATAACAACGATTTAAAGATGGATTTTTATTTGGCCGCATAGTTAAAGTTGTAAATGTTGATTTGGTGTTATTTTTCTTTTATAATTTTGCTAATTAATTTAACAAATAAAATATTTTACAAGTCTATTGTGTGAATAAAATTATATAGCATTTTTTGTTTAAGTGTTTGCAGTCTTATACGTGGTGTACATAAATAGTAACGTATTTTTTTTTTTTAAAAAGGAAGAATTGCCTTTTCAAGACTAAATATTGGTGCATCGTTAAATTTGACATCAATAACAATTTATCGCAATCAATAATGATAACAAAAAAAAAAAAATTGTATAAATACACGCCATTGATTGTAGTAAATTCCATAACCTCGATCGTTATAAAGTTGAATATATATAATGAATCAGTAGCATTACAGGTAGGCTTGCCAGATGAGAAAAGTTTTACTTTTGTTTTTGTTATTTCAAAATTATTTTATCTATCGAATTTTTTTTGCAAATATGCAAGTTTTAGGCCCGTCAGTTAAGCTAAGCTAAGCGATGTAAAATATGTTACTGCTAATAGTTTGTATATCACATATTTAACTGGATCGTTGCACACTTGAGCTAAGCTATGTGATCTAATTTTTTGTTCCGAGCGATGAAAACTAACTTTAAGCTTGAGTTGTATTTAATATTGATTTGTTTTTAATATTGAATGTGAGTCAATTAAATCCATGTGTATGTGTGAGCGATGTTATAGTTAAAATGTGCAATGAACTAAGTGAGCTATACTAAGTTATGCTGAAATATTTGCATCGCTTAGCTTAGCTGAAATGTACAACGGGCCTTATTATCTCATTATTTAAGCTAAAAATTAATTTTAATATGACAATACAATCGGCTTGATTTTACAATCATTTGATTACTCATTTAAGAGAATTTTATGTTTATTGACCTGTATATAGTAGACCATACTCTTCTAAATTAAAGTATCGGACCACCCGCAAGAGTACCATACTTTGTACTTTGTGCAAGAGTACCACACAGATGAAAAAGAACTAGCTAGGGAAACGAAGTTTGTAAGAGTTTTAAATTGAAGGGATAAAAGGAAATGAAATAATACTCCATCTCCGCCTCAATTACACCTGAATGTTCAAGAGGTTATAACAAAAAAGCCACAAAAACTAGCTCAACCCCAACCAATAGTAATAAATGAAATCAAAGATTATGACTTACTATATGAAAAAATAAAAAAAATAACTGCAACAGATCAGTTTAACGCTGAAGGTGATGAATGGAAAGCATCAAAATGTACTTGAAAGATAGTGAAAGTTACCGACAAGTAACAAAAATGCTCAATGAAGGAAAGCACTATTGGCAAACGTTTGAAGACAAACAAACTAGACCAATCAGAGTGATGGCTAAAAACCTTCGTTACACATGTAAAATAGAAAAGATAATTGATGACATAAAAGCTCAGGGATTTAAAGCTGACGATGCATCAATTCAACTAAAAAAACGGAATAGATCACCTCTTAATATGTTTATGTTGACCTTCGATGCCGATGAGATAATCGAAAAAATATATCAAATTAAGTACATCTTAGGATGCAAAGTGATTATACCGCCCTTAAGAAGGTCTAAGCTTATACCAAAATGTCATCAATGCCAAGGAACCAAGATGTGTCAAATGTATCGGAAAACATCATACAAGGGATTGCGTACTACCAAAAAATGAGCAGGCCAAATGCGTTAACTGTGGAGAAAATCAACCCGCTAACTATAGAGGATGCAGTATTGCTATTGAATTGCAAAGCATCAAGTTTAAAAGAATGAATCTTCAATCATTTGGAAAAACCAAGCCCGAAGTAATACGACGAAAAGTATCGGAAATTCCTCGGGAAGAAATGAGCAATTTGACTTATGCTCAAGTATTAAGGAGTAAAGTAAATCAAAGAGAAACTACCCAAAGTGAGGATATTAGTCAAACTCTGAAATTGATATTAAGTAAACTTAATAAAGCGATTACACACACTTGAGTATATAGCTAAGGGAGCTATCCCTAAACAGAAAAATGGCCAATGATCTTAGAATTATATGCTGGAATGCCAATGGACTAATGCAACATCAACAAGAATTGCAGGTGGTCTTTAAAACAGAAAAAATCGACATATGTCTTATCACGGAAACTCTCTTTACTAGGCAATCAAATATTAAATTTAAAAATTATCAAGTATATAAAACCAATCACCCAGGAAACACTGCTAAAGGAGGTAGTGTTGTTATAATTAGAAATAATATCCACCATTACAAAGAGCTGAAATATGAAACAGTTGAAATATAAGCAACTGCTGTTAACGTCAAAACGAAAAATAATTATGTTAGTGTTGTTAGTGTTTACTGCCCTCCGAAACACGTGCTAAAAGAAAAAGATTATCTCGAATTCTTCAGTAAATTAGAAAAAAGATACATAATTGGAGAAGATTTTAATGCAAAAAATGTCCATTGAGGTTCTAGGCTAACAACGACTACTAAAGAACTGCTTAAAGCTGTCAGAAAATGCGGTAGTGAAACCTTGTCAACTGGAAACCAACCTACTGGCCTACAGATCAAAAAAAAAATACCAGACTTAATTGATTTTTTTATAACCATCCTAAATTTGGACCATTCTCCTATACTTTTGACATTAAGCGAAAAAATTCAAAAAGAAAGAAATCCAAGCCTAATAAATAAACACACTTGTTGGGAATACTTTAGGCAGTCCTTAGAAGAAAAGAGAATGAAAAGATGGAACCTAAAGGTTCCATTAAAAAGCGAGGAGCAAGTAGAAAACGAAGTTCAAAAATTTGTAAATGACATACAACAATCAACCTGGGAAAGTACCCCAACAATTAAATATAAAATAAAAGGAAACAACTACCCTAAAGAAATTAGAGAACTCTTGGCAGAAAAAAGAAGAGCGAGAAGAATATGGCAGCAAACAAGAGCTCCTCAATATAAAACTAAATTAAGCAATTTAACCCAACAGTTAAGAAGGGAAATCCAAAAAGTAAAAGATGAGTCAATCAGTAACTGTCTTCAATCAGTAACTAATGATAGCAGGACTGATTATTCACTTTGGCAAGCAACGAAACAAATTAAAAGACCTACAATGCAGAACCCATCCAAAAAAAAATAGAAGGGGGAAATGGGCTCGAAATAACGAAGATAAAGTTCAATGTTTTGCGGAGCACTTCGAAAAAATATTCCAACCACATGATGATCAAACTTTAGAATCTCAAATAATAACAGTGGAATCTGAAAAAGAAAGTGAAGAAATTCTATTGAATTCGCCAAAAGCAGTCATGCATGAGATAAAATTCAATATGAATTCGAAAAAAGCTCCTGGTTATGTATGATCTTATTACTATAGAAATTATAAAAGAACTACCAAGGAAGGCTCTAGTTAAGCTTACTTATCATATCAATGCAGCATTTAGAACCCAATTTGTACCCTGTTTGTGGAAAATTGCAGAAGTAATAATGATATCAAAGCCTGAAAAACCACTTTGAGCTCAAACTCTTTGAAAAAGTAAACTGATTAAAAGGTTGAAATCCGATAGTCGAAATGAATAACTTAATCCCAAATCATCAGTTCGGATTTCGTCGTCAACACTCAACAATACAACAAGTACACAGAGTAATCAATGTAATTGAGAAAAATGTCTGCTCCACGATATTTTTAGACGTGACGCAAGCTTTTGACAAGGTTTGGCATGAAGGACTTAATCATAAGTTAAGAAACCTCTTACCAATGCAATTCGCTAAAATACTGGAATCATACTTGAAAGATAGATTCTTTAGAATTTAATTGGCTGAAACTTCTTTCTGAACTAAAAGAAATAAAAGCAGGTGTACCACAGGGCAGTGTATTAGGACCGATTTTATATTTACTATACATGCATGATCTACCTGAATTAGAAAACAACACAGTGGCGACTTTTGCTGATGACACTGCGATCCTAGCTGTTGGAAAAAGCAACGAAGAATTAATACAAAAATTACAATCAGCTATCTCCGAAGTATATAAATGGACTAAAAAATGGCGAATTAATCTAACTGAAACTAAATCAGTTCACATAAATTTTACCAACAAACGAGTTGAACATATACCTGTTTCAATAAATCGAGAAATAATACCGTATGCGAATACAGCTAAGTATCTAGGCATGCCCCTGGATGCTAAACTTAGATGGAAGGTCCACGTCAAAAAGAAAAATGAAGAACTAAAACTGAAATATAGAAAAATGCTTTGGCTGATAGGCCGACACTCTTCTCTACCATCATACAATAAGCTGCTACTTTATAAGCAAATATTGAAACCAATATGGTCTTATGGTATTGAACTTTGGGGTTGTATAAAACCCAGCAACGTCAATATCATTTAAAGGTTTCAAAACAGGGTACTAAGGAACATCGTCGATGCACTATGGTATGTCAAGAATAGTGATCTACATAGAGACGTTAAAGTGGACCCCGTTTCAATTGAAATTAAAAAAAATGCAAGGAAACACGAAGAAAGACTCCAGCAACATGTGAATATAGAGGCAATTCAGTTGTTAACCAACACCAATATTATACGCAGACCAAAAAGAGCCAAACCCTTTGAACTGGTTTAATTGTTAGAACAAACAACGGCTTCCAGTTTTTGGTCTTCAAGGTCATTTTTATTCCTGATTCTAACACTTCATATTCTAAAAATTCTACCTTGCGTTTAAAGAAAAGCACTTTTTCAGGTTAAGCGTCAGACCATGGTACTTTATTACATCTAACAACCGCTCTGATTTTCTCATTTTTTCTGCGATTGTAAGGATGCATTTTGGCATTCTGAGAAAGTCATAATGTCTATCAGCAGTAAGAAAAGCGGTTGAGTATTGAATCTGAACTCATTGGTACATTGTAATATTCTGATGATAAATCCAAAACGGTAAAATAATTAGCCTCGAATAAGCGTTGAAGTAGATTTTCCACAATTAGTAACGGAAATCGGTCTTTCACCGTTATAGCGTTAACCAGTCAATAATCTACTCACCCTGTTTCCTTTTTTATAATTATTAATTTTCTTTTAACATAACCATTCCATCATCCCTTCACGTTCGCGTTCATCTCCGTGTTGTCGTTTTTTTTTTTAAATATCAATAATGAACTCAATGATTCAAGTTATGAATAGGTTTTGAATAGTCATTGCCAAAAAGAGGAGATTTTTACCCTTTTCTATTACAATATCTTGTTTTTTTTTTATATTTTTTGCAGAAATTTGCTCTTTAAACTTGAGCAGAGCATTACTTTTACGCTTACCACCCTGCAGAGATTCTTGAGAGAAAAAATAAAAATGCAAAGTTGCGCACTAAACGATATCTTGTTGAACGCATCCGGCCCTGTAAATTTGGGGGACTTCAAACTATCACGTTTGACATTACCAACATTCGACGATAAAGTGCGAATTTGGTAATCATGTACTTGGCATTAGTACGGCATTTCCAAATAGAGGATGGTAGTTACATCGAATCCCTTCAGAAATTGGTGAAACGATAAGATCGGAAGCGCAGCGATCATTCTATGAACTCGTTTACTACGTTTACTCGTAGTAAACGAGTTCATAGAAACATACCTCCAGCAACCTCAAACTACTAAGCCATCAACTGAAATATTGTGCCAACAGCATGATGTTTGTGGGATGCCATCAGTGTAGAAAGCACTATACACTGATGCATATTGAGCAAAATACCACTACTGTGTCGTCCAAACCAAACCCAACTACCTGCAAAAGTTTAAGTAATGCACTTGCATTTTCCGAAGACCATGAACCCATTAATTCCAATGACGTTGCTAATTTACATTTATCAAATTCCAACGAGGGTTTTGGAATATAGCAACCCTGTCGCGCTCTGTTATACTCTGGCTCATCAAGGTCTTACAACATAATCGAAAATTGTGCAAGCAGCCTCAGTCTTTCAAGATCCAAAGCAAGGTTTCAAATTAATACTTTAAACGGCGGAAATGCTGGTAAAGTAACAGCTAGTCATCGACCTTAAGACTTATGTTATAATATCAAAAATTACAGAAAACCTTCCATCGCACGTTATCGATCGCGAAAAATTGACACATCTGAACGAACTACCAACTTCATATATCCGGCACCATAGATCTTTTAATTGGATGTGATAAATTTTTAATGCTAATATCTGATGGTCAGATAGCCGATGCAGTAGAAAAGCCTGTTGTGCTAAATACGAAACTAGGATGGGTTGTCGAACCGAAAAGACCAGTAAGTACGAAGACGGCAACATCCAGTTACCACCTCAATGGTGAACCAGAAAAGTCTAATGATGCAAAGAAATTTACAAGTGTAAAAAAATCAATGCGGATCATTGCTTGGGTCTTACGTTATAAATAGAATCTACGGAATTCCAAAAACAAGGTTATCGGTTTACTTACTGTAACAGAGTTTGACGAAGCGTTCAAAGTAATAGTGAAAGAGGCTCAGTTTACAGTTTTTCTATAGAAATCAAGTGTTTACAACGTAAATTGTCTTTGAGAAAATCTGATATTTCCTTTTTTAATCCTTTTTTAGATAACGCCGGAATTTTGCGGGTTGGTGGCCGACTGGAAAATATAAGCAACCAACACAACCTGAAGCACCCTATAATACTATCAGGCTGGCCATCCTCTGGCATTTAAACTGGTACATAGAAGCACATGCAAAACATCTACTTGCAGGACCCACCTTATTGATGTCAACCATCAAGCAACGATATACGATATTAAGGGGTAAGGACTTGATTCGACACATCATACGTAGTTGCATCAAATGTTTTCCATGAGATGGCAAAGGAAGATTACCCAGCAACAATTAAAGGGCCAATTACCACCACCTAGGGTTAACTTGATAAAAGCATTTTTACAGACTAGTGTAGATTACGCCGGTCCGTACCGCCAGCAAAGCTCGATACGTTATGATCTACAAGGAATACATTGTTGTATTTACATGTATGGCAACCAAGGCCGTACACTAGAGTTGGCTTCCGATTTGACTTCGGATAAATTCATCGTCACGTTTAAAAGGTTCCGGAAACGCAGTGGTATCTGCACAGATGTCTACTGTTCTAAAACAATTTCTAATTGTGTAAATGAAGAAGAAAGGCAGTAATTCTCTGTTGAGTTTTTAAACTCGTTGACACTTGTGTGAATGCCATCTCACAAATTTAGCCTTAAAGTCAGTTGCTGCGTCATGTTGTTGAGAAATATGGATCCAAAACGTGGACTTTGCAACGGCACTGGATTATTGGTGGATGAACTATACGAAGCAACATAATCTTTTGCAGCATCTTTATTGATGATCATAATGGTTCGAAAGTCTTCATTTTAAGTGATTTTGAGTGATTCTGGTTATATAAGGTAGCGAGTTGCTCTCCTTGGCAAATCATTTAAATTTCTTTCTTATATTTTATTGGAGAGAATCATTCCAATAAAAAAATTATTGGTGGAAAAAATTATTGGTGACTAACGTGCTAATTTCGTCCGAATCGCCGAATGAGTCTGTGAGGTGGCTGATGACATTTCAGAAGAGAGTTAAGCACTTGATGATCAGAACTTTTGGAAACTTTTTAATTTGCCTAAATATTTTCAAATTTTGAAATACTAACCATCATGAATTCTGGAGAAATTTGGAAATTTTTTAATTTGCCTAAATATTTTTCATCATGAGATTTTGAGAATATTGGAGACTTTTCAATTTGCCTAAATATTTTCCAATTTCGAAAGGCTAGTAATCATGAGTTTTGGAGAATTTTGTAAAATGTTGAATTTGCCTAAATATTTTTCAATTATGATAGGCTAGCAATCATGAATTTTGGAGAATTTTAGAAACTTTTTAATTTGCCTAAATATTTTCCGATTTTAAAAGGCTAACAATCATGAGTTTTGGAGAATTTTGGAAACTTTTTAATTTGTCTATATATTTACCAATTTTGAAAGGCTAGCAATCATGAGTTTTAGAGAATTTTGGAAATTTTTTAATTTGCCTAAATATTTTCCAATTATGATAGGCTAATCATCATGAGTTTTGGAGAATTTTGGAAACCTTTTGCCTTAATATTTTTAAATTTTGAAAGGCTAATACCATCATGAGTTTTGGAGAATTTTGGAAATTTTTTAATTTGCCTAAATATTTTCCAATTTTGAAATGCTAACCATCGGAGGTTTTTGAAAATTATGGAAACTTTTTATTTTGTCTAATTATTTTCTAATTTTGAAATACTAACCATCATGAGTTTTGGAGAATTTTGGAAATTTTTTAATTTGCCTAAATATTTCCTAATTTTGAAATGCTAACCATCGGAGGTTTTGGAGAATTATGGAAACTTTTAATTAGCCTAAATATTTTCAAATTTTAAAAGGCTAGCCATCATGAGTTTTGGAGAATTTTGGAAATTTTTTAATTTGCCTTAATATTTTCTAATTTTGAAATGCTAACCCAACATGAGTTTTGGAGAATCATGAAAACTTTTAAATTTGACTAAATATTTTCCAATTATGATAGGCTAGCAATCATGAGTTTTGGAGAATTTTAGTAACTTTTAAATTTGCTTACATATTTTCCGATTTTGAAAGGCTAACCATCATGAGTTTTGGAGAATTTTGGAAATTTTTTAATTTGCCTAAATATTTCCCCATTTTGGTTGGCTAGCTATCGGAGGTTTTTTAAAATTATGGAAATTTTTTAATTTGCCTAAATATTTTTCAGATTTAAAAGGCTATAACCATCATGAGTTTTGGAGAATTTTGTAAAATGTTGAATTTGCCTAAATATTTTTCAATTATGATAGGCTAGCAATCATGAATTTTGGAGAATTTTAGAAACTTTTTAATTTGCTTAAATATTTTCCGATTTTAAAAGGCTAACAATCATGAGTTTTGGAGAATTTTGGAAACTTTTTAATTTGTCTATATATTTACCAATTTTGAAAGGCTAGCAATCATGAGTTTTAGAGAATTTTGGAAATTTTTTAATTTGCCTAAATATTTTCCAATTATGATAGGCTAATCATCATGAGTTTTGGAGCATTTTGGAAACCTTTTAATTTGCCTTAATATTTTTAAATTTTGAAAGGCTAATACCATCATGAGTTTTGGAGAATTTTGGAAATTTTTTAATTTGCCTAAATATTTTCCAATTTTGAAATGCTAACCATCGGAGGTTTTTGAAAATTATGGGAACTTTTTAATTTGTCTAATTATTTTCTAATTTTGAAATACTAACCATCATGAGTTTTGGAGAATTTTGGAAATTTTTTAATTTGCCTAAATATTTCCCCATTTTGGTTGGCTAGCTATCGGAGGTTTTTGAAAATTATGGAAACTTTTTAATTTGCCTAAATATTTTCCGATTTTAAAAGGCTAACAATCATGAGTTTTGGAGAATTTTTGAAACTTTTTAATTTGTCTATATATTTACCAATTTTGAAAGGCTAGCCATCATGAGTTTTAGAGAATTTTGGAAATTTTTTAATTTGCCTAAATATTTTCCAATTTTGAAAGGCTAACCATCATGAGTTTTGGAGAATTTTGGAAATTTTTTAATTTGCCTAAATATTTCCCCATTTTGGTTGGCTAGCTATCGGAGGTTTTTTAAAATTATGGAAAATTTTTAATTTGCCTAAATATTTTTCAGATTTGAAAGGCTATAACCATCATGAGTTTTGGAGAATTTTGTAAAATGTTGAATTTGCCTAAATATTTTTCAATTATGATAGGCTAGCAATCATGAATTTTGCAGAATTTTAGAAACTTTTTAATTTGCCTAAATATTTTCCGATTTTAAAAGGCTAACAATCATGAGTTTTGGAGAATTTTGGAAACTTTTTAATTTGTCTATATATTTACCAATTTTGAAAGGCTAGCAATCATGAGTTTTAGAGAATTTTGGAAATTTTTTAATTTGCCTAAATATTTTCCAATTATGATAGGCTAATCATCATGAGTTTTGGAGCATTTTGGAAACCTTTTAATTTGCCTTAATATTTTTAAATTTTGAAAGGCTAATACCATCATGAGTTTTGGAGAATTTTGGAAATTTTTTAATTTGCCTAAATATTTTCCAATTTTGAAAAACTAACCATCGGAGGTTTTTGAAAATTATGGAAACTTTTTAATTTGTCTAATTATTTTCTAATTTTGAAATACTAACCATCATGAGTTTTGGAGAATTTTGGAAATTTTTTAATTTGCCTAAATATTTTCAAATTTTAAAAGGCTAGCCATCATGAGTTTTGGAGAATTTTAGAAATTTTTTAATTTGCCTTAATATTTTCTAATTTTTAAATGCTAACCCATCATGAGTTTTGGAGAATTTTGGAAATTTTTTAATTTGCAAAATATGTCCTAATTTTGTTAGGCTAACATCGAGGTTTATGAAAATTATCAAAACTTTTCAATTTACCTAAATATTTTCCAATTTTGAGATTTTTTTAATCATGAGTTTTGGAGAAATTGGGAAACTTTTTAATTTGCTTAAATATTTTCTAATTTTGGAAGACTAACCCATAAGTTTATGAGAACTTTGGAAACTTTTTAATTTTCCTGATTATTTCTCCATTTTGATAGGCTAACCATCGTTTTTTTTTAAATTATGGGATTCTTTTTAGTTTGCCTTAATATTTCCTAATTTTGATAGGAAATTATGAGGTTTTGAGAATTTTGAAATTTTTTTAATTTCCCTCAATATTTTCCAATTTTGAAAGGCTAACTAACCATCATGAGTTTCTTTAGAGATCAGGAGTTTGATAAAAATTTAAAACAGAAAATATACTGGCACGGTCAGCTGGTCCTAAACGGATAGTGCAGCAATCGAAAGAAGAGCCGCTATTTCGAAATCGAAACAGTTAATGCCAGATTGTTGATAAGGTAAGGCCTAGCAATGGCCCGTAAAAACGTTTATTATTATTATTATTTATGTTTATCTAAAGCTATTGTCGAATGATCTTCATAAAATTTTAACAAATAGTTGATACTTACTTGCCCAGTACTTTTTAAATATTTGTACGTATTGTGTATTGTATTTTCTAGTCCAGACGCTAAAAAGATAAAATAATAAAAATGAAAATTAACTAAACATAAATAATCATAAATTAGCGAGCAAGTATTTTTATTATGGAAACAATCAAAACGATCTGTATGATGTAAAGCGCAAAAAATTGTTAATCGTCGATCGTGATCGCAACCACTCCTATAAATCATTTTGATCTAAAACAATCAACGTTACGATGATGAAAATTTTGATAATTTAAATGGAAAAAGTGAATTAAAAAAAAAAAAAAAAATTATGTTCATATTATATGATTGAATGCCGCCATGCCATCGCGGAGAAAGTACATTATACATACACGTATATAATATTATCAAAAAAAAATTACGAAGAAATGAATTTACCATTTATAATTTTAAATTAAAGACAATTTTATTTTAACATATAATTATGATTGTTTATTGTTTGTGTGCGAAATTAATTTTTACGAAAATTTGTACTAAAAATTTTGTCGTTTATATATGATATGTGTGACGATTTTAGTACTTTTGTGTACTTAATAAAAGTGAATGTACTAAAATCAATTATCATTTATATATTTAATTATTTATTTATATGCTTCTGGTTGGGCTCGACACAAACATATTGAATGAATGATGTGTTCGAGTGAAAGTGAACGTATAATTCAAATTTATCGAGAAAAAAGCAATACATCATCTTTGTGTGATGCTGCGAACGGATTTTATTCTACCTGTCATTCCAATTCAAATGGATAAGTCTGAAGCACCGTTCGTTTATATACTGATTTGTACATAATCTGTCTGTACATTATTGAATACATTATTGAATTAAAGGTAGTTTAACAACAAATTATACATTGTATGAATCAAACTTATTCATAAAATTTGTAAATTGGATTGTGTAGTTTTCAATATATACAATTATGATTGCGTTTTAAAAGTTTGTTTAGTGCCTTTGTAATGTGATAGTTAACCAAATCTCATTTAATCAGGTCGAACATAAGAAAATTAGAAAGAAAGACGTGCTTATGCCTGTTTTATACTAATTTTAGTTGAAAACAGTTTCATCATTCGTATGATGGTTTAACAGATTCTGTGCAATTAATGTTCGAAACACTTTGAATAGTTAACTACATACATATATGGCAAAAAATTAAAAGTTTGCTTACATGGTGGTCAAACAATCGAAAATTTTGCTTAAAGATTATTTGGGTTTGAGAAACAGTGTTAACTTTCAAAATTGCGAAGTATTGAAGTGCTTATGTCTGATCTTTAAAGATTCATCAGTTTAATATATTTATTTAAGTACCACCATTATGTGTTAGGAGTTAAATATTAAAGCAGCTAAAGCCCAGCACAACACAACCCTGAGGTTCAAACATTTCTCATTGAGCACAATATTGATATAATGATGATGTCTGAAACACGCGAAACAATTTATGACACTAAGCATTCAAATGACAAAGCTCATGGTAGTCCAGCTGTACTGGTTAAAACACTTTGAAGCTAATAAATGTGAGAAATAACTTAGTCAAACAATGAGTATCTACCTGCAGGAATGGACTGGAAACACAAATGTTAAATCAACCATCCTGGTTTACAAAGTAAAATTGTAAGTATCACATAATTTTATTTAAGGGGAAATTTTAAGGGGAAATTTTAAGAGGAAATTTTAGAATTTCAATAACCATGGTCGACTCGCCTACCTTTACTTCTTCCGATGAAACTATTGCTCCGGACCAAGTCACAATTACACAATCGCAATTAAAAATATTAATTGATCAAGGTATTTTGGCTACTCAACTCGCTCCAGGTGGTAGCGGTAGTATTTCGGCTAATTCAAATAACATAGGTTCAGTTTCTACAAATCTTGTAGAAACAAATCGTAACCAAATAGCACCAGTGTCTTTCAAAGCTCCACAACCACTATACCAGCATAATCCTACCGTTTGGATTTTAATTTTCGAAGAGCAATTCTGAGTTTTAAACGCAAGTGCCGAAGCCACAAAGTATTCACATGCTGTTGGTGCTTTAGACGCAAGGTTACATGACACCTTCGCAGACTTAATAACGAAAGACAAAGGAGCACTTCCATACACTACATTTAAAAATGAGGTAATTAGACGGATGGGAATTCGGTGAAATGTAAATTAAATAAATTATTGCATGGCTTAACTTTGGGAGACCAGAAACTTTCCCAACTTTTGGCTCGATTACAGTTGAATGCAGGTACTCATTTTAATGAAGGTTCTATTAAGCAACTTTGGTTGAAAAGCTTACCCGATCAAGTCCAATTAATTTTGACACCATTCGAAAATGATTTAGCATTAGCAGATTTGGCAGAACATTCGATTAAAAATTCAGAAAATATTCAGCCGCAAAATTTCAATCCTGTTTCCGTTTCTTCTACAACAAATCATTCGTCATCGTTTTCGAAAACGGATTTAAAGGCAAAATTTTTACAGTTGAAAACAGAATTATTCTCAGAAATTTCTTGCAAAAGGCACGCTGAATTCATGCAAAAATCGGTAAATACAAAAAACTAAATGCTCATCATAAAGAGACGACTAACAGCGATGAAGCAGGTTCGAGTCGTCTTCTAATCATGGACATTTGTACAAAACGCAGGTTTTTAATTGATACCGGAGCCGATGTTTCTGTTGTACCGCAAAATTGGTATACTAATTTATTGATCGATTCAAAATTCAGTTTATTCGTGGCTAACGGAACTCGGGTAAATGCTTTAGGAACTTGCGATTTAAAGTTAAATTTTGGTCTAAGTCGAAATTTTGTTTGGAAATTTACCATTGCGGATGTCACTTTGGCTATAATTGGTGCAGATTTTCTAAAAACAAACCGGACTTTTGTCGATTTGCAGAGACAGAGGATAATTGATCCGTTAACCTTTCTACTTTCGGTCGGGTCTCTTTCAAAATTAGAACTTTATGCTTTATCCAATAATAACAAATCCAATTTGGCCCCAGAGATTACAAATTTACTTTCAAGATTCATCGAAATTACGAAAGCCACAATTGGTTTGAATCCCGTTAAACATGAGGTTTCACATGTGATAGAGACTCGTGGACCACCATTATCTTGCAAAACGCATAGATTGCCACCAGATAAATTGGAGGACGCTAAAATTGATTTTCAAAAAATAATGACATAAGCAGTCTGTAGACCCTGTAACAGTGCGGGGTCAAGTCCATTGCATCTCGTTAAGAAAAAAGATGGAACTTGGCGAGCCTGTGAGGATTACAGAGCCTTAAATAACGTCACAGTACCTGATCGGTATCCAATTCCATATCTTCAGGTCTTTTCGTATCAATTGGCTGGGTGCAAAATTTTCACTACTTTGGATTTAATTAGAGCGTATCATCGAATTCTTATTAATCCTTCAGATATACCTAAAACAGCCATTTCAACACCTTTCGGATTATTTGAATTCTATAAAATGAGTTTTGGTCTCCGCAATGCAGCCCAACCATTTCAATGATTGATGCATTCTGTTTTATTCGGTTTAGGACCGAAGTCAATGTAATCACTAATTTCGAACGTCCGCATACCGTAAAATAATTAAAACGATTTTTAGGCATGATAAATTTTTACCTTCGTGTTATTCCCCACGCAGCTTTCGATCAAATTTCATTAAACGATTTTCTAAAAGGTTACAAAAAAAAAATAGCAAAATTCCGATTGTTTGGACAGAATCTTCAATACAAGCTTTCGAAAATTGAGAATCTAAATTATCCAATGCAACTTGTCTGGGACATCCATCTTCATCTGCTCGTTTGGCAATTATGGTTGATGCCTCAGACACAGCAATTGGTGCAGTGGTACAACAACTAATTTCAAATTATTGGCAACCACTTAGTTTCTTCTCTATGCGTCTCACTGATACACAACAACGTTATAGTACATACGATATAGAGCTACTCGCAGCATATTTCGACATCAAACATTTTCGGTATATTTTGGAAGGTCGAAATTTTACATTGTTTACTGATCACAAACCATTAGTTTTCGAATTCAATCAAAATTTAGAAAAGGCTTCACCTCGCCAGTTAAGACATCTGGATTTTATCAGCCAGTTCATAGCTGATATACAACATATT
Organism: Tipula confusa; assembly: GCA_963556175.1. NCBI lineage: Eukaryota > Metazoa > Arthropoda > Insecta > Diptera > Tipulidae > Tipula > Tipula confusa. The sequence continues at coordinate 64,212,200 of OY744477.1, read as the reverse complement.
TCTGGCATTGATAATGTTGTAGCAGATGTATTGATCAAATTTCTTTACCGGAAAGTATTGATTACTCGCCAATTGTAGATGTGCTGACCTATGATGTAGAGCTCAAGATATTTTAAATAATAATCGTTTCATAATTTATCTCAACCGTTGAAATTTTAACTAAAAATGTTATTTGGCCTTCAATTAAGAAAGATGCAAAAAGTATGGCTCAAAATTGTATAGCTTGTCAAAAATCTAAAATAACCAGACATATAAAATCACCTCTTGGCACGTTTAAATTAACTTTTCATCGTTTTTAGGAAATCCATATCGACAACATTGGTCCGCTACCGGGTTCTGAAGATTAGCGATATTTTGTTGCGATGATTGATCGACATACACGTTGGCCCTAGGCAGTCGCTTTTGCTGTTTATTCAAATTGGATATCTCGTTTCGGTGTTCCAGTGTCTATTGTAACAGACCAGGGAGGACAATTGGAGTCCCAACTTTTTTCAGAATTATCTAAATTACTTGGGTTCGAGAGAAAACGAACAACTGCGTATAACCCAAAATGTAATGGCATGATCGAACGATGCCATTATGTGTCATAATCGCACAGATTGGACTAGAATTCTTCCGTCAATTATGCTTGAACTAAGGACTACTTATAGCGAGGAGCTACATGCTAGTTTAGCTGAATTAGTATTCGGAACTACTTTACGAGTTCCTGGTCAATTTTTCGACAGTGATTTAAGCAAAATTCGTGAAATCTTTAAAACATCATTTTGACGAAATTAGACCTTCACCGGCATCGAAACATTGCTCTGAAAACATTTTTATCAGCAAAGATTTGAATTTGTGTTCTCACGTGTTTCTTAGAACTGATTCTGTGAGAAAATTTGTACAACCTTCTTACACCGGTCCACATTTGGTTATTAGTCGTGCGGAAAAGTCATTTGTCATTGTTACTTTTGATTTAACACCACATTTTAGTTCTTCTTCAAAACCTACTGTCACTAGAGCGGGTCGAGTGAGCAAACCACTTTGCCGTTTTTAAACTTCGTAAAATCATCTTAAAATTTTTCGTTTTTACTGCGCGGGGAGGATTGTGGCGTTTCATCTCATCAGTTCAAATTTATTAATTTATTTTTCGGAATTAAAATGTATTTCTTTCAAAAATAAAAATTAGGTGGTCAAAAAGGAAGCCGGAAAAACAAACAAAAAAATATAAAAAGGAAAATTTTCGTAAGAAAGTTTGCTAGTTACTAACTAGCGTAAAGCTAACGTAAAGATAAAAATATTACTTGTAGTGTGAAGTTTGGATATTGTAAATAAAGAATTTCAAGCCAAGTATTTAAATAGAGTGTTTACTTCTAACTGGAGCCGTTGTGCTCGCGTAACAGAGTTATATCATAAAGGCAATCGAGTTAACAAGGTTGTTAACAACAACCTGAATATTGATATTCACGAATGTGATAAATTGAAAGTCGAAGACTTTGAAGTAATTTGTATTTGTGGTCTACCTTAAAGAACGTGCACATCCCACCACACTATAACCTTGTTCCAGAAAAGCGAAGAATAAGGAGACAATGGAAACACTTCAAATTTCTTTTATTGAAGTAGAAACTTAATCGCGGTATTAAGACTCCATATAATTTGCAATGGAGGAAGGACACAAGCAGAGTTTATAAAATTATTTAAGTAAACTCTCGGCAACCGAATGAATATATTGCTGTTTGTGGAAGTTAATTTAAATTCACCGATTAGACTGACAAATGGAAATTGGGCAAGAAGCGATAAAAGAAAGAATTAGCTAATAAATTTGTGTAACCTGCGAGCAAGCGAATAATGTTTCGTACTTAAGTGGAAAAGTGTAAAGAATACAATCTAAGATCATATAAGATCGAATATAAATCGACTCACATCACGCGTTCCCTCTGCCCATAAAGAGCAACCGTATAAAAATAAGTTTTTCAAAAATGTACTGGCTGATAGGAAGAAAATCAAAATTATCTTTATACGCAATAAAATTCTGCTATACAAAGCGATAATTAAGCCCATATGAATCTATGGAGCTCAGATGTGGAGATCAACCGGCGCATTAATTAGAGAACTCCTGCAAAGATCACAAGCAAAAATACTTCGAAATATGACAAACGCCCAATGGTCCTCTGAAACAAAAATATTAGAGAAGAATTAGGTACGTGCAAGATTTCAAGGCATGTTTTAAACATAGCAAAACCAAAATATATCACCGTTATGACTTCTCAAAATTTATTTTATATATAGTATAGATGCAATTCAAAGCTTAAAAAAATCTTGGCCACATGACAACATATCGTCGTTTTGCATGTTTAGAAAAGCCACAAGAGCTTATATGTTTATACATATTTTGAAGACTGACAATGTTAAAATGCTACTGAAGAATATAAACTGACCATAAGTGCAGATAAAAAAACCTGCCCAACAATTTTTGTGATTGCCCATCAATCTTTACATTCCAATTATCCCTTTTACATCTTTCTGTCATAACGGAAGTTTTATCATAACGGAAGTGTTAATGTATCATCTGGGAGCCCTCACTATGATATTTTTTTAGCGATGTTGTAGCATGATCATTTTTTTGTGAACCGTTCACCAATCATAATAAAGTATCATATTCTTGAATTTTCCTTAACTTTTAAACTTATCCTGATGAATAACTACATTTGGTGGTAATTGGACATGAACATAATAGGACCACTTATTTGTGCGGATTGGAAACTGAACATCTTTAGTTAGCAAATAAGTTCATCGGGTCGGAATCAATCAAATACTTCCATATTATGAAATAAGATAGATCCAGTTGATTTGTTAACAGATCGAACACTGAAGTGATGTGTAACTTTTAGAGCTGTCTAAATAAAAAATTGGTATAGTAACAATGTGCATAACATTTTGCAGTTTACCAAAAGTTCCTCTATTATTTAAAATCTGATACATTTTTTTTACCTTCTCTGAAATTTTTGCGGACAAGTTTACAAACGCTGCTCTACTATATTTTGACGCTAAATCTGAAGATGTAACTGGTTTCCTGTGATTTTCAAATGATGTTAATCATAAAATCATAAAGACCAGAAACAAGCATCTGTTGTGCTAGAATAGGTAGATGGTGTCGCTAGAATAGCCCTACGGAAAAACACTGTCGTGAAAATAAACACATTAGACTCACTTAACAATGCTTTCAATGAAGAGCCAGCCAAAAAACAATGACTCCGCCCAAAATTATAAACTGCAATTTATAGAGGAAATAAAATCATTGATTGCCAACTGCACAAGTTTCATTGGAACCGGTAACTTCATTTCAAAAATTCTAAACCGCACTGGTCGAGTACAAATAATTTTAAAAACTTAATCGAAACTTTAAGGATTATCTAGGTCTATATAAGCACGCACCAGTTCCACTGGTTTACAAAGTTATCGAGACCCATTATTTTTATCGTTAAATGAAGATTGCTTTTTAACTGTGTAGTTATAACGTCACTTTTACCATGCTTGACACAATGCAGTGCAGTTTGTTACGGAAACTAGATCTCCTGATGCACGGAATACCTAGAAGTTTATGGAAATAGAATTGTCAAAAGAAGTTATATTTCCATGGCAGATAGAACCCAATTTAGTTTGATTGAAGAACCAGCTCTTGCGCCATATTTTCAAGGAACTAAAGCAATAAATAGAGGATTAAGTTCTTTAGATCGTGAACATCAAGGAAATTATCAAGGGCATTCAAGAACTTGAGGCCATAAATGTCCCTTATACCGGGTCCCATAAAAGACCTTTTGTACAACTTGTTACGAATTGGAGAGCGTTGCAGGTGGTTAGCCCAACAATAATTTGTCTACACACAATTCGGTAACCGGTGCAAGTTGTAATTATTTAATTTATATTTCACCTGAGACTATTTTTCACCATTCAATTAAATAATGCTTCTGGTTATGGTAATTTCAGGAATGCTTGATAACTAAGGTTACACTGCCAAAACTTAGGTTGTTCATTATAAATTCTGACATTGTCAAAAAATAAAATTTCCCCATAAATATTTGGATTTGGTAACAATGGCAGACCAACGGCAAATACTAAAGGTACCTTTTGCATTCCCGCTTGATATTTTAAATAAATATAAGTTCCAATATAAGAGTAGTTAGCAAACAGTATTTTGCATGAAATTTACGCACATTTTATTCACTTACACTTATATATATTAACATCAACAGGCGCACTCAAAAGTAAGTCAGTCCAATTCCATCGTAATAAAATCACATAACAAGTGCTAAAATAAATGTATCAGAAGTGCTCAATCAAACTCTAATGAGTTAAATTCTAAGAAATCAGCCATGGCGGAAGATCAGCCATGTTTGTAAAAGAAAACATCAAACTCCATGAAAGAATAAAATTTGAACAAGAAATTAAGCAAGTGGCCACTATTAATGCGCCACTATAAATAAAAACATAGTAAAATGTCTCCTCAAAAGAATTATGATTCAAAACTTTGCCAGAAACTAATCAGAGATAATGTCAATCTTCAAGTACCAATTAAGAACTCGGTAAACTGAAGAGCCAATAAAAACCACTTAAAAGTAAAACAAGCAACTTGATATAGGATGCATAATAGTCAAAACAAACTGAGATTAGGAAGTTACAGAAATTGTTGGGACAACTGGGACTGATTCTAAAAACTCGGCTACCTATAATATAATTGGAAGAATATTGAGGAACGCTGTCAGTTTAAGTTAAAATGTACCAACAAAACACGGCAGGGATGAAACGCAGATATAAAATTGCAGCTCATCAAGTAAAGACGATGGTAAACAATGTTCGAAGTCTTAACAAAATGTTTGACCATTAATTGGCTCCAATAACGAAACTATCAACACCAATTAATATAATAGGGAAGAGGTGGTAAAGGTGTTATAGATAAGATAAAGACCTTTACAGCTGCTGGAATAGACAATATAACCGTCAAAATATTCAAAGGCAATACATCTATACAACTGGAAGCATTTTGACACCATTATTTGAACAAAAAATTAAATCCTGGCAGAATTCTGCAAAAACGGAAAGAATGCTTGACAATTATGACCCCTAAAACAAGTGATATAAGGAAAATGCAAGTCTTATCGAGGTATCTTTCGCCTTCACATAATAATAAAAATTCTCGCAATGAACAAAATTGACAAAATTAAGAAACAAGCAACTGATGGCATCAACTCAATCCGAATCATCATTGAACAATCGAATGAATAGGTTGCTCCTCTATACCTACTTTTGACACGATCGTAAGAAAGTGCATTCGACAAACAGAATAACAATGTATTTAGTCATTGAGACTGAAGTAATAATAAAACAGAAATGGAAACACCTAGTGATATAAAAATGATGTCATTGAAATGAAACACGCGAGCGAAAAGGAGATTTGGAAGTCCATCAGACTTACAAATAATTATATTATATCAGAAGCGAAAGAACTTGAAAAATCATGGGTGGCAAATGTTAACCGAAGAAATTAAAGTTCACTTTTTTATTTTTGATATAATGGACTGTAAAGATTTATTTTATTATTAATTCTTATTAATTTATATTTATTTTTAGATTACATAAAATTTTAATGTTACTTGCTCAAAATCCATATAACTACTAACTAAAAACATGAGGTGAGAAATCCATATAACTACTAACAAAAAACAAAAAAAGAAAGAGATAACAATATATATATATATCACACATTTAATAACCCTAAAAGCACTAGATATCTCATTCTGTATTTATGTCATATTCCAACATACCCACCACCTTGTAATACCTACACAATTATTTCAAGCATTTCAAAATGGTGAATTATACAATGCGAACACTTCACATTTCCAGATTACAATTCATGTAACCTCAAGTTAATCAATGTTTGACACTAAATTAAAATTAAAACATAAATTAATTAATATCTGTAATATTTATAAAACCAAAATCCGAAAACTAACGCTTAAAGTATAATTCTTATTATTTTCACCAAAGCAACCTACATAACAAAGATGACATCTAACAAAACAAACCATTCTCGCTCCATACCGGCATTCAAGCTTCTTTACAACTTTTCTTTCTCTTACATAAAATTATACTAAAATTCAATCAATAAAAAATCTGCTCAATCTGTATTCACCGGTAAAGAACAAATCCTTGCAATCGCTCTTTTGAACTCTGAATGAGCCGTCTTAACCATCACCACCCGGAAATAGCCATCAGTTCAACGATGGATTAGCATGAATTGCATTCGCTGCGGAACCGTGAGAGTTTATTAAAATTAAGATGAAGAAGGGTAGGATTAGGGACCGATGTTAAGGGTTTCCCAATCAAAAAATGTCCTGGAGTTAGACATGATATATCCGATGGATCATTAGACATAAATGTCAATGGTCGCGACTTCATACAAGCCTCAATTTGAGTCACGAGAGTTTCCAATTCTTCGATTGAATATGCAGCTTGTCCCACAACTCGTTTCAAGTGATACTTTGCACTTTTCACGACTGCCAACTGCTTAAGAGTACAAATCGCCAAAAACGGTGCGCTTACCATACCATATGTAACGGCAGACAGCCGACAACATCGAATATCTTCGGTTGTGTTGTTCCGCCACCAGATCCTATGTAAATTCCATGCATTTTTATGTATCAATATCTGACGATACATTTTCGCAATATCTCTAGTCAGACCAAATTGATACTCAGTCAATGAGAAAAGATCCTGTTGTATCGTAGAACCTGCCATTAAACACTCATTTAATTACAAATTAGTTGAAGATTTGAACGACGCATTAAATACAACCCTTACTTTTGTTGTAGAACTGTTAAGTTTAATAACTGATTGATGTGGCAGAAAGTAAATTTTATTACATTCACTATCACATATGGTTGGATTTACATAAATTTTTCATAAATTTTAAGTATTCGAATTTCAACTCGGGCTTTTTGGAATAATTTTGTTCCATAGTTCTAAATTGCCGAAGAGCGCTGTAACTGGTATCTCCAAGTTGAATTATATTCGGTTTCATAGGCAAAGAAACGCCATAACGACCAGAGAAATCTCTAAAGACTTTCCTCACATAGTTTTTTCTCTATAGAGAATTTATTTGCGGAATAAATCTGTTCGATTTCCCAAAATATCTGCATTGAGCACTCAGCTGATCCAAGCTGTCGATGTGTAGCATGGTGTGATTGGACATCTGGGCATCTCTGTGATTTACTGAATTTTCCAATCGTCTAGACACAACGTATCCTAATTTGGTGGATATAAATGGAGGAAAATCCTTTACAAGTTTTTGTCCTGTCTCCTTTCTCAATGTCAAAATACGTTTCAGCCTCAATCAACAAATTGATTTTATCGGGGTTGTGAAATAATGAGTCTACCAATTCCATATTATTTGGAATCAAATCGGGATTAAATGGAATAGAAATTGTGGGCAAATTTCCCGTAATACTTGGTAACACTATAAATTGAAGATTGGAATAATATGATGTGACTCGTGATTTTATGCAAAGACCCTAAATTTTATATTTACCACTCCTTGGCTGATACCAGAAATTGGCATTGAAACATCATTTTTTGGGATTTTTCATCACCTGATTACGATCGGTGATGACGATGAACACAACTATGACTCCCTGTTGGAGTGCAGAATCCATGGGCCGAACCATCATCCATGTCAGTACAGGCTGGCTGGAGCAATGCAATGTGCAGATGGATTTAAAATCGACCCTGTATTCGTGCGTCCTCGATTTGGCTAGTAACGGCGTTAGGTAGGACGTTAAAAATTAACCGCGAAAGAGTTGGGAGAGCTTCGGCCCCAGAAAAAATTGCAGATACAAAAAAAACATCATTTTTCCGAAGTTTTAATAATTCACAAATTTTTTTGGTCACAAAATTTGATTGTGAACCGCTATCTAGCAATCACGTCTGGTGTGATTACCCACACAACTGCAGTAGCTAATAATACCTGATTTGAATAAAAGATATGCGAGCCATTTGTACAGCTTAGGTTCTGATTCAAATTTAAATTACCCATATCTTGTGTCAATTCATCAGTGTCACAGTCAACATTTGAAGATGACTGTTCTATGAAACCGGTAATTATAGATTTATGCGCAATTTATATTGATTTGAATGACATGGATTTGAGGAATAGCTTTTCCAAAACTGCAACAGAATATTATGTTTCAAACAACATAAATGGCATGCAATGGTTTTACATTCATTGACTCTATGATTTGCAGATAAACAATTCGTACACAGCTGCATGTACAATTCGTACATGCATTTTTCCAATGCATGATTTGCTTTACAGTAAGCGCATACTAATGCATTTGCAACCAGCACTGTACCAGATGGTCTGTTCCTACTGAACTTCTTATTTTTGGGATCAAATAATATACTGGAGTTCAAAACTCTACGTAATGACTCTAAAACCCTGATTCGTTTCTTTAAAATTTCTATAAATTCAGTAAAGGTTAGTATTCGATTATCAGGTGATTCTTTTATAATTTCTGGGCGCGATGAATTATCCAATCTCTCACTCAAATGGTGATAAAGAAACAGATTCCCCATCTTGATATTTAGGGTTTTAAGAGCTGTTAACAGCGGTTTCAAGGAATATCTTCAATAAAGGTGCAAATAACTCCTGTGGCCGTTTCAAATCATACAAGCATTTCATGTGAATCTTTTGGATTGCCACTTCATTATTATAATAATCGAAAATGCTTTTCCAGGCAACATTATAATTTGCACTTGTAACTATACGCTTTGCCTTCATAAATACACTACTTCAAATAATGATATTTTGTAGTGGAATCAAGATCCTCGTTTGAATGAATGATATCCACAAATACATCACGAAAATTAAGACAGTTCAATTCGCCACCATCAAACTTTGGTAGTTTTATTTCTGGCAACTTAATTCCCTTCGATGTTCTCTGTTTTTAATTCCTTTTTCTGTCGCGTGAATTTTATTTAAAATTCCTGATTCAAGTATTCCATAATCTACTGCGAATCTATCCCGTTCATCGTCTGGGACTCCAACACCCTCTAATGATTCGATCTCAGTCTGAACTGTGTCAAATTTTGAATACGTTGCTCTTATTCTATGAAGAGCAACGTATTCAAAATTGATATAGTTGAACCCAATAGGATCGACGAAGTGATGTTCAGATAAAATGTTGAAGCAACAATTATTTTGATGACATTAAAATTCCAAATTGTCTAATCAATAATTTTTATCTTCCTTGAATGAATTAAAATCTTTGAATTTTATTTTGTTCTCCGCAGATATATTTGCGGATTCTCGTCAATTTTAACCGGTGTAATTTTGACTCTTTCTCTATTTCAGAGAGAATATCGAAGATTTCCACGAATAATGACCGAAAATTTTCCGTTATGTTTTACGAGTGTATCGAAAGCTGAATTTATTTTTGACCCATTTACTGTTAAGTATTTTGCACCAAATAACTTAATTTGTATAGTTATATCAGTATACACTATAATAACTATAACCAACTTTAACAATTATTCGATGACTAGCGTTATTAATAATTATTCGAAGATATCCTGCTCGTTAGGACCAAATGTGTACCGAAGAAATTAAAATTCACTTTTTTATTTTTGATATAATACTTGCTCAAAATCCATATAACTACTAACTAAAAACATGAGGTGAGTTACCGAGCAACGAAAAACAAAAAAAGAAAAAGATAACAATATATATCACACATTTAATAGCCCTAAAAGCACTCGATATCTCATTCCGTACTTATGTAATATTCTAACAGAAATAAAAGCTATAGGTTTTATAGAGTAATATGGACCGGCTTAGTAGACATGCTCTTAAGCAAAGAGCAGATAAAAAAAAATCATGTATTTCATGACCCAGCTAAGTTAAAAAGATGTTAAATGTGCGCAATCTAAATCGCTGTTTGTGTATAGTGAACCACATACACTATACCACATTATCACTGCCATGAAAGTACATAACACTTTCCGAAATGCATACATCATACGAATTGATTTAATTTTAAAATTAGGTCAAACACAACCAGGAGGAACATGTTAAAAATTTTAAAATAATATATCGTGATTTAAATCTGGTTCATTAAAAAACCCGAACTATATATATATTTTACCTACCCTACTCAAAAAAAAACATAAATTCCAGTCATACTTCGTATATTATGTAAATGATTGATTGAAATTCATAAAACGTTTGGCTCCCATTGAAATATTCGTTTTTGTCATATAAAAGATTTGTAATATACGATAAGAAGAAATCTTTAAAAATAAAAAAAAAAAACTTAACCCGTTATTTTGAGAACATAAAACATAAATTGGAATATTGCATAAACAAAAATAATTGCTCACAAACAATAAACATATTATCAAAGTTCTTGCAAAATAGCAACTACTGTAGACTGCATATACAACAAATACAAAATGGAGCTTGTTTCACAAAACAATGGTTTTAAATTATAATTAAAAAAAAATAATAATAAACATTTTATTAAAACACACACACACACACACATACATAATGTAGATATATGTTTTGACATGCAACATCATTTAATTTCAATAATAATTATTTAAAATACACAGCAACAAAATACCATAACTTTGCATATTGCGTGTATTAATTTAATGTTAAAGTTTGGAACCCCCCTTTATTTTACATCGCCTATCCTGTTTTCAATTTATTGTCGTACATAAATTTCTTTAAGTAGCACTTGCGTCTTCCATGTTCCACACTATATAATTTAGGCTAAATAGTTAAATGCTAGGTGTTATGTATGTAAATTATGAAGAGATTTTTATAGGAGAAACAATTTAACACTTGCGGATGGCGTGAAACATATCATAAGCATATAATCTTAATATGTTTCGATTAAAACATAATTATGTTTTGTGCATATATATATGTAATTCATATATCAATTGTTTTATTATCGTGACGATCGATTGGTGCACATACATAATATTTCATAATGAACATATGACTGGAAGGTAAATTATGTTGGTTAGGTTTTGTGTAAGAGCACAGTAGTAATTATGTATATCGTGTGAATCTACATTGCTTTAAATTTAGTTCTTGTTTACTTATTTTCGATGTTGTATTAGTAAATTTATGATATATGTCTAATCCACACACATATTATAGGGATAGGACATGTTAGATTGATTTGTTAAGTGTACGCATGCAACTGTTGGTTGATTGACTTAATAAACTAATCAATGTTAGTGTGTCAAAATTTTTGAAATTCATTGGTTATGATTGATGTGTGAATTACCGTGGCTGGTTAAAAATGTAAATTAATTATGGGAAACAATTTGGATACATGCAAAACTATTTTCGATTTGGTTTAAACACCATATATGAAAGTATTACTGTGTTAGAATACATTGTTTGGACCTTTCTTTTTCACCTGCAGTCTAAGCACATGCCGTCTAAGGCTTCCCAGTCCACATATAATAATTATAGTAATCATAACGTTAACATTTAGGGTTCTGTGGACTTGGATTGTTTGGGTTTAAAGACAAAAAAGTACCTAACGACTGGATTTCTTGCTGTAGAAAACACTTTTGAAGCAATCCTTAGGTATAGCTCTATTAAGTTTATCCTTATTAGACGATTGCATTATAAAAAACGATTACCGGGCGGCCTACTTGGACCTTTGAGCTAGGATTTAAAGCGAGTGGTATTGGAGGGAATCATTTCACCTGTATCATACCCAACGGACTGGGTTAATAATTTGCAAATTGTGGAAAAATCGAACGATAAATTGAGAATTTGTTTGAATTCTTAACCTTAAAATAACGCTATTAAGCGTTCTCCGGTTCTTGACCTATCAAGTGGATTCTGTGAATTGGAATTGGATCAAGTTAGTTCAAATCTAACTACGTTGATGACGCCATTCACATACGATGCCATGCGACTCCTGCGACTTTTCAAAATTTATTCTTAGCCTTATCCTTGTATTGCGGATCTCTACAAGAATGGACACCCTTTTTCTTCGATACTCGTGGGACCAATGCGCCTATTGTGTCGGACCAATTTGAATTAAAATCAGGTTGTTGACAGAGATACATACATACAACATGACAGAGATATAAATCATATACCATAATCAATTACTGGTTATCGTGCTATTCAGCATCATGAAGTTCCGGCCAGTCACTTAAATGATGTTTTGTTGCAAGGTCCAAGAGTGCAACAAATATTGTGGAAAATACTATTGGGATTCCGAGAGTATACATACGTAATGGTGGCTGACATTGAGAAAATGTACCGACAAATTAAAATGGATTTAGCTGATATGAAGTAACAGTGATAACTGTACAGATGAATTGCAAGATTTTTAGTTAACAGCTGTCACATGGAATCTGTACCATTTTTGACCACAATATCTTAATGAAGTGGAAGCATTAAATTTTCTAGGTTTACAGTAGCTAACCAAGACAGACTGTTTTGCATTCAATGTGCAAAAATTGAGTGATGATATGCCGACCAAATGAACTTTGTTTTGAATCGGATTCATCGAGAATTTGTTTTCTCGTGATAGCTGCATGCATACTAAACTGCCTCCAATCAAAACTGTTAGTTTACCGAGTTTGAAATTGTGTGGAGCACAACTATTGGCAAATTTGCTGAAATTGATAACAGAGTCAACAGATTCGCAGGTTAGTAACATAAACGCATGTACAGACTCAGAATTTATATTAGCTTGGGTAAGGGATGTTCCTTCAGGGTGGAAAACAAATGTTGTCAATAGAGTTTCAAATATTCTAACGGCCTGTGTTTAGGATGGAGTGGGTGAAATCAGGATAGGCAATTGTTTATGGTCATAACTTGTTACGGCTTGTTCTCCATTGTTGTAACCATGCCCACCAATTGTATGAGTCCACCAATTGTATCTAATATACCTCCTAGTGGTACCATCCGGGCAACGATTTCTGTCGGCTAAATATTAGATGTGAGTGCTAGCACGATAAAACAGGGCTGGATTAAGGTGTCACGCGACCCATGCTGATCACCAACCTGGCTGGGGGCTCTTTCAAATAGCCCAGTCTTGAACGGAACCTCTGGATACCGGGCGACCTCCAGTTATTCTTAGCCTTATCTTTGTATTGCGGATCTCTGCAAGGAAGGACACCATTTTTCTCCGCTACTCGTGGGGCAAACATGGATTTCAAAATAAAAAATAAAGAGTCCGGAACTCTTAAAAAACCGGAAAATTCAAGTAAGGAGGAACGGGTCTTTAGGCTTTCTCTCCCTATAGTTGGGGAAGAGATTACGTGCAAAATTAATGCAGGTGCCTCCAAACCACATAAAGAGAAACGTGTCTGTAGGCCCTCTCTACCTAAAGGTGAGGAAGTCGAACGACAAAGCAGGTCCCTCCAAACCAACATTCAATGCTAGGAGAAAAGCACATGGAAACCATTGAAAAGGATAGAGGAAATTCCGGTGGATGTAAGAACGGATAAACATGTAGCCATGCTTTTGTGGGCTACTGAGATTGACAAAGCAATGCCAGGAGCATCAACTGAATGCTCTCTGTCCAAAAGACAATGAATCTCCATTGTCCTTTGAATCTCCAAAGGCCGCTAAAAGATCTAAATTGCAGATAACTGCAGGTAGGGTCTTTTAGTGAGGTGCTATGAGATCCACTAATTATAGCGGTGGTTGATGAAGCTCAGGAGGATGGCAGCATCACTCCCTCTAATTGAAGGAAGGTGGAAAAGGCTTTAGCCTCCGCAATCCTTAAGATTATAAAGGAGAACTCTAAGGTAGCTCCTACATGTCGGGATGAAGATTGGTATAGGAACCATGTCAAATTGACAACCTGTGCCAATCAGAGATCTCTAGATCTCTATAAAAAGGCGATTATCAGCCTTGGAGAGGTTATATATTTGCACTATTCTGTAAAGTGACCAATTTTACCTCCGGAAATTTGTGAGCAACCACACTGAACTTCATGAACTGTCACAAAATAATAACGTTAAATCGTTGAATGGTCATGCAGATACTGTAAAAAATATTGGAATCCAGTGGGATCTAATTCAAGATGAGTTTCGCTTTGCGACACATCTTTCAGTCAGATGACACTTGCATACCAAATGGTCGATCATAGTCTGTAGATAGTCGAGTAGTCGACTCGTTTAGATGGTTGTAACCGTTGGTAATCAGATCACAAATTTGTTTACAAAATGTATGGCGAAGTAATGTCGATTGGGATGACAATCTGTCGAGTAACATACTAAATGAATGGCTAAGGTTGCGACAAGAAATCGAAAATTAAATTCGCACACGGAGAGACAAATTATGGGCAATTTGCCATTGGAGCGGGATACCATATCTAGTACATTTGCCTATGTTGACCTAAATTTTGCTGGTTCATTCAGAGTAGTTTGGTTGACGAGGCAAACTTCCTGCAAGACCTGTAACACTTCTTTAAAACCTACCATCTAACAATCATAAATAAATTATGGATGACAAAATTCAGTTTAAATTCAATCCACCTCGTGATGTTCATATGGGGGACTAAGGGAGTCAGCTGTTTGCATAGCCAAAATCGTAACATTCAATTGAATCAGATCTGAATACTAGGTCTTTATGCTCTTCATTATCACCAACAGAATTGGTACTCATGCCTTCAAATTTTACCTTGCACCAATCAATACAACAAGTACCTGACATAATTTAGGAGATCAATGGGATATGGTCAGACAAATTCTTTTAAATTTTCAATATCCAATAGAAATATCCAATAGCTTTCAAGATTGTCAAACTCAATTCTACATTGACGATCTGCTTTGCGGGTCCAACAAAATAACAGAAGCGTTACTTGTACAATAAGAGTTACTAGGCTTTCATTCTAGAGAAGGTTTCAACTTCAGGAAATGGAACATCAAAAACAAAGCAATACTGGAAGGTCTCACAGACAATCTAAAGGAATCAGGACTTTACACCATAGCACTCGATGATACAGTGAAGACGTTGGGGCTCATCTGAAACTGTTCTACGGACGCGTTCTTAACTCGTCGCGTCTAACTAAAAATCTTGCTCCAAAGTTTTATGGGCATTTCGAGGAGGATGGGTCGATACACTCCACACAAATTTCGAAAAAATGATTAAGCTACAAAATTGAACTTCCATAGTTGGAAACAATTAGAATTCTACGTTGGATAGACTACACTAGACGCGCGAGAATTAAATTGGACGTTAATAAGGGCTTTGGATACCAACCATGACTTATCAACATTTTGACTATGCACCAAGAGCGCTTAGATACTACACGCCAAGAATAACATCCGACACAATTGCAAAAAAATGTACTAGATTTAAGAAGCAAACCTCACAACAATTGATGGATATATTACCCCCAGAACGAGTATTTCCATCTTTGTATGCTGGACATGCAACACGAACTAGTCAGTAATTTAACAGCTGAGGCCCTCTTGGCTGCCCTCAAACGGTTTAAACTCCGAAGAGGACTGTCTTAAAATGTTTAGTGATTGCTGTACAAATTTTGTAGGAGCTAGCAGGCTATGTTAGCAATCAAATAGGATTTCATCCCTTTTACTTCAGAGATTTATGGTAAGCAGGAGTTAATTCTGTCGAACACCATCTTCGTAGAACTCTAAGAGGAGGCTTATTAACCTTTAAGGAGTTTGCGAGTCTATTTTGCACATCACGAGATATTACATCAGTCAATACTCACGCCAGCTCAGTCAGCTCACGACCTCATGCACATATATCAAGGCATGCATACTCGTAGCAGGGTAACACGACAGAATGTGATAATTGAAATTACCCCATCATCAATGGCAATTCGCAATCACACATCATCACATCAACACAATACTTAGCAGTGGACATTCATCGAGAACATTTTGCATTCCTAACAACAGAAGAGATAAACCAAATGTTTCAATCATCGCAATTTCTATATGTGATATATCCCCAATCTTCAATGCAATCGCGACCAAAGGGCAAAGCGGGTTAGCAATCTTACAGCGAAAAATGGAGCTTGATACAATATGCAATACCAAGATTGGATCAAGTTTCCTGCTCCCAATTAGTGAATATATAAAGTTCCCAAAGAAATACTACATGTGGCTCTGAGATCAACACTCATAATTTTTTGGGATCTGGAATCATTCTACTTCTTCTTATTTTTTCCTTTATTCTTCATTTTTTTTCGTATCAAGATATTTCAAATTTTTCCCCCTTTTGGTTTTGGTGACAGAAACACAAAAGAACCAATGAAAGAGGTTGAGGGAGTAAAAATATTAATATTCGGTTATTACAGGCCTTTGCTGGCCCATACTGAATCACAAACCTGGTTTCGGTTTCAATCCCAAGCGAAATACAGTATCCTTTTGCCTCATAAACGACATTAAGAATTTTCCTGATCTTGTGGTTGAAAATAACGCATCGCACCGTTTGAGGCAATATATCATGCGCGTGACTCTTCTCTAGAATATCATCAGCAATCTCATCCGCTAGGGTTTAACTCTCACACCCATACTTGACAACATTGGTCTCTTGAATACCATGCAGCTATTTAGCCTTTAGCCGTAGGACATAGTACAAAGCACGATTGCAAGTGCCTTTTGTAAGGGATGTGGGTAGCCAGCCCAGTGGAGTAATCGACAATCCAACGATACTCTGATGGTTTTTTAAGAATATATAGTGGTCGTGGATAGCTACTTTATGAGACATGCTGGTGCCCCTCGACCACACGGGAGTGAAGAAAATAAAATTTTAGAAAAACATATTTATAATTCGCTACATCATTATGTATATACGATATATTTAAGGCTTCTATTATTAAATAATTCTATCTATTAAATAGGCTTCTATTCAGTATCGCTTCTCGGCCTAAAGGCTAAGATCAAAGTGTAGTTTATTAAAGTGTATAAATGTGAGTGTAAAAGTAAACAGTTTGTTTAAAGTAGTGATTGTGTGTTAAAAGTAGTAGTGAGTGAACTAGTATTTGATTGATATTTGGTGAAAATCGGTGTTCGAGATGAAAAAATGGCAGTCCAACTAGTTCGATTTTATATAAACTATCCATTCGTGGAACACGTGATATGCACGGTCTGCATGCCCGTCGGTAAAGCTTATAAAAGGCACAGTGACCTAATCAAACATCTGAAGAAAGATCATAAGCATCAATTAGGATTCAAAAGAGCAACCTGTGATGATCAGCATGACACTATTAAGGGGTGTAAATCACATCAGAAAAAAGGACACAATGATGCTAGTGATACTGTGGCAGATACTAGTAGAATAAATGCTAGGCTTATAGAAGACACTGCGGCAGATGAGACGGCTATTCAGCCGTACATTCTGACGTAGCCATCTTCTCAAGAAGAGCTTGTTAATATCAGCGAGGATACCAACGGCAACACAAGATCTCCAATACACAGGATATCAGAAGAACTACTTCAATTACCTCCAGTAACATCTAGGAGAAGTTCGAGAGCACAACATCTAGGCAAAGTTCCAGAACACAACCGCTAGTAACACCTAGGCCAAGTACGACAGCGCAACCGCGAGTACCACCGTTGAATTCCCACCCTAGAATAATGCCATCAGAGAGGATCTCACCACCGGCCACATCAATACAATCAGAAAGATCAGAAACGACAGCAGAACTAACGAGAAAAGTCGCACAGTTCCAAGAAAAGTTTCTGGAAAAGGTGACTCTCTGTAAAACGTCAGATGAACTAATCTATATGGACTTAGTAAATGAAATGGAACAGCCACTACCAAATCGGATTGGGTGTCAAAGAAGAGGTGACAGAGTGGATAATCGGAGTGTTACGGAAAGAGCGAAGAAATTGCAACAGCTGTTTCGAATCAATAAGAAAAAAGCAATGAGGAAGATACTAGAGCCCACAAGTACCATCTGTGAAATATCAATAGATGTGGTAGAACAGTACTTCGGATCTGTATTTGAAGAACATGAGCAATTAACATAATTAATTGCTCATGTTCTAAACGCCACAAAAAATACAGCACCGGGTTCTGGCACTATCACGTATGACGTGATAAAAAGGAAAGACCTAGATGGTTTACTTATCTTATGTTTAACAAAATCCAGGCGTTAAAAATAATTCCCACACTATGGAGGAAATCAAAAACCTATCTGTTCCATAAAAATGGACCAGCGCAAGATCTCAGCAACTGGCGGCCAATTACGCTTGGTAATACCATGGCAAAATTATTTGCATCATGTGTCGCACAACGTTTGAGCGGTTGGTGCCGTGTACATGGCAGGATAAGCGATGTTCAAATGGTGTATGCCCTATAATTGATGCATGGAGCACAACTTTGTGGTTCAATCTATCATAGAGAATACCTGGAAAAATCGTAGGCTTGATCTCTCAAATGCATTTGGTTCAGTGCCACATGACCATATATTTAAAAGCCTAAAGCTGATTGGCCTTCCAGACACAACGGTTATCGAAGCGCTGTATAAAGATAATACAACCAGAATTGAACTTGAAACTGCATCAACACGAGATATTCCGATCAAATCGGGAGTGGAACAAGGGTGCCCGCTTAGCCTTGTGGTGTTTAATATGGCCATTGAACCACTCATTAAATCTGCTATAAATGGAGGAAACGGATATGTTCTGCATGGTATAAAATAAACAGTATTGGCATATGCGGACGACATTGTTTAAACCTCCGATGCGCGTTACCAACAAGCCAAACATCGAAAATTGTGAAGCAGATCTAAATCGGATCAATCAATCATTGTTGGCACCATGGCAAAAGATAGAGGCATTGAATATATGTATTATACCTCAATTGGATTTCATTATGAGGAATTCAGTGCCGCTAAAGGGACCGCTTAAGCAGCTGGATAAAGCAGTCAAGAGGAAGGTCAAAAAATGGATAATCGAACAAGTGCTGAACTGCTTAGCTACATGGATGGTGGTGCCAATATAGTGCCAACCAACATCTTTGCGGACATATGTGTAGTAATACACATATTTAAGGATTTCTGGATTGCATAAAACTGCAAAGCTATAGCTTTCAGTATCCTGAAAGAAGTAGTTCATAAAAAGATGAAAAAACCCCAACAATAAATGATCTGGCTGATTACCTGATTGGCTCACTGGAAGGAGGCCTACGAAACGACGGAGGAAACATTGTTTCTATATGGTCCCGTGGTCGAACATCCTGCTTAAGACTAACATCCATGTTAGACTTCCAATGGGTAGCAAACAACAACCGGCTACACATATTTGTCAACGGAAGGCGGTGCCGCGCTTAAAATTTTGAAAAAACTGCAAAAAACGCTATGCGTAATCAGCTCTTGAAAAAATTGTAAGCCAAACCGGACAGCAGGCTTAAAATACCCAAACCATTATACGAGAGCCGGTAACTTTACGCGATTTGCTGAATGGCGGTTTATTCACCGTACCAAACTGGGTGTAGTTCCTTTGAACAGAAATCGGCGCTTGGGTAATATAGATAACATATGTCGAATATGTGGCTATACCAATGAAACCTTGCCACATGTTCTAGAACATTGCAACACCTATCAAAGAGCAGCAACACTCCGGCACGACAACATCGAAAATAGACAGATCAAATCACTGCCTGGATATAAAAATACCAACATAGAAGTTAACAAAGTGATTCATGACAGTGACAGGAATCTACGACCAGACATTACCATTAGAGACGAGGTAAGCAAATCATTAACCACACAAATTGACAAATTTGTGAATTATAATTAGTTAATATTAAGCGACCATCTATAATATGTAGAAAATTGTAAAAAATTCTTTAATTTTTCAAATAAATCTGTTCTTATCAGCTTAACATCTGATAGTTACCAAAATTTTATTCTATAAATTAATTTGTATTTGTTTCTGAACTCTGCAATCTGTTCTGGGGCCGAAGTTCTCCCAACTGTTTCACAGTTAATTTTTAACGTCCTACCTTACGCCGTCACCAGCCAAATTGAGGACGCACAAATACAGGTTCGATTTTAAGTCCATCTGCACATTGCATTGCTCCGCAGCCAGCCTGCACTGACATTGACGATGGTTCGGCCCATGGATTCTGCACTCCAACAGGGGAGTCATAGTTGTGTTCATCGTCATCACCGATCGAAATCAGGTGATGAAAAAACCCTCCCCCGTTGGGATTCGAACCTGGTACCTCCCGTCCCAAACACCGCAGCTTTAACCACTGCGCCAATTGCTCGGTAATTTGTATTTATCTGTAATACATACAAGCTTATTATCAAACGAATAAAAAATAAAAACGATATTTTCAATAGATGGCACTATAAGCAGCCAACCAAATAAAAATGTTAATGGTTTGTTTCATCGATTAGTAAAATTATTTAGGTGGGCTCCTCGATTGCAGTACGTAATTTTCTCACTACACTTGGCGTAATTATCATCGAATTTTGATTAAACCACAAAGCTATATGGGTATATTAATCTGTGGCCATAGCTTTATATTCATAACCAGATCAACATGCAACAGTAATTCGGCAGTCTTCAAATCACTTTCATATAATTGAATGATTGATTCTAGTAATTTGTCAGAAAGTTTTGTTTACAAGACCACCATATTTTATTACAGTTTCACGAACAATCACTTCCAGGTTCGCTCTATTGCAATTTAATGATATCAATAGAGTTCATTGCATTATTATCCTCCAAAAATATTTTAATGAAAGTACAAATGTTCGTTGAAATTAAAGTGAGAGTAATATATGTATCTCCAAATTAAGCCAAAAAATCATAAATTTTAAACCGCATAACCCACAATAATAATTCACACAAAAAAAAAAACAACTTCCTAATTTGTATGACCTGTTGCAAATTATATACACCTTTTGTACGACGGAACATTCTAAAAGTTTTTGTCGTCCCCTTCATTATGGCTAGAAACCGCAAACCGCACATCAATTCATCAAAATAGAATTTTATTTGCCACAAATACCTTTCACTCTCTTCATCAACCAAAAATGACTTCGGTTTTTTTTTTAGTTTTTTTTGGAATATTTTGAAGAATCAACCGAAATAAATTGAAAAATTACTTTCTACGTTTTACAGAATGTTCATGTACGCGATTATGCAATGACTCAAAAATTCGTTCAATATTATGATTATATAGTTTATGAAATAGTTTATCTCATATAGAAAAATAAAAAAATTATCCTATGTAATTATCGACAATCTAATTACATTTCAAAGTGTATAGAAATCATGTTCGTACCGTTATTAATTGCCTTAATAATTTGGTACGTGTGTGTTCCAAATTTATACTTCGATATCTCGATTAAAACTAAAATATTATGATGTTCATGTTTACGTAACATTTCGTTAATTCTTCACATTACATTCACTTTACATATATGCGGTACAATCATTTTGAATTGCGATTAATTGCGCACGCGGATTTCAATAAATTAATCGAAAGCGGCGAGTGTATCAAATTTTCATGTGATTGACATAGACAACCATATAGCGGTCACCAATTATACATACCTTGATTTATTGAATTTCCGGTTAATCCACTCGCTGATATTTCGGATGGCTGTAGTTTATCTTCCATTTCTCGTAGCCGGGTTGTTAACGTGTGAGTGTGTAAAAATAAAAATAATGTGCATGAAATACCAATCAGGGCTACCAATTCTGAAGATCTGTAATCGATAAAAAAAAATAAAAATTATTAATAATTAGACTGATTTGTCGGATTAATAAATCAAGTAAATTTTTTTATGTATTGTAAAAGACGATGATTAGCATAATCATAATATAACAATCGCGGTAAATTATATATTTGTGTATGTATAGAAAATTAGTTTTTAAACGTATTTGCCTTAAGCTAGACATAAGATATGAGTTGAATACACTGTGCGTTGTTCAAAGTTTAATTACATTGCGCAAGACGTTTATTGAGCCATGTCTGTATTATTATAGATTAGTCATGTTTTGCATATTCTCAATGTCAAGAACATTTATTGTAACTGTCAATTTAATGTGCATATTAGGTTGGTTTGTAATTATTATACGAAGATTTCCATCTTTTTGCCTATAAAGAGTCAAACCAGTTTGATGTGGTTTTTTGAAACTATTCCGTATATATATATGAGAGGCGTTTTCGATAATGTTGTTTTTCGATAATGTTGTTTTGACCTCTAGAGTCGCTTATGTGTTTAATTTTTCGACAGTTTGATTGATCACTTAACTTTAACTAGTTTATATATATAATTCAAAACTATCGATATATGTGGTTTATATATATATATATATATATATATATATATATATATATATATATATATATATATATATATATATATATGTATATACAATTTCAGGATAATTATACATTTCCGTTATTTATTAATAATTAGAAAATAAAAAATAATCATCATTTGAAGAAGACATTCTCTTTTTTTATTGTAACCCACAATTTAGTAAGTGATCATCATACTTCAGTTAAAAACTAAGCCAATTAATTGGACATGTGGTTGAACGGTAAATGCACATTACGTAAAATATAAATAACCGAAAAGGAAATATTTGAAATTCGACAATAATATGAAGATATGCAAGATTTTAACATACAGGACGGAGACCCAGTTATTACTTCCAAGTCATTTTGGATGGTGTTCCAGAAGGTAACGCTTGCTTCTCAAATCGCTCCTAAATGGAGTGTGAGTGTATTAGATTATATTAGATTAATATTAGATAAATATGGTTCTTAATAAATAAATTTAACTATTTTAAGATTATAGCTTGCGCCTCGGGAGTTCGTATCATTTTCCGAAAAATTGTTAGTACTGACTCCCGTTCGAGCAAAACATTGGTGAAGCGCAGCCATAAAGGAGTCGGTTTAAAATGACCTACGATTTCTAAATGTAACGCATTGATGCTTACGGCGAGTTATCCATTAATTGATTTGATGGTATTTCTCCCATGAACGATCTAAAATTTTCTACGTATAAAGCTTAATAATAACTGATAGGATATTTTATAACAAATTCTAATGTAACTGCCACTCTGGTAAGCAAAGCTATAGGATGAAAGGTATAATAAGGAGTCATTGACTTTGCCAATACGACCATCTACTCGCAGAAGTATATAACGATATAATTCTGCGATTTTTCGGGACTAAACGGTGGCCTTCTAGAATCAACCTAGTTAACAGCAAGGCTCCATTTAACTCGAGACGAGGGAATGAAATATTTTTTATGGAAGAAACCTTAGAATTGGCTGCGATTAAGGCAGTGGTAAATTTACGTTTATAAAATGTTCGAAGGTAAACTGATCCGGCCAATGCAATTTCATGAGCATCACAAAACTATGCAATTGACATGCTGCATCGTTAATGAATAACCATCGAAGTTTCTATTTCACTTCATGTTTTTAGTCATTGGTTGTGGGCTTTATATGGTAAGTTGTCGCATTCCATACCTTACAATCTCACAATCTTTGAAATTATGTTGTTTTTATTTTGATGACGAAAAGTGCTAGCAGCACTAGTGAATCAAAAATCCTCTTGATGATTGGTGTTGCAGCTTCGATGGTGGCATGATAGGTAAAAGTATCGGTAGTTGGTTGCCATTGTAATCCCAGCACTTTAACTTTATGTGATTTTTCGGATAGTATCTTAGGCATGGATGGATATGCTTTTATAACGACGGCGGTTGACGTCATTATTTTAATTATTCAGAATTTTTGATGTTGTGCAAAGCAAAGCTCAGTTTCGATCTGATGAGGAATCGTAAATAATTTTTTGTTAAAAATTATTTGTCATCTCATCAGGCCATGGCGACCGAGTGCTATGTGTAATAGCTATTTTACGCTCTATATATATTTATGTACAGTGTACATGTAGCGTTAGCGAATTATATGAAAATTGCACGAAATATCTGAATAATTTTAATTGTGTGTGTAGCGATGGTCGCTACAGTACTCCTCTGCGAGTGATTGTTCTTACTCTGAATTGAAAGTAATACCGTATATGAAAAGTGCTTCTTTGAAGCTTAACACCGTTGGTGAAAGCCATCGCGATCTCGTAGGTAACCAGTGGTTAGGGAGAACTCTTAGATAGGCTTGTTGCGGTATGTGACGAACCCATGTTGAGTTAAGAGAGAAGAAGAATGAATCAGAAGAAGTGTTGCATGTTGCATATCACGTCGGGGTCACCATTATAACGACGGCGGTTGACGTCATTATTTTAATTATTCAGAATTTTTGATGTTGTGCAAAGCAAAGCTCAGTTTCGATCTGATGAGGAATCGTAAATAATTTTTTGTTAAAAATTATTTGTCATCTCATCAGGCCATGGCGACCGAGTGCTATGTGTAATAGCTATTTTACGCTCTATATATATTTATGTACAGTGTACATGTAGCGTTAGCGAATTATATGAAAATTGCACGAAATATCTGAATAATTTTAATTGTGTGTGTAGCGATGGTCGCTACACTTTAACTTTGATAGCACTTCAGGAGAATTAGAAGACCATTTGCGGAGGTTGAATCCGGATTGGATCATTAATTTCGAGATTTGCTGAGTTAAATTAACAGCTTCAGATACGTCATTCGCTCCTTTTAACAAAACATCGCTGTATATCATTCAATATGGCTTGTAATGCGGTTGGATATAGATTGGAGTTCTGTTCTGCAGTGATTTTTATGACCCTGGTTGCTAGATATGATATCGAAATTATCCCGTATATTACGATTTTTAGTTCAAGGTGCTTTAGGTTATCTTCGGGAGCTGTACGCCAAACAATTGGTATTGCTATTGACGATCAAAACTTCTCTGTATCGGCTGTAAAATTATCTTATGGTTTCGGAACCGTATCGCTTATCTGATTTTTCAGTTCTGGTCTGGTTAACTGATTATTGTTTAATAAAAATCTGAAATTGGTTTTGGCGGATGTGTCGAATAATAAGTGTAACTTAGTGGAAGAAGATGTTTTATTTCGAACTCCGTGATGTGGCAAAATCGAACCACTATTACGTGTTGTATTCACTATAAATTCAAATTCGTAAATTGCCAAAGGCTAATCTCTTTGGTAATTATTTAGCATAATTTTTTTTTGTTGAAATCAATTGACAGCAATACCCAACGATTCGTTCAATATTTTGTGGTGGTTTGGTCTTAAACAGTTCTTTACAATCTCGGTCTTCCGGCAGCAGTGGTAGGGGAGAATTATTTAACACCTCTTCACATTTCTAGGACGTTCTCAGGTTTATCTTCAATTTTTTACTGTCAACATTCCATTGGCAAGTACATTATCAGTCAAAATGCAGAGCAGAAGCCAAAGTGAGTGTTTTGCGCGTAAATCTTGTTTTGATATATTAATGCTCTGGTTTCAGGATTTCGAAAAATTGCTCGGCACCAATTAGTAAATCGATTTTTGAAAAGTAATGTAGTTTGATATCTGCTAATGAAGTTGTTGAATGGGATTGGTTGGTGATAAATGAAAGAATTTAGCCGACACTTCTAATATAAATGTTAAGATACAATGAGGTCAGATAACTACAACAACGATAGATAATAATAACTTGGAATGTTCTGGTTGTTGGTAACTATCTATCCGAATTTAATTTGATGATCCTTTAATGGTAGAATCGATCATATAAGTAGTTCAAGCAGTAGTTGTCGTTCTTCTTAAATATCCTTTATTCCTCGACTGTCCATTGGCTAAATTTACTGGAATAAAGGATGCTGAGTTATTCTGACAAACTACATAAGCCACAACGGCCGTGGCAAGAGTTTTTGATATACAACTTCCACTTGTTTGACCATTAGCAGCTTTTGGATTGGAAATGGTTGGTATCTCTATGAAATTCTTTTTAAACGATTGAACAGTATATTGCTTTCTGTCATACTTCAATTTGATGTAAATCAATTAATTTCATAATTAGGATCTGATATTGGTAGATGTTTTAAAATATTTGCTGTTTCATCCTTCAAGATTCCTTTCAAATTTCTGGGCTGGATACAGATTCGTGTTTTCATGGATGATGGATTCAAACATACCATCAAATGATTTTCATTCTATATGTAGATGAGAGCCAAACTAGAAACCCTACCAGACCAAGGGCCTTACTGTTTTCAAATAAATGGTAGTGTATATAACAAAGCACTTCATTTGATAAGCCGAGAATTTTACATTTTTCACGCTGATGCGGCTGCCGAAGGATGCAAATGCCGCAAACCCAAATCACTTCAAAGGGATTAATGCAATAAAGTAGCCAGAGTTCATAATAATAGCCCTAGTGGACAAGCATGAGTATATCAAACTGCAGTTCTTAATGACCGAAAAGTGATTCTATAATATAATATAATATTATAGGATATAATATAATTTCGGTATAATATAATACCATAAAAAAAGTACGTAAGAATGATAAATCTCGTATACTAATAGTGCATTCGAAACAAAAAAAAAAAAAAAAGTATTTACTGGTTATTGCATGATAGTACACAGCGAAACAAACATATTTTTAATTATATATCTATCCTTGTTGCACATTATTTTACATATAAAGAAATGTTTACTTTCAGTTTTGTTTGGTTTTGTTTTTCCTTCGTCATTACTTCCTTTGTAGAGGTAGACGAATGCATTCATTTTCATATACTAAAATGATGATTGTCAATATTTTGCAGAAAATTAATGTTGTTGTTGCCTTCATAAAGGTTTTCGTGCCCTAATGTAATAAATGGTATTTGACCTGATAATAAATTACATTGTCATTCAATTTTTACGGGAACCTTTGACCCAAAACAACAATCTTTTCTTAGAAAAAAAGCTCATTAGAGCAAACAAACCATTAAGCATGCTAAAAAAGACCAGATGTGATTGAAGAAGAGACAGGCGGCCGGTGCTAAAAATAGACTATGTAAATCGGACAAAAGACCACTTAAACGAAAGAGCAAAAACAAAGCGAACGTAAAAAAGCAGCAATTGGAATGGCCACAAAAATATCCACTCATTCTAAACCGGGACACGGAACGAATCACAGACAGGATTGCAAAGTCTGAATCATGTACGGTTATGCCTCAGACATTGTCTATTGAGTGCATTGGTTGCAGATCTTTAATTTTTTTAAAGAGGAAAGTCCCAAAAATAAATTATTCGAGTATTGTTGCCATTAAGGCAAAATAAAAATGGTAGCCTACAGGTTTCCAAATGATTTAGAAAATTAATGGCGCACGTTTCTCGCGACAAATCGGAATATCAATTTATAGAACATTAGCTCCTTTATAATAGTGCATTGATATTTGTCTTCGAGGCAGGTCCATACCAAAATAAAAACGAAAACGATATGGCTCCTACTTATGGGCTCTACTGCTTTAAAATCTTTGGGCAAATATATCATTCGACCTATAAAAGAGTACACTTAAGAGAAGGAGAAAACTCGAAATTTGAACAGCTATATATGCTTGATACTGTAGACGGATACAATTAAAAAATAATTGTAATTGGTACTGAGGTTAAAGCTGTGGTGTTTGGGAGATAGCAGATTCGAATCCTAATAGGGGAGGTTGTAAAAAATAATTGTTCAGCATTTGATTGCGATCGGAATGATAATCAAACCTGTATTCATGCGTCCTAGATTTGGCTAGCTACGGCCTAAAGTTGGGCGTTAATTTAACTGCGAAAGAGTTCGGTGACCTTTGGCCCCAGAAAGGATTGTATGGATTAAAACACACAAAAAAATAAAAAATAAAAAAATAAAGATTATAGAAACGGCACTACAAAACAAATATCTTGAATCGAAAATATGATCCGATGCTATATCCATTTCTATATCCTTATGTGTACAAAAAAAATCTTAAAGAAAATGCAGAGGTTCGTAAATAATGCCTTTGGCGAATATTGAAGTTCTTCTGGCCGACCACCATAACAAACGCTGAACTGCATAGAATCAGGAAGCAATTGGATATAAAAATCGAAATAAAGAAAATGAAATGGAGTTGGTTTCAGTTTAATTGACTAAGGAAACCACCAGAAGATATAATAAGGATGTCATTGGACAAGAACCCGCAAGAGAAAAATAAAGTCGGAAGACCAGTAATGGCTTGAAGAAGAACTATGCCACCAGAAGCAAAAACACTTGGCAAATCATAGGTGGAATTAAAAGCAGTAGCCCCCAAAATAATAAGATAGACCAACCTAGTGCCAATATTTATCCAATTAAATTTCGAAGATCATCGATCTCTCCTGGCGTCATAAAGAAGTACCTGATTCTAAACACAGACCGTAAACTACACAGCGATCTCATGATCGTATATGAAACCGGATTTTTTAATTACTTTCGTTATTTATTTATGTAAACTATTTACAATTTTAAGATGCACATCTAACCATAAATTCTATTTTAGTATGTTTTCGATAATCGTAAACATACATAAGGTTACCATAAAATATATGATGCGTAGAAATCATGGCCATTTTGGGAACATTTAAATCTAAATTTGTACAACAAACTAATATGCAATCATCATAATTATTCAAAATTAAATTATATAACAACAACAATAAAATATCTTCAATATTTATCTATTTGGAAAAATTTTAAACAATAGATAATTAAATATTTAAATTAATTATTTTTTACAACAATAAATAAAACTCATTCTTGGCTATTTTAAATATATAATAAATTCTTATGATTGAAAGATGGTTGATTTTTGTCCATAACTTAAATAAATCTTTTTGTCAGAATCACAAAGAAAATGGAAATTGAAACGCAAAAAAAGATAAGTACTTTCCGGCATCTGATCATCACAGTTAAATAAATCACAAAAGAATTTAAATTTTCTTCTATAATTTTTTTTATTAAAAGAAAGTACTGTGCTGTACTTATTTGCTATATAGATGAGATATGAGATCTATCGAAGTATAAATAATAATGGAATTAAAGTAATTTAATTTTAAACAAATTCGTATATTATTTAAACAAAAAAAAAAGTTATGGTTACTTTCATCTTGCATAAAATATAGACTATTATTATTTAAATATATTTAAATAAATGTTTATTGCCACCATTATTATCTTTTTATATTTATAAATTTGTGCAAAAAACATGGTATAATATTGGGGTTAAAAAATAAAGTACAAGACTATATAGTAAAAATCGGGTTTACGGTGCAATGAATGCCAAAAAAATTTCTCTCGCTGTTGAAAAACCAAAAAGAAAGGTTTCTTGTATATTATAAACGATTTATAAAGATGGTCTTTATCACTCAGCCAAGTCAACAAGTTAATGGATTGTGAATTAAACTGTTTAATTTTGTGTGGGTGTGTTAATTTGTAGATTTAAATGTGTTAATTTAATCTCCACCTACATGTTAGATTGTGCACATCGTCGTAAAGGAAATTGAGAGCATATGGCATAAGATATGTTGGTATATAATATGGTGAATTTGAATGTTTAAACAATTAGTTTACTTTATTCTACTTACCTGTTTCGGTTTAGTGATAAAAAAAAATTTTGTTTGTATATTATTAGATATAATCATATTTTTAAATTTTGGCGTTTCTTTTCATCCACCCGATTGAATATGGATCTGGTGGATGAAAAGAATCTGTCATGAATGGAAGCAAATATAATCCCACCTTGTTAAGAGTTTACTTTTGAGACTTGTTATCACCAAAGAGATCAGTATAGACAACATGTGTCGTTTAAGGTTCATATGAGGGGTCAATACAATCCTTGGGACACCAATGCACTGTCCAGCATATCTTCTCTTTAGAACTTTGGAAAAAAAAATTTGTCATCAATTTTGTTGACTATAAGCATAGATTAAGATATAATAAAGATGGCCCATACACAAGCAACAAAAATTTATATCTATAAAATACAAATAAAAAGAAAAAATTATTTTTCTATAATTTTTTTTTGATATCAACATTTTTGATATCGAAGTAGCCCGAATTTTAACTTAATTGTAGTAAGCGTAAATTTAAAATGACACTGTATTTTGTTTTGTTATTGGAATTGTTAATTTTGTCGAGTCAAATCGGCATTCAATTAGAAAAACATGAGGATTGATAATTTAATCAGTACGCCACCTGAAATATGTGAGATGGTTGAAAATATAACATAGAATCTTCTATCGAGGGTAATCTACTTCAACTTAAGCAAGAAGTTGCCGAAAGTTATAAAGAAGATTCTATATCAACAGAAAAAATATAGGTTAGTTGGTTCAAATTGTGTCAAAATCTCAAGGAGCTAATATAAATATTCAAATTGAAGAACAACAAATTATCGGTAATAGCAATAAGACGCCTGTATACCAATATTATTAAATACGAATGGGCTAGCCATAAATTTAACTATTATTTTTTAAGTTTATAAAAACGAAAAAAAGAATCTTGTTTTAATAAAAATAAATGATTCAATATTTCTAATTAAAATTATTTCAAAAAAGAGCAAAATTCTTTTTAATGTGATATCGGGTTATGTTTCAGGTGAGAAACTTATATCTTGTATTCCTCCGCGAGTGCCAGGTCCCATGAATAAGGAATTGCACGAAGGGATTGTGCTTCAGAATTGGTTATCCTATCAATAAACTTCTATTGAAGTCGACAGGCGAAGTTTTTGAAGTGTTCTATATTAGCGTGTTTCTCGAAATCTTTGTTAGTTGTGCATTTGTAGGTTGGTGATTTAGGCTAATCATCAAACACGAATCTAAGGCTGGTTGATTGCAAGGTTGATAGACTAACCCAATGTGTCTTACTTACGATGGGCTTCATATATGCCTTATATAATCTTAATTTATTTTTGGCAGAGAGGTGACTATTGCGGTTAAAAAATCTATAAAGTAAGTTGCGAACTGCAAAAGCTTTTCTTCGAACATTTTTGATATGAAAGAGAGGTGATAGTTTACTATCTATAATCACCTCTAGGTATTTGATTTGATTTTTATATCCTAAAGTGCTACCTTCGAATGAAATAGGGCTGGCTTTTGTATGCGGTTGAAATGGTTAATTTTGGTATTAGAAGAGTTTACCTTGATTTTCCAAATCTTGGCATATTCGGAATACTGGTTTAGATATTTGGACAATCTTTCACTAGATTTCCGAGCGCTAATTAAAGATGTGAATATAGCCGTGTCATGGGCATAAATTTGAATGTTGGTTTCTTTGTTGTCAGGTTTCGGGATACCATGATAAAAGAATGTGGAACTAGAATTGAACCTTGTGCAACTCCTGCTGCGATTGATTTGGTACTAGAACAGTGTTTGTTTAACGACACGAACAATTTCCTATTTGATAAGTATGATTCGATTAGTTTTCGATCACATTGGATTAATTTATAGACTAATCCTTAATGCCAGACCGTGTCGAAAGCTTTTTCTATGTCCAGGAAGGCTGCGATTGTTGAACAACCAAATCCCTTGGCGTTTTTAATAGAGTTTTTTAGCCTTAGCACTGCTTGAGTAGCAGAGTGGCCGGCACGAAATCCGAATTGTTCTTCTGGAATATAGGGTTCTAGTAGGGGCTGGAGCCTGTTAAGAATAACTTTACATCACCTTATTTATTCCGTTTAGGAGTGATATTGGGCGAATATGCTCTATACTATTAGAGGGCTTTCCCGGTTTAGGAACAGGGATGGCTTTACCGAGTTTCCATCAATCTGGAAAGTAGCTTGTCTTTAAGATACCGTTAATGATATCGGTAAGTTGTGATATTGCTTTATATGGAAGATTTATAAGTACCGATTTGGCTATGTTATCGTCTCCCGGAGCTTTTCTTTTATTAAGATTCTGGAGAATGTTGGCAACTTCTGATTTATCGAATTGAGAAATTGTTAACACAGTTATTGACTAACTGTTCGAAACAGGGATCTTTTAGAGAATCGTTTTGTATATGAACTTTTTTATAGTGAGACGCGATTTGCTCTGCAATTATTTTAGGATCTATGATTGGGCTAGGATCTTTAGCTATTGAAGTAATCACGTTTTGTTTTTTGCCATTAAGTTTTCGAATTTCATTAAAAATTTCCGGAGAATTATCGGGAAGTTTAGGCATTCTACTTGTGAATTCGGAATTTCTTAGTTCGCTGAACCAACACAAAATCATATTGGAATAAAAATTAACGTCAGATTTCAAGATATGCCCTGGGTATTTATAATAGAGCCGACGCATTTGATGCGTATTTAATGAGGTTTTGGAGCTCAGGAGGAAATTTTAAGGTGCCTTTGCTCTGAATGAGAGGTATAGTTTCCTTGATGGCTTATTTGATTACGTTAGTTAACTTAACCGTTTTTTCCTTAATTTGAGTAGCGGTAGTGATTTCTGAGTCTTCCTGAGATTTCTGAGTCTTCCTTTCTGAGTTCTTTCTGAGATTTCTGGGAGTTTTCGATGAACATGAATTTTAAATTTTATCCAGTCGGCTTGGGAGTAGTTGCGAAATACTTTTGTTTCTTGTGGTTGGGTCTTGAAAGGGATTGCGAATACAATTGGTAAATGATCTGAGCAAAATTCATGCAAGACTCGTGGTGGAGTGATTAGAGAGATATTTTTAGATAGAACGAAATCAAGAACCGAGTTTCATCTTGGGAATGTTGGTTCGTTAGGAGCATTTAATTGGATATTGGAATGATTGCAAAAATTAAGGTGTTCTTATTTGGGCAACTCCATGTGGTGTGGCGTGAATTAAAGTCACCTGACAAGATAACTTTGTTACTGGAGTTAAAAATATGTTCTAAATCATGACTCTTGACTTGTCTCACGTAAATAGAGCAAAACGTGAGATATTAGTTTGGGAACCAACATTTAAAAGTATTCCCATTCTGTATTAAGATAACAATGCCTCCAGATTTGGTACTTATTGCATCTAGCTTGGAAGTGGTATACCCAGTGACTTGAAATGTATGTCTTTGGGTTAAGTGGATTTCGGATAGGAGAACTATGTGAGGCTTGTGACGGAAGAAAATTTCTTCAAGTTGTTGTCGCCGATCTAGTGAAACTAGACTATTGACATTCAGAGAAATGCATAAAAGTTGTTTTAGCATGAAGGGCCTGGGAGTGAGGAAACGAATTTTATGAAGGCAAACCGTTTTTCAACGATATTAGTTGATGGAACCCGATCGTATTAAACGAAGAAGTGGTCACATATTTCTTTGAGGTCTGCGAGGTTTATACCAAATAACTGTTCGTAGTCTTGAAGCATGCGAGAAAAGTTGTTCTTATTCGAAGAAGTGGGGGTCGTGAAGGTTGCTAGCCGTTGCATTAGCGTATGAAACCCCTAACTTTCGAGTGCCAAGACCAGAAAGAAATTGGGTAGGATCTGGTTTAGGTGGAGAAATATTGGATACAAATCTTTTTCTCACCTGACACTGGTGGGTTTTAGTCTGTAACTGTATGTTTGTTATGTCCTTGTTATGTCTGTTTTTGTAAATTTCGTTATCTTCCAGTGTTGTCATCATGCTGTCTTTTTTACATTTATGCAACACTTTCAGATTTTCATTAATGCCTGTGTATTTTTGGAGTCTATTTTGGGATTGCGGATTTTTTTCACGTGTTGGTTAAACCGAGTTGCGAAAGATTTACCGGTTTGGCCTATATAGAACCCATCACATTCATCGCATGATAGTCTATAAAGCCTCAAATCTTGAGCAGACGCTCTTGGTGGGTTGTCTTTGACCTATTTTGTTGCTAGTTTTGAATGCTGCCTGTATACCATGATTGTTCAGTACTTTCCTAGTGATGTTCGCTGTATTTTTATCGTAGTAAAATGTAATGTATTTGTTGTCTTTGTCGTCGTTCGCTACCAGAGAAGTATACTGTTTGCTAAGTTTCTTGCTATTGTGTTTTCTGTTCAATATGTCCATCGTTGCTGGTTGGAACCCGTTGGCCTTAGTGGTATGTTTTATAATATTCAGCTCTTTATGTTGACTTGGCTAATCTTTAACCGGCCATCGACATTGTTTTACTATAAAAGAATCAGTAAGTTTATTAACATTGTTGCGTTCATACAATAATTAAATTCAGTTTAGTTTTTTCAAAGCAAAAAATACCGAAATTTCTTTAATTTGAACATGGTAAGTAACCTTGGGCCTAGTAAAACCATTAATAAACCGTCAAAAAGTTTTATTGATTTAGATACCAAATTAAAAATAATAAAAAAGCAATTAAAAGGAAAAATTTTAACTGTAATAGCAGCCAAGGAAGGCACATCTATAAATGCAAAAATAATTTATGAGAAAAGGACCCTTTTATGAAATGGAAAAGTTTCGCTGTAATTAAAGAGAAAGCGCTTAGCGTCTTTAATGACTTAAAAAAAGGTAACAGTGAATATGCCGAAAATATATTTTTGAAAGTAACGGATGGTTCCAAAATTTTAAACGAATATCTGAATACCATATTGTTAAAATAAGTGGGAAAGTCGCTAGTGCTGATGACAAAGTTGCAACATTTAGACGAAATAATCAAATAAGAAAATTATTTGGCTGAACAAATAATTTAATGCGGATGAAACCAGTTTTTATTGGAAACGAATGCCCCAAAAAAGCTACGTAGGTACTGGAACATTCTATGACCGGTTTTAAGATTCCAAAGGAACGCGTCACTTTTTTATGTTGCGAAAAAAGGTTTCGAAAATGTTTCATCCCAAAAGTAAAGAATACTGTGATCATAAAAGTGTTCCGTTCAAAATACTTTTACTTTTGGACAATGCACCAAGTCACCCTCTTGGTATTACAGCGTTGCACCAAAACGTAAAAGTGGTTTATATTCTTTCAAATACTACCTCAATTTTTCAACCGATGAATCAAAGAGCTATTTCCACTTTGAATGCATATTATCTAAGAAAAACCTTTTCAAATGCTATTGAAGCGATGGACAACTGTAAAAGTTTAAATTTATGAAAGATTATAATGTTCATAACGCAATAAAAAACATTGGAAAAGCTTGGAGTGCAGTGTCAGAAAGTTGCATCAATGGCGTGATGCCGTAAATCTTTTAAAACGGTACGTGGGAGATTAATCATCAACACAAGCAACATTGAGCAAAGTCAACAATGGAATCATTGGAATAACCTAACATCTTAATTTAGAAATAGTAAATGAAGGTATATTAAAAGTTATTGATGCCGTCATGGAAGATTTAACTATTGATGAGTTAATAGAAATTGAAGAAGTAATTGTTGAAAATTGGAGCGAATAATAATAATTAAGTACTTATTTCTCTGACGTACGACGGAACTTCGAAAATCGCGGCTCGTCTTAAGTTGAGGACTATTAGTAGTTGAAAAATATAATTTTATATTTTGTACAGTAAACCAAAAAATGCTTAAACATTTTTTATTCAAACTAATGGTCCCGCCAGCATATTATAGGTACTCGTGACTTACTTTTATTTTTTGTTCTAAGTGGAACATCTTTTTATATTTTAATCTATGCTATAAGCCATTCCATTGAAAGTTTTTTTTTTATCAAGATTTCGGCAGGTCTGTTCATCATCAGTTCTATATGCAATTTAAATCTTCGTTGTCAATTTTTACTGTACCCATATTTACGGGATACAATATTGCTATATTAGCGAATTTTTTTGTTACAAAAGCAGTAATAGTTTGCCAATAATCTCATTAGTGGTCGAATCACTAATGAGATTATTGGCAAACTATTACTATTCTTAGTATTCCCCAGTTCGCATGTTTTGTGTGGAGTAGTCTCCTTTAATAGATGGGGGTCCTTTTGTGGATGGGTATTGATAATTTTGTTATTGTTTCTAATTGATGAACAGCGATTTTCACTGCTATTGATTACGTGTTCTTTAAAACATTCTTTCTACCTTTTTAACAAGAAAGTACTTCATCAGTTGTTAAGACTTGCTACCTCCTCAGCAGCTTTAAATATTTTTTTTGTTCCTCAATTTTCTTCCATGTATTATTATCCATCGTAGGTTCTCAATTGTACTCCTGGTAGCCAGTAAATACATCATTAATTTCTTTGGAAATTTCTTTCACCTAGTATGTATGACTGCGGTTGGCTTGATTTGAAACTGCTATTATCAGTTGATGATCGCAGTTAATGTCTGCGCTTCTTATAGTTACGATATCTTCAAGTGACATGAGGAATTCCTTGTAGGCGAGATCCATGTGTTTTTGTGTATATTTTTGGTGGTTGTTATAAAGGTCAGTGCTGTCTGTTCCTATTTTTCAATTGTTACGAGGCCTAAGTTCATGTACGTCGTCTCTTCCAGAGATTATCATGTAACAGTCATTGGTTGTATTTTTTAAGTTATGTGAGCATAAACTATGCAAAATTAGATAAAGAAAAAAAAATGTCACTAATAGCTTGTTACCAGTTGTTGTTGGTGAAATAAGGTAAGCCAATAAATAAAGTATAAAATCATATTGTACCATGACAATGTAAGCCTACACAAATCAACCCAAATAACGGACGTTTTGAGCATAAATAGTATCGAACCGATGGAATATCCGCTTTACAGTTTTGATTAAAGGCATTACCATTTACCACTAGCATTAAAGATTAATGGCCTTACATTTAAGACATTAACACTGTTGTTGTTTGAACATTTTATTGCAATTTATTCTTTTGTCAAGAGATTTTTATTAAAATATCAGTAATTAAGTGTTTAATTGATTTATTTTGCCAATTCGTAAATTTGTGGGATTACCCCCGCTTATGACTAATTGCGTCGTCGGGTTACACCCTTGTGTTTCCTTTTAATGATTTTAATATTTCACTCAAAGCGTTGGAAATTATACAGTGGCGCCTCTTAAGCGTAAAGTACATCTAGTATACATTTATTATCACATGGGCTAAGCAAAGCTTGGAAGATCTGGTTGATTGGTGTTGTTTGTCCAAATGTTTTTTTTATAAAATATTTTAAAGATGTAAATAACTGAAGCAAAAACGTGGCTACAAAGATGAACAAATGTACGACATGGTCTAAATGGAATTATTTTGAAAAATAAAGATCATCCAGGAATTCTTAAGAGTTTTATTTGATTAAACTTTTGTTTATTTTAAGGCATCAGAAATGGTATGGAATAGAAAGTTAATTCCACTTACTTTCTAATACGTACTAATTGGTGATAAATATTACAGAAAACCTCAGAAAATGATAACATGAAGCATTAAAATAATAGCTTGGAATTTTTCATCATATATGATTGTTAATTTTCTTAAATTATTTTCTATTTTGGTCAACAGGTAAGTTCCGAGAAATTAGTGAACTGTTGATAACCTTTGTGTGCTTTCAACTAAGTAAAATGATGATTTTAAAAATTTTAAATGTTAAGGCAAGAAAGTTAAGAAGAACATGCGAGATACTTACAGGAACTTAAATTAAATTCTAAGTAAATACATTATTTTTTACCAACTTTTCCAGCTCCATCACAAATGTGGTCGGCACAGTTTCAGTAAAAGTGGATTAGGCAAAGTTTGACTACTTTTATACACTTTATAAAAATGATTCGCCAAATGAAACATGCATTTATGGGGAGCTGGATCAAAAATATCAACGACCACAACTACAGAGACTGCTTTGGCAATACACGGAATCTAACCAGCTCAAATTTAAGTAAAAATTTAAGCTAAGTAAAAATTGCACGGTTTTTAAATGAATTTTGGCACGGTTAATGTACTCAGCAAAACCTTTTCTTAGAGGTATCATTAGCCCAATCAGACCACTATTGCAGATTTTTTTATTTTATTTTTAGCATTCAAAGTTGTCTCAGCATTCCATTCTTACTTTTAAAGCCTACGGTTTAACTCCAATCAGCACTATCACGCCGTCACATGTGTAGAATTTCCAAACGCCGTCACATGTGTAGAATTTCCAAGAATAGTATTGAAGGATGGTATTGAAGAAATGTTGGGAAGATAACATCAGCTCTACATCAATTCCCAACAATTACATGATATCACTAACTTCGGAAATCTTTGGTTCGCGCCGCGTTGAATGCCATGACATCATAAAGTATCTCGTCTCCTTATGCAAATTTACTAAATTTGGATCAAACTGTTAGAATAGTAATCGAAGGAACAGTATCTTATCCTTTTTGAGATAACATACAATGTGCGGCACTTGCATTTAGACACTTACGGAATAGTATCATTCATCATTTTATACCGCTGAACCGAAATGCCAGCCGACCCAGATTAAAAATCAAAATACTTAATACAAGGTTCTCGAATTTCTAGGTATTCTCGAGGAAGATTGATGGTCGCACAAAAGTCCTGAGAACCTGTACCGAATTGGAATAATATTTCAAATTAGGCAGCTGTTCGTAGATTGCGACATTATTGGATTTATCAAATTCAAGCAAACTCAAAAGGCTATAAGCTAGCGTGGCAACGTTCAAAAATGTTGGATATCGAAACTGGAGGCAATGTGCGATGGATCGAGAATATTAAACCGCTGATACACGGTAAACAAATCGTGTTTTCGATTCTGAGCCTAACCTTTATCATCTTAAGTATAGTTGACTTAAATCTATTGGCTTAAACTACTTTTAACTACTGATACTATACTTAAATATATTTTAAACCGAGCAATTGGCGCAGTAATAAAATCTGCGGTATTTGGATCGGGAGGTACCGGGTTTGAAACCCAACGGGGAGGATTGAAAAGGTATTTTTCATCGCTTGAGTTTGATTGGTTATGACGATGAACACAACTATGATTCTCTGTTGAAGTGTAGAATCCATGGGCCGAACCATCGTCCAAGTCAGTACAGGCTAACTGGAGGAATGCAATGTGCAGATAGATTTAAAACGAACCTACATTCGTGCATCCTTAATTTTATTTCGATTGGAGATGCCGCGCGAAGTTATTGAGGCCTTTATAGATCAGCGCGGTTTTCGAGATCTAAATTACTTGTGCATTTGTAGGTTGGAGGTTTAGGGCAATCGTCAAACACAAATCGAACGCTGGTTGATTGTAAAGAGACAAGTTTTTTTCAGTGGCTTATGGACAATTGTCTCATTCATGTGAGGATAGCGTAGGTTATCATGGGCCTCAGATATGCCTTGTAAAGTCTTAGCTTGATTTTAGGGGAAAATCTATAATTTGGTTTTAGAAACCGGAGTAGAAGGCTGTGTGCCACAAAAGCCTTTTCCCGAATATTTTTTATCAGATGATAGCGTGCTAACTGTAAATACATCAAGATATTTGACTTGAGATTTGTATTCTAAGGTGCTGTCTTTGAATGAAATAGAAGTAGCTTTGGGAATTTTCTTAGATTGGTTGGGATGGAAATGAATGATTTCTGTTTCAGAAGAGTTTTCTTTAATCTTCCATTTCCTTGCATATATAGAATACTGGTTAAGGCATTTAGATAGCCTCTCGCTCAACTTAAGGTATGACTCGATTAGTTGAATAAGGTAGTGAGGATTGAATGAGCTTATAGACTAAACCTTTAAGCCAGACTGAGTTAAAAGCTTTTTTATATCCAGAAAGGCTACGTTGGTTGAAGAACCGAATTGTTTGGCGTTTTTAATAAAATTTTTCAGTCTTAGCATTGCTTTGATTCTATTAGTGGCTGGAGCTTGTTGAGAATGACTATTTTCATAATCTTAGTTATTCCATTTAGAAGTAAAATTGTACGAGTATGCTCTATACTATTGGAGGGCTTGTTTGTTGATAGGAATGGCTTTGCTAATTTTCCAAAAGTCTGGAAAGTATTTATTTAGGATTCCGTTAAGGAGATCGATGAGTTGTGTGATGAGCAGAGTTAGTAAAATTATTGATACAGTTATTGACTAACTGTTCAAAATTGGAGTCTTTTAGGTACTTGTTCCGAGTATGAACCTTTTCATATAGTGAAAAGCGATTTCCTCTGCTATTTGGTTAGGATCTATGATAGAGTTAGGAACTTTGGTTATTGAAGTGATGTCATTTTGTTTTTACCGTTAAGATTAGAGTGGCAGTGCCTTCAAAATTGTCCTAGCTTGAACGTGATATAACCAGCGATGTGAAGCTTGTGTCGCTGGGTTAGATGAGTTTCAGATAGAAAAACTATAACTGAGGCTTGTGGCGAAGCAATAATGCTTTAACTCTTTACGTCGGTCTAGTGAAACTATAGGCTGTTTGCGTAAAGAGTAATATATTTGAGTAATTCTGGCATATTGAATTGGGTAAGGAAGTAGAGAATCTTATTAAGGCAAACCGTCTTTCAATAACGTTTGAAGTGGGAATGTGATCTTATCCTGTGAAAAATGTGTCGCATTTAGACCGTGTAGGTACAACTGACGTAACTGGGATTACGTTTGCAATCGGTATGCCTTCTTTTCGCAGTCCTAATCCTAAAGAGACTAAAGCTAGGCCCGGTTGTCACGGGTTACAAAAATTACTAGGTTTTTTACACTTGGTATGATCACATTGTTCTAGTGAATTATAAGATGAAAACATAAGATGAAAATTTTATTACACCTTCGATGCATTTAATTTTTTAATATAGAAAAGT
Organism: Tipula confusa; assembly: GCA_963556175.1. Classification (NCBI taxonomy): domain Eukaryota; kingdom Metazoa; phylum Arthropoda; class Insecta; order Diptera; family Tipulidae; genus Tipula; species Tipula confusa. Next base: position 64,171,688 of record OY744477.1, on the reverse strand, counting down.
TAAACTATCTCGGTTAGCGAGTGTTTGAAGAGAGATGAAATTTGCTTCGCTTCATTGTAGTTCGATTTCGAGCTTATCAGAATTTGAGAATATTATTTTTAGTGCTGTTCCTAAACATTTTGACTAATAAAGGATCACAGTATTTGTAAATTTCCAGAACTACCTTATTTACATTTGAGCAATGATTATAGTATGTGGTCACACTTTTAACATATCCAGATATCTTTTTATCTGAAATAAAAAGAGAAGAAACCCCCAAAAAGGAAGTGAAACTCATTTCATTGGTGATGTAATGGATTTGAGGTTTAACCTATTTTACACCTATTTGAACTGACGCAGTGGTCAAAGCTGCGGTGTTTGGGTTGGGAGATGCCGGGTTCGAACCGCGACAGGAATAATTGCGATAGTTGCGTAAAGTAGGACGTTAAAACTAACCGCGAAACAGTTAGGAAACTTTCGAGCCCAGAACAGATAGCAAGGATTAAAACATTAAAAAAATAATGAAAATTAAGCTCTGAAATTTTACACATTCGAAAAATTTTTACTAAAACCAAGATTAATTTCAATAATTCCAAAACCAAATATGTGATCACTGTTTATGGAAAGCAAGACGCAAGAGACTTAAATAATGCTAACCACACATTTAAAGAAGTGACAAGTTTCTGATGCCTCGAGTTCTTTGTCACTCATGATAAACGCCAACAAGCTGAAGTTGTACAAGTTGAACTCTGACGGATGAGTATGAGAAATGGTTAATGACATTCGAAGAGTCATGATCATGATTCTTATATCGCCCCAAACGCGACGTAGCCGAAGCTTACCGAGTTCTATTTAACAACAAGACCAGGAATTTAATGAAAATTAAATTTTAATTTTCGCCGCTCCGAAAAGGATGGTGCTGCGATCTATATTGATTGATTCATATATAACCAAATAATTAATTCCGTATGACTAATTGTAATTTTAAATTTTACTCAGTGTACATTTGAATTACTATAATTTGTCTTAATAATTGTAAATTATTAAATTATTATATCGAAAGATAATGATGGCTTGTGGTTTCATTAATTAAGTAAGCGTATAGTAAAAAAAAAAAGTAAAATCAAATCAAATTAGAAGCGCATTGAAAATTTCTGAACCGTACCCATAAAGTTTTGAGTGGAGAAATTTTCTTATATTCGTGTGCATGGCATACTATTTCTGCAATTATGACGTTCTATTATGTAGATGATGTAATAAAAAATATTTTAGCACTTACTAACTTTATAGCTCATTACACAAATAGAGCAATCACACATTAACTCATGCCTACCCTAATATGAATTAAATTTTTTATTTCAATAACAAAAAATTCGTTTCACATAATATGTGTCCGAAAATGGAATCGAAACAAATCGACTTATTTGGCGTGTACGAATGTCATTGCAAACTCGAATTAATTTGCGGTCAATGATCTAATCAAGGAGATTATTTTTTTCTCGTAACAAATCCGAGGTTGTTGAACATATTAAATGTTCGTATATATAAAAATATGAAGATACTTAAATCGTTCAAATAGACTGATTGGCAGATCCCAATTTTTTTCCAGTGAAACAGAAAGTGTTTTTTTTGTAAACAAAAACATCAACAAAGAAAATCAACATGAGATCTAGTTAAGCAGGTACCGCTATATAGTTAACCAAAATAGTGATAGTGAAAAATTAAATCATATATTAGGAAAATAATGCTTTCCATTACTGAAGTTAACATGCCATATTTACAAAGCTACAATTACGTCAAGTCCAAATTAAATAGAATGCTTTAGATTAGAGTAACTTTTTTTCAACATATTTTCTCTCCTATCACTTATCGTCGATACATAATTTTATATGTAACAAGTCAATATTTTTTGTAATTTATTTCCGCACTGTCGATAATAGTTTTTTACCTTAAAAGTGTAGCAGTTATAAAACGATGATCATGGCAGAATACTAATATACAAAAGAAACTGTTAAATATATATATCAGAAGAATTTTGTGAAATTAACACAAACGGCACGAAACAATAAAATTTTTATTTTTAATTCGTTTCACTGTGATAATATCTTTCGAAAATATCATTTAAAATATTCGATTTCGCTTTTATAATTTTTGTTTTTTGAATATGTTGACGTAAAAAATTAAAAATTCGACAACAAATTAATTTATGCGCGAAAATATAACAAAACTTTATACATATATATATAATTATGTCGTTGAACGTATATGACTTTGGGAGTCGTCTTCTACCGAAAGGTATTTAAAATTTTGCTTGGTCATAAAAGTGAATGTCAATTCAAAAGTAATTTCCAAATTGATGCTGGTCTGATGTTGATGATGATACATAAATATAAAAATCAAAATTAATTGGATTTTCATTGAAAGTGGATCATTGAATTTTTTTTTTTGGTTTTTACAAAAAAGAGTGTAAAGTACTTTATAAATTATTGAAAGTGTGTGTAGCACGCCAATATTTACTATTATTTATGTGTACATACCTGTGAAATGTATAATTAATTATTATTAATATTATTATTAAAATAACATCTATATTATTTATGCTTCAGTATAAAAATGTATTTGACGGCTTTTTTATTAAAATAAATTGATGGATGTTGAAAGAAAGATCGAAAATCATAATTTTATGCTGCGAGTCAATAAAAATCGTTTGTTTGTTAACGCGATTTATGGTTATACTATTATGCTTTAGTCAACATTTAGCGAAACCCAACAAAATGGCCCATCTTATTTAACGGCATATACACATAAAAAATCGCGATAAAAAATCGCGACTAATTTTAAAACATTTTATTAAACCTGAATAGTTTTATAGTATAATAAAACAATTCAATGCTAATTCTTAAGCTTCAAATAGTTTAAAACTTATTTAAAACTACACAGCATTAATTTTAAACATAAAAAGTCTTGATTTAAAGTAAAACCAAAAAACATTTGAAATAAATCCTTTTTGTTTTGGCAACTAATAAAGAAAATTCTAACAGTTTCATTATAAGGACAAAAAAATGATATGTTTGGTCATAATTTAAATATAAAAGGTTTAAGAAATTCAAAATTTTCTCTTAAATATTAAAATTTAAAACATAAAAGTTTTAAAATTGTTCATAATGGTTCTCAACTAAAAGAAAACATAAGAGTTAGGTTAACATTTCCATATAAAAAAGTTGAACGCATCGAAGGTGTAATAAACGAAATTTCTTATAATCTTATAATTCACTAGAACAACGTGATCATACGAAGTATAAAAACCTAGTATGAACCATTCCATTGTTTAGTCCATTGTTTAGTTAACCGCTGTACAATATAGACCTGTTTCTAAAAAAATATTAATTTTTTAAATTTTCTATCGTATTTATATAAATTGAATCGTTTTTTTTTCGAAATTTTTCATTTTGTTTAAAAAGTTGTGTGTGGAATTTATCATAATGACAAATAGTGATAACTAAAATTAATTTCAAGTGGTTATAAATAACAAGAAAAGAAAACCTGATGCGAGCGCAATAAGCCACTCTCGCAGTTTATGTATACTGTTCTCTGTTCTCTGTGTAGGTAGCCGTTTTGAGCCTCTTAACAATGCTTGTGTTGCAGAGTCTGTAGAAAAGGCAAAAACCCTTCCCAACATTGTGGACTGCAAGATGGAGGAGGTTGAGTCATTGCTTGCAAAATGCACAAGCTTCATACAAATTTTACTACCAAAATTCTTAATCGCATCGGACGGGTGCGATTAAATGCAAAAAACCAGGATCAACATAAACGGTTGATCCAATATCTGGGAAGAATTTCACACCAGTTTCACTCGTTCACTCCCGAAAGGGAACGAGAATACACGGCCGTAATTCTCGGCCTTTATCAAGTAGAGGCCGAGACAGTGAAGTTGGCCATCACCCACACGAGAATTGCAGTGAAATCAGTGGCAAACCACAAAACCAAATCAAATATACCGTTGTTTGTTGCGCGTTTTACCATAGGGACAATGAACATCAAGGAGCTCTAAGAAAAATGTGGGTTGTTGTGTAACTGCGTAGTTACATGGTAACCTTTTTCACCAGCAGTCAAGGAGTATACACAGTGCTTTAATTGCCAACAATACGGGCATGCAGCGTCAAACTGCAACCGTACTATGAGGTGCGTGAAGTGCTTCGAATTTCACGAAAAGGGAAGCTGTAAAATAACAGCAACATGATCATCAAATCTTTAAAATCAACGCAGGAAGCTGCCATGAACATCGCCATGTTTTACATGCATTTAGTATAAATAATTTTGATGTTCCATAATTCCTAAAAAAGTGGAGTTCGACAACTTCGTCCACGTCCATCAACCAAGAGTAATTATGCTCGCGAAAACATGGCTTGGACAGGATAAGAATTTCATTATCAACAATTAAATGACGTTGCAATCGAGGTGACAGTTTTTCTCTACCAAATAATACCGATATTTTGGATCAACTCTGCAAAAGTTCATATTTTAGCTCAATATATCTAACTATGATGGTTACCATAAGTACCATTAGATGAATTAGATAGATTCTGTTTTTGAGCATTACCAATTCACTCGGATGCCATTTGACTTGAAAGGTACTCTGGCGATGTTTTAACGCCTGATGCATTGTGTGCTAAGTGGACTCAGCGAAGAAGTTCGAGAAATTTCGAGATCTTTGAGGAGTTTTTGATTGCTTTTGCCAGAATAACTTTAGTCAATCCAACTTAATGGCAGTTCCTTCGTAATTAAATTAGTTATTTAGGTCATCATATAATGATTGAAAGTGTCATCTAGACCCAAAAAAAAAAATTGCACTTATCAAATATCCGGTTTCTAAAACTGCTAGAGTTAGCAGGTTTTACTATCGTAGGTTTATTCGAAATTTTTCCGAGATCGCACAGACTTTAACCTTACTTTTAGAAAAATACATTGTCTTTAATTGGGATGCATTGTGTGAGGAAAATTGTAACAAATTGATAAAAAGACTTTGTTATATAAGCATAGTGTCAACTTCAGGAGAATCAGGAATCAATCACGCAGATAAAGAAAAAATTATGCAGTTCACCAAAACCAGTATGAGGAGGGTGAGCTCAAAAACAAAATGGAGTAGAAAGAGTAAAAGCATACTACAGTCGAGCACTTTCGAAACTGGAGAAAAATTACTCCGTAACACGAAGAGAATTACTTTGGCAGTGGTGGATAGCATGACGTATTCCAACAAATATTTGTACAGAAAAGAGTTTCTTTTACGATTCGAGCATGCGGCGCTTAGATTTTGATGCAATTCGGGTGAACAGATTGGTGGTTCGAGCGTTTGAGGCATACATATTCGAAATAGAGCATCGGAGAGGAATCTTGAACAACATCGCCGATGAGATGTGCAAAATACATTTGTATTCTCCAATATCATTAATGAAGCAAACACGAAGCAATGACTTTCTCTGTTAGAATTGCACGAATCAAAGTTGATATTGAGGAACACTGGATCAAAGAGTAATTTAGGGAAGATCAAAGGCACAATTTGATGATTGCACCAATAGAAAACTACACTGGCATGAGATCGCAGTGAACAGCGTGATGATTAAAAGCTATTGGGCCCAGTGACAATTATTAAGGCTAAAGAATGCAAACCGAATATTTGAGGTTTTGCAGGAAATACACAATGGTAAATCTGGAGAACAAGACTTGAGACAAGTCCATAGCTTGTTCTATTGGGTCAATCCCAAGAGAGACGTGAAACGTTGGTACAGAGAATACCACATTTGTGCTGCCAGCATGGTACCTAACACCAGAACAAGAGAAAAAATGCAGCATTACATCATAAACAATATTCAGATTGCAACAATGGAAAGCACGTCTCCTGCCAAAAACAAACCTCACAAGAATGAAACAAAGACACAGGAAATAAGAAATCTGGTTAGAAAAAAGGGGAAAGCTCGCAAAATCTAACATAGAAATCGAGCTTTAGACAGCAAAACAATTTTCAATCAGCCAAAGAAACAAGAAACCAAAGCGGTAAGCTTCAACAAGTATTTAATAAGTCTTTCTGGCCACAAAGAAAGTGATTACTCTCTATGGAAAGCTACAAAAGGACTGAATAGACTAAAAGAGCAGATGCTACCCATCAAAAAGTAGATGGTACTTGGACCGAAAGCCCCAAAGGTAAAGCTGATTTTTTTGCTGAACGTCTGGAAGAAACGTTTAAATTTTTGACGAGACAGACAGCAGATGAAAATACCTTTGGAAGTAGAAAATAGTAGAAGTTATTATTATACCCAAGCCTAATAAGCCATCTAATGAGAAAACGGAAAAACATACAGACCTTATCTATATAACCATCATTGTCCAAACTCTTCGAAAAATTACTACTCGAAAGGATGAAAACTCTGGTTGAAGAAAGACACCATCTCATCAATTTTGTTTCAGAGAGAAACTCTCCACCATAGAGCAGGTACACAGAGTCACTAACGTGATTAAGGAGACGCTTGAAAACAAAAAGGTTTAGTTCTGTAGTTTTATTTTATGTTACCCAGGCCTTTGATCGAGTCTGGCATCGAGGTCTGAAATATAAATTTCATTGCGACCTCTCTAAGAAGTTCTATGAGATATTATTAAAATCAAACAATGGAAGAGGATATTTAAGAGTGAAATATGAAAGAGAGTTCTCATCACTCAAGAGAAGTGAGGCAGGTGTACCACAAGGGAGCGCCGTGATGGGACTAGTTTTCTATTTGCTTTATACGAGAGACATACCTATTTCTAGAGAAACAGATATTGCAACCTTTCCGGGTGGTACAGTAAACTTGGCGGTTGGAATTATAATCAAAGAGACAACCAGCAAATTACAGCACACTGTGAATGAGATTGTCTCCTGGACAAAAAAATGGAGAATACAATTTTTTATATATCCAGCGTTTACAAGTTAATGAAAACACGGATATTCAACATATTGGTTACGATGTCGACAGTGCAAATACAAGACGGCTAAAGAGAACGAAGCCACTTGATTTAGTTCCGAAGGACTGAAAGTTTCTGATGTAACTGGAAGAGCTGAGCCCACTGAAAATAACTACTGTGTTATAACCCAACTAACAGACACTTAAAATAAGAAAGAAAATTTCTAAATGAGTTGTACAACTCAGTCGTATAAATAAAAAATAAAAAAATACTTCCAGAATCTTATTTGAGAGTGTTGATTTACAGATGAAAAAGCAGAGAATTAGAGTAACATTTGGAACTATGAAATATTTAATATAACTCATTACGTTTTCTTGCATAAAAACTCGATAATTTATTGTGGGTAGGATTGAAATTGGTATAGCCGTAAAGACGTATTGAATCAGTTGGTCGTCGTTCTTTATACTAAGCTCCCGTTGTTTTATGATCGAATTAAGTTATAAAAATCAAGTCAATAAATGTTTTTATTTACTTATTTCTCCAATTATGTACCCCGTAAACTTGAATTGTGTATTTGAAATTGATTTGAACATATCTTAATTTGCATAAGAAGATTTCACTTTATGTTGTTTAATTTTTATGATTCTATTAATTTTTAATTTGTTTGCTTGTTACTTTTACGAGTAATGGTCTACAATAATCAAGGTTTACATATTGACTTTGTTAAATTAAGTGCAATCTAAAAACTGCCTGCGGCGCTACATCAACATTGAAAAATGTACAGTACCCTTCCGCAAAACATTAAAACATTCTTAATTTTAATCTTACTATTTTTGAGGAATTTTCAACTCTAACCAATTACTTTGTAATGAGAAATAACAATTACCTGAAACTCGTGACAACGATTTGAATCATTACAAACTAGTTAGTTAATTTATAAATTATGTATTTATTTTAAATTTGGAAGGTACTACTTATAAAATTGAATGGAACTGATCAATTACCTTTTCAATATTCCACTAAACTGGTTCAATATTTCTATTCCAGTTTCAAAAAATTTGATTACGGTAATACTTTTGAACTGCGGTCTCTTAAACAAGAAAGCCAAATAACTTACGAGTTTATTAAACTTAAGAGTAACTTCCTCTAACAGCTTTAAAAACAATTGTTGGCGTGTCTAACGTTTATTGAAAAATGTTTCTTGAATAATTTGTATCTTACTTTTAATCTCTTTTCATCTGTATAAGAGCGTAACTCTCCTAACTTCTTCCATATAACTTATAATTGTCACCACATCGAACACGCGTTCCGATATGTTCCCTTAAATGTGTTTCTTTACTATAATTAATACACATTAAAGGTTTAGAATTTTTTGGTCTTTCCAATTTAAGGGCTATATAACCATAATGAATGTACAGAGTTTTATAATGTTTATTGGTTAGTCATTTACAGGTTTAAGTATTAAATTGCTGGTGGTTTTTGTGGTTTTAAATTTCTAAGTAAAAACGATTTCCGTTTCAAAATTTTTAATATTGTAGACCTTCTCAAACTATAGAAAAGAGAATTTAAAGATTTCATCATCAAAAATTTTCCAGGTTACTGTTAAAAATTCATAAAATTTTTTGGATTTTTGTATTTTCCTTTTCTAATGGAAAAGAAGAGCATTTAATCAGCTACTTATCATGCATTTTACAGTTTTTTAGTTTGGGAAATATTACATAATTTCTTTTGGAAAATGATCATTTTGACTTCCAAATTTTATAAATTTCTTAACTACTTGATAAAATTTGATAGTTTTATCGGTACCATCATGAATTTTCCAGATTTTTCGGTTATGGGCAGTATTTTTTATTTTATTTGTACGACTAAGTTGTACAACTCATTTAGCAAATTTCCTTTCTTATTTTAAGTGTCTGTTAGTTGGGCTATAACACAGTAGTTATTTCAAGTAGGCTCAGCTCTTCTGGTTGCATCACAAACTTTTAGTCCTTCGGAACTAAATCAAGTGGATTCGTTCTTTTTAGCCGTCTTGCATCTGCGCTGCCGACGTCGTCAACAATATGTTGAATATCCGTGTGTTTTCATAGAGTAGGTAACATTTGTGTGGGTGCCAGGACATACTTAAAAATCCTTCGGGAGTTTCAGGCAAACCATTCCATTAGAATGACTTCTGATAGTATGCTAACCAAACTGGATTTCGAAAAGCCCTCCTGTGTTTTGTTGCCGTACAGGAACAGTTGGAGGACAGTGGAGCCATCCTTTGAAAAAGGAATTATGGTATGGTACACAGACGCTTCAAAAACAGAAGACGGAGCACGAGTAGGATCCCAAGTCCTTGGGATCTAATGCTAGTGTTTTCCAAGGAGAAATGCACGCCATGAAACTTTGTGCCAGGATAGGCATAGAAAGAGGTCTAAATAGCACTAAGGTTTTTATTGGATCGGACGGTCAAGCGGCCTTAAAGGCTCTTCGGTCCGACACCGTTGAATCAAAACTGGTTTGGGAATATCTTAACCCAGTTAAAAAACTGGTGATCACAACAAAGGTAACACTTGTGTGGGTGCCAGGACATATTGGAATCGATGGAACTACGACTGGCGAAGATATTTATTTCATCTTCACCAATCCGAGTTAAAGAATTCCTCGTACTTGGGAAACCTGAGTTGAGGCTACTAACTGGCTTCCTCACAGATAATGTTCCTCTAAGATATCAACTTAAGAAAATAGGTCTAAGTGCGATTGATGCTTGTTGCTTCTGTAATATGGAAATGGAATCAGCGGAACATGTCCTGTGTCTATAATGAATAATGAGCCCAGACTAAATGATTCATGTACCATTGACTGGATGGTTAATTAATCAGGGTTTAAGCGCAAAAGATCTTTAAGGTCACGGTGGTAGAGGCTACAACGTCCTCATTGTCCAAAAAAAATCGAACAGTCGATTGGAGTGCTAGCATACCTTAACTATTGATAGCTTGACTAGGAAGCTAAACATTTAAATTTATCATTTAAATAAGTTGAACCATCGCAGTTGTACCTTCATAGACTGCAACCACTGTCAAAGATAAACTTTTATACGGTATGGCGCCCAGTTTCATATTTTTTGTTATATATAGCAGTAGATGTGGGAGGTTTTCTATTATATTGACCATAATCAAACATTTCTCTTTATTAATTTATTTTTTGGTGTAAAAACCAATTTAGTTCAACAGTCAGTGAAAGTAAATTTTTGATTTTTTTTTTTAACATTCACCAATATCATGTTTTGCGGATCACACAGTTAACCCGCGCAAAATATTTATGACCGTGTTAAAATGGCATTAATATTATATTGATAAAAATAACGCAACCAAAGACCTGCAGAGGTTAAAACACTTCACTTTCCAATATAATGTATATTATAGTACATACACTGCTTATATAATTAAAAATGATTCAAAAACTGCCATAATTACTTAAAAAAAAAAATTAAAATAAAAATAAAAATTATATTTTAATGGGAACTTTTTAATTTAATTTATTATAACAATTTTTAATTTTATTGTATTGAAACATTACAAGTTATAATAAAATCGTGTGTGAATTCATGCAAATTCATTGTTAAATATATCAAATGTTTCAAAAAAAAAAAATAAAAAAAAAAAAAATAAAATTTTGAAATAAATTTATCCATTAGCAAAAAAAAAAAAAATATTAATTACAAATAATGCAATAATATTATTTACTATTTTCGATCTAAATTAGTGATCTATCACTAATGAATATTTAATGGAGAATTATAAAATTTTTCAATTATTTTTTTTTTCATAATTAAAATGCATGAATAAACGCGCAAAATTAATTTTTATTTTACTTTGACCATGTCAAAATGCATAATATTGACAAATATATAGTTTTTAAAATTTTGACAGTATTTTTTATATAAATAAATGTAATTTTATTTATTTAAATCAAACTTTATTTAACTTTCTTAGTATATATAATCCAATTAATTTATGAATAATTACAATAATTAAAATTAACTGGCCGAGGTTGTAAAATATAAATTGTACAACCGAACAGTTAAAAGTGAACGTTCGTTAACTTAAACTATAATATAGTAAAATGAAAATGAACTAAAAGAAGATTAAAATAATGCCGGAATTCAATGACTCATCCATTTCGTTTTTTTTTATTATTTTTTATTATAGTCGGATAAAAGTGAAAATTTTGTGTTCAATATGCAAAATAGTCTATATTATAGTCACTAGTTCAGTAGTGCGTGTATCTTAATTAATGGTCATAAATTTTATTTTTTTAACAATTAATTTCGTTAATATGACGTTTTCGTTTTAAATAATACTTGACCTAGGTTTTTCCGATTTTTGTGGTTTTACAAGGTACTTTAACTTTCGATTTCCGCCGATTAAAACTGTAAATTCTATGAAACATTCTTTAAATTTATACATTGATTGTTATCTATATACTGATGTTGAGTATAAATTTCTTTAAAATTACAATATTTAAAAGTTAAAATGAAAAAAAAAAAAAAAAAAAAAAACAAATTAGTGTGGTGTTGATTTGGTACAAGCGGATGTCATAAAACTATCACACCAATAAGTATCGATTTGAATTTATTACGTTGTTACGTCACAGTTAATCGTTTTTGTTAGTTTTTAGTATTCATTTTGCCTTTATATATTCATACGCATATGGACTCACTACTTCAAGCGAAACCGCCTTGATCCCAGCACCAACTCCTGCCTGATAGTTAATGGTTTTAACCATCTAACTCTGTTTTGGTATATATTCGCACAAGCATGTAAGCTCAATCTTGACTTTTTGTAACCCCTGCACCTGGTTTTATTTCTATAACGGCATCTAAGTGAGCTTCTTCTACATCCAAAATCATTTTCAACTCAAGTTCCTCTAGTAGAATAGAAACACCTGATTCTGAATCATGTAGCTCCACAGCATTTTGGACAAAAACTCCTCCAATAAAAGAAGGTCTTCATATTTAGCCCACAGAGCATTATAAGCTGATCAATATCTATTTTTAAAAATGTAATTCGCTGAATCGGATTACCGATAGTATTGTTATGGATAGAATGTTTAAGATGGAGAACCAACGAGAAGCGACGATTGAGCATCCATAAAAAAATGCCTATCCCTTCACTACGCTGATAAAAGGGATCTTAGTACTTTATAACATCAACTGGGGACATCGTTGATAAGATCAAACTGGAGAAATATCCAACAGACACAGATACCGATAGAAACATACCGAAATTATAGGCATTAAATATGTTTATAAGAAAACTCCGCAGGATAAATCTCCAGTACATAGGATAGAGGCCATTTTATTGGTGATAGATTGGTGTCCTTATTGAACACTACAACGTCCGGTTGTATCGGTTGTTTAGTGCGCTGATGCAGGGACGTGAGAGTTACCCAGAAACCCTTGAACACGTTTCTAAATATTTTGGTACATGTTGAGCTTTAGAAAGCGTCGTCGTGGCTAAAATTAGTATTGCTGAGTAAAATAGGCTATATGGCCTAAGTTTCATCAGAGATGTTAGATTAGGAATATGCCTAGAACTGTCGGGCCTTAACGCTCGATTTAAAGAATGGGTTTCAATCATTCAAGTAAAAAAACCCACAGGGCCACAGAGCAACAAGTAAACAACAAGGTGTCCAGACTCACCAAGGCCTTGATAAGCGCAGTAGTGCCAGTATCAGAAGCTTACCTAATTTTTCGAATAAGAGAAAAAGAACTCAATGGAAACCAACTCAGGTTGTTAGAGTAGAACCCATTGTTGGAAAGGAAGCTTGATTCTTTGATAGCAAAGACTTAAAATTAAAGGCTTTTCTACCTGAGAAGAAACTGCCTAGAATCATTGCTTATGGTGTTGATACATCAGAAAAGCGTAAAGACATCAAGATCGCTACTATGACGAAAAACAAAGATATTCAAGAAGAAGAACTTAAGCTCGGTTTCAGAACCGGGCCCAGAAATAAGGTCTTACATTGGGTTATCAACGTGACACCAAAACTACTCAATACCTTACTACTAAAACACAGAGTATACATTGGCTGTTCTTCATATTGCCAAGTCATGCAAACTTAAAAAATAAATTTGCGAACACTGCTCAGAGGTCGAACATGACCACAAATCATGTTCAAAGAAAGCGGAAGGGGCTAAGTGCACTAGGTGTAAAAAAGATTAAAAATTACATTAACTGTCAATTGAGGATTTCGCGTAAGAAAAGAAGAAGAAAATAAGTTAGGTCTGACTTGGTAATTTATCTAATCAGTAACTATTTTGAATACTCTGATGAACTAGTGGACTACATCAATAGGCTTGATAAAATCATGGAGGGCATAAAAAACCTTCAAATTATCATAAGCAACTTCAACACCATGTCAATACTTTGGCATAACAACGACTTAAACCATTGCGGAATCCTCGTGAAAGAGGTTGTTGCAAGAAGAGGTCTCTAGGTTCTAAATAAAGAGAGCCAGCCCAGTACCTATTGTTACAAACATTGATCACTTGTGAGTGGTGAGTTGTGGAGGCAAGTAATAGACTGGGTAGTAAAAGAAAACTGGTATTCAGGCGATCACCGAGCGATAGATTTTACCATAAAATCTCACCTTAAATCCTCAAAACAAGACTCCTCGGCAGCATTAAAACGTGCAAATTGGGAAATTTCGAAAACTTGTTGAACTTGACTTGGCAAGGATGATCTGAAAACATGAGAGGATGTGGATATATTAGAGCACAGTATAAACAAGCACGCGTATCAGAGTCTGCGATAAAAGTAAACCACGAAAACGTGCTCACAAAGGAAAATTACCATGGAGGACTAATGAGCTAACCACGAAAAGAGCAACTATAACATGAATGCGCAAATTATATCAAAAAGAGAAGAACCCAGTAGCAAGACTTAAAAAAAAAGCAGCTTTGTGACATGCCGCGTAATGATTACTTTAACGATGTGAACAGAACAAACCAGACTAGTCTGGAGAAGTACATTACAGAGCATGGTAAAGCAGAACCATGGGGCTCGTGAATAAGTTCAGCACGGGACATCGTAAAACTACTGAAGTTTTGAGCACCATAACAAAAGGAGAGGGCCTGACAACGACATTTTGGAAGGATACCACGAACTGCATGTTGAATACTTTGCTTTCTGACAGCACAGAGACAAACGACACAGAAGCGCATAAAGAATCACAGCACATAGATTTATAGCACCAAGAACTTGTGAGGTGGAAGAAAACAGCAATGATGAAACCACGGACGCAATAACGTCAATGAAATTGTGCAAAGCACCCGGCCTCAATATTGAGGTGGAAGTGATACAAAGAGCATGGCCTATAATAGGACCTAGTATCACACGATTCCTGAACGACTGTCTAATAATAGGGGTTTTTCCGAAGACATGAACATAGTAAAAGAATCAGAGCAAAAAGCAGATCTCGGAGTATTTTTTGATGTGTCTAGTGATTTCGATAATCTGTGGTGGCCTGTATTAATGATATTGGTAATGATATTTACATAAAACTCTAGACAAAACGGTCAGGAATTAGCACAGAGTGCTATCAACAAAATTACTGATTGGTGTTGGAGCTATATGAAATGTAGCTTTCATCAGCCAAAACGGTTATGATCCAACTTAAAGGAGATGGAAAGAAGACCATTTTTGGTGCCCGTCAAATGGCTGGAAGATGATTTCGATGAAAGACTAGATGTCACGTCACATCTCAAAAGGATTGCCGAAAGCAGTAAGAAATTAGTTTTTACTTTGAAAAGAGAAGCCAATGAAACTTAGAGCCTTAAACAAAGGGCTCTCAAGACTATATATATATATATATATATATATACGAAGGTCTAGTGATTGCATCACTTACATATGGTTGTCCTGGGTGGGCTGACATAATGAACTGTCACCACCGTAGAACTTTAATAAGAGCACAAATGGGAATATTTTTTGGTATTACAAAAGTTTACAGAACTGTATCAATGAATGTAGTTCCTGTGATGACCGGCGTGATACCAATTGATATATTATTGCAAGAAAGAGTTGCTAGGTTTAAACTAAGAAAACGCATAAGTGCGAGCAAAAGAGGCAGGTGGAGAAAGAATCTATTGCTACTTGGCAAGAGAGAGAGTTTTCTTCCAAACGTCAAAGAAATGCTGGAAAAAAGGCTTGCCCTTAGTGTACTATTTACCCAAATGCTAACGGGGCATGGCAAAATAGCTTCATACCTTAAAAGGTTCCATCTCAGCGAAACAAGCAGCAGTGATTGTGGCCATGATATCGAAACCATTGATCTTGTCGAATAAGACAGAGACAACAACTAATGATGGAGCTGCGCACTGAATATGCCCAGCCAGCAAGCAAACTAGCTTTAATAACTCCAAGAAACATCAAGGTTTTTAAAAGGTACTGTGACGCTGTTCTAAGTCATAGATAGCCAGTATCAGTGCCGAGACTGGTTACTATTTCGAGGCACCGCTTTCACGGCCACACATACAAAAAGTACAATGTACGATTTAGAATACGGTGCATTGTGTAAAATGCTGAGCTTTATTTGAATCGTTGTCATACAGTGTACTTCTGCGCGCATCTAGTATCCAAAACTGCTGATGTAATGTTACGAAAACTGACAAGTTTGGTAATAATGATCATTCTCTTGTGGCCATGACGGCAGGATTAGATTTGGTCGGTACATATTTCCACTGTGGATTTGGTACTATATTGAGAACTAACGCGGTGCTGTTAGCAATGAAAGACTTCCATCTGCCAGTAATATCGGCCAACAATGTTAAAACTACGATGGAGTTACACCATTCAACTTGTTTATTGTTACATTTATGACCTTTGATATTTTCGAACAGTTCACCTTCGCTAGGAGGTAGGATTCACATAATCCCAATCTTGGAACACAAATTTGTTCTAACGGCAGAACCTTACTTTTTGTACATACGCAAAAAGTATGAAGTTGCGACGGTTTACGTAGTCTACCTTTTTGGTATGAAACACCAACCACGCGGTAGACTCGTAGCTAGATAATTGCGCCATGATTAATGAAACTCACTACACTGTTGGAAATACGATTTTTCCTCGAAGTGCGATAGTAGGATAATACCGATTTTTGTTCCCAAGCACGTGCGACTTGTTTAATTTTTAATGAATAGTACCGTTAACCTCGTGTACGAATGATGATCGTTCTACTTAATTGTTTAATTGGAGTCATAATTGTCAGTAAAATTAACAGGAAAAGGTAGAAGTTCGAGACGATCATCTCTTTCAAGGACCTAGACAAAAACTACAGTGTATACTGTCAAAATTCGGAAAAATACTTGGACCGATAAGCAACCATTAACAACCGAAACTAACATAAAAGGAAATAAAAACCACTACGGAAGAAAATCCAACCCATACTCAGTAAGCATGAGGGGTAAGGTAGAAATCCAAATCGAACAACTACTAAACGCTGGCATCATAAGTCCTTTCAGCTTATAAGGAACTATCTATATGGCACTGAAAAAATTAAAATTGTCACGGATCAACAACCCCTTACATTTCCATTTCGGCCACACCCTTCAAATTCGTTACAAATTTTATAAAAAATACTCAAATACCTCTATAAATTTGACAACCTCTATACATTATACAACCTCTAAATATTGGACGGGCTTATGATTTAGTCAAAAATATGATGGTGGGCTTATTGTAACCGACGATGTCTTAGAACAATTCAATAAACGATTTATAACTTTAGTTGAGGGGTTTAACTTAAAAAATTGGTTCAATATGGACAAGCTGGGGCTGTTTTTTTAAACTGCTAACTGATAAAAGTTTAGTGCTTAGAAATTTAAAAAGTCAAAAAAATAAAATAAATGAAACGGTTAACCGTTTTTCAATATTCTAGTGCCACTTTTGAAAAACTACTGACATTCGAATAAAACAGCGAGCGTTATGGCGACATTTTTCAAAAAGGTTCAGCGTAGAGAACCAAATGAGAAAAAAAAACATTTCCCTTTTCCATATATTAGACACCTTTATAAATTGGACAGTTTCCTCAGTCCCTTAAGTGTCCAATATACAGAGGTTTCACTGTATATATAATACATTGATTTTAAATGTTTTCGCAGTAAACGATCGAGAAAGAAAGATCGCACAAAATTTATTTCTTTTAAAATTTAATCGACCTAAATGATAGTTTTTAGTGTGCTGCATTTATTAAAATGTTAACCGTGTTTTGATATCTTAATTGTTTATTATAATTTATTTTAATTTGCTATCATCAAAGAATAATTTTCGTTTTCTTAATTTTATCGAATAATAAAAAATTATCGAAATATAGAATCATATGATTAGAATTGCCGGAATTTAAAAATTTTTGTCACTGAACAGTTTCTTTTCAAATACTGCTATAAAGTGTTTTTACCCAAACGAGCTGTTGCGCTTATGAATCATCTAAATTAAATAGAATATCTTGGTTTTGCTTAATCAAATACTGGAAGATGCGACGAAAGATAAAAAAAGCTGTGGTAGGTACACATCCGACTAACACAAATATTTAGCATGCTAAATATTTTTGAGCAACTAAAACAGAGACATTCATTGCTTTCATATTAAAGTAATCATATTAACATGATTGTCTACCGAAACAATGACGTAGCATCGTAACACCACAAAATAATATTTTTCATGGCACACTATTTACCTAAATAATCAACACACACACACACACATGATTTAATGAAATAGTGACGCAGAAAACGAAATGAAAGATATAAAAGCTCTCTTTATTACAAGTCGTATTCATCGCATACTAATGCTATCTAATCATATGAACATAAGAATTTATTGTAAGTAAAAAACGTGTCGAATATAGTGTAAAATAAAATAAACATTCGCATACTATAAAAAAAGAAAATATGAGAAAAAAAAACATTATTTTTATATGGATTTCGATATTATTTTCGCGTATTATTTTATGTTCTCTATTTAAAAACAATCTGTAAACAAAAAAATACATAAAACAAAAAAAATTACAAGTTCGCTCATTTTGTTTTATTTCCTCTTTTGTTTTTCTCGAATACAAACGACGACGTAATCTCACAAATCCATTCAATGGGTTACATGTTTCTTATTTTTTTACAGCTTATGTATGAGCACATTTGGGCTTCCTGTAAGGGATTAAAGAGGGCTTTGGCTTTTATACAATTAATGTATTGGTATCTTTTATCTAACAATACAGTGGTGAGAGGGATACATATTGTACTAATGTATTGCATCAATGCAATTTCGATTGTTTTCCATTTTTTTAATACAGTTTTCGATCCGCAGTTGATTGTTCCTGAGTAATATTAAATAATAAAGATATTAAAACAAATATTTTTGCTGTAAGAACAGAGGAAGATTTACATGCGCAAATATCGCGCTGAAAACCGAGAGCGAATTAATGCTCAGCGTAATAGACTATCTGAAAATAAAAGATTGCCAATTTTTTATGAAGAATACTCTTAAAGAATTGCTGTAGCTCGAAGGGAGCGATACACGGAAAACTAACAGCAACTTATTGCTCTATTACACTTCAAAGCTTGTTTAGTATGGGGTCGGAAACTGAATTTATTCCAGATCTCTATAATATTGGACCACTTAACATTGAATGTCCTCATTGTAAAGCTGTACGTTTTAAAGGTGAAACCCGTAAATGGTGCAAAAATGGAAAAGTAAATATACCAATCATATTAGACAACTTTTCTCTAGGCTTCTCTTTTTAGGCAAAACGACGTTAAAAGCAAAAATTTTAGAGAATACATATTCGCCATTTCAATAACGCAAATGATGTTGCTTCTATGGGTGCCAAATATGATGGAATTCTCGGGAATGGGTCGTATAGCTTCAAAATTTCTGGTCAAATTTATCATGAAACCTCTGAAAGTATGCAATTTAAAACTGGATTGGATCCGCAAGCTGTAGGTAGGGATTGCTGATGATTTATGTAATTTGTCCCAATATGTAGCTCATTATAGGAATCTTCGTGAAGACTTTAATAATTAGAAATTAAGAGTTCAAGCTCACGGAGAGAATGCGTGAAATTATTTCTAATGATGATCAACGGCTTTACAATCCACCCACTACGCACGATGATATTGGTGCGGTTTTTGTAATGTGTAGTGATGGATGCGTCTAAAAGGCAGTCTCCTTTTACAAAGTTTTGCAGACTCACCGTTTATATCTGGCGAACCGAAGTTTCAGAAATTGAGTTTTTTGTCGAAACATGTCGATCCAATGATATTTCCATTGTTTTCCCCCCGTGGCGATTTTGGATTTTCATTAAATATAACCCATGTTATCGAAAAGCAATATGCAGAGATCAGTTTAATCGTTTACATTTTGGAGGTAAAGTGTATCAAAAATATTAAGTGCATGCTTATTGTATGTATGAGGCTAACAAAATTAATTATTAACGAGTTGAGTCCTATTCAGGTCTAATGGACC
Organism: Tipula confusa; assembly: GCA_963556175.1. Classification (NCBI taxonomy): domain Eukaryota; kingdom Metazoa; phylum Arthropoda; class Insecta; order Diptera; family Tipulidae; genus Tipula; species Tipula confusa. Next base: position 64,152,273 of record OY744477.1, on the reverse strand, counting down.
ATTTGAATAATATGCATGGGCAGATTTCAAAATTGTCGAGTTGGAAACGTCGTCATTCTTCCTTCGTCGCACCACGGTGTTCCACGATTTATGGCAAATTTGTATCAAAATAATATGGCTATTGTGAGAAAATTTGGATGTCCTGACTTATTTTTAACTTTTACCTCTAATCCAAAATGGCAAATTACAGATGAATGGCAAATTTTTCTTTGTATAACACAAATTCAAAAGAAATTTGCCGAATGGATGGCCATTGTGTTAAAAATTTTCTCAAATTATTATAGGGATGCCTGTATTGATGATTATCTCATTTACAAAAGAAAGGACAATCCGAAAGATAATCATGTTACCAGAAACCCAATACCAGTTGATAATAGTTGGATTGTACCCTATAATCCTTTTTTGATAAAAAAATATGTTGCTCATATTAACGTAGAGCTTTGTTCCACTGTAAAAGTAATAAAATATATTGCTGAAAACTAGAAGAATTGCTAATTTATGGAAACTCTCATACAATATTTGGCCAGAAAAATGGCCAGACTATACACTTTCAAAAAAATCGTGAGTAGAAAGCTCTGCGTTGAGCAACAGTTACACATACATCACTCACAGCATATTTTCAACTCAACCAAGAAGATCCTAAAGAACACAGCTACTTTTACGAAGATATTACAATTTATTTTAAATTTGAGAAGAAAAAATGGGTTAAACGGAAAGTGATGCTTCAAAAGCAAGAGGGTTGGTGAAAGATTCCCGTAAATGGTATCATTGTATAGCTCAAGTAAATTTGAGCACGCGGGTCATACTTACATCAAAAAATGAGAATGTTTGTATTCTAAATAACAAGTCCTAAAAAGGCTCAGTGAAAAAACAACTATTTACAAGGCCATCGATTGCGTTGAAAGTAATAAAGGCGAGAAAGGTCAACAAATTAATTTTCCTGTAGAATTTTTGAATAGTTTGAATCCAGCTGGTCTTTCCCCATTCCAACTTAACCTTAAACGTGGAATAATTGTTATGCTCTTGAGGAATTTATCAATAAGCTCAAGAAAATCTCAAAAGGAGTCCCACAAGGTAATATCTTAGAGCCAATTCTCTATCTGCTCTAAACATGAAAATAACCTCACTTGGATGATACTACTATTGAAATATTTCATGACAATACTGCAATACTGGCTGTTGGAGACAACATCAAGGAATTTACAGCTAAATTACAAATACCTTGTGATGAAATAAGTAAATAGACAACAATGTGTCGTACTGGGCTTAGTTAAATTTAAAAATTGGTCGAGAGCCTGTACTTGGGGATGGCATTAGCTACCAGGCTCAGATGAAAAGAACACGTTATAAAGAAGAAAGAATAACTTAATATTTGTTTCCTTTTCATTACTATTGCGCCATCTCTTAGTTACTAGATCAGTCTTAATGCTGTGTGCCTTAATCGATTTTTCAAACTAAACTTTTCAAATTGTTCAAGCTTCAGCTATGGCCTCATAGGTGGAAGCAGAAAAGTACATTTTCGAGGTAACTTTTTGGTGACTTTTCACAAAAAGTATAAAATAACTATAATACTTTTAAACTATAAATATACTATAATACTTTTTTATTTAGTTTAGTTTCAAGTTAAGGCTTAGTAAGTGACTTTTCTAGTAGTTCCATCTATCCAGATATAACATGAACTAAGATATAGCTTCCTAAAATAAATATTGAACCGATTTCTGGACAATACACCGAATGGCAAGACGTTTTACGATTTATATGTCAAAACGGTTGAAAAATTTCAATATCTTAAGGGTTTTTTAAGGGATGAAGCTTATAATTTATTAAAACACGTTTCAATGATAGAAACAAATTATTTTGAGGCATTCTGAAAATTATGAGCACGGTATGATAGAAAAAAACTTACCAAAAAATCGTTTATTAAAATATTCATGGTACAACCCACAATCCACCAAGTGAGCGCATCTAATATACGAAAATTTCTTGATACATCCGATGAAGTAACTAGACGTTTGAAGGCTTTAGGAAACGAAGTCGAATCGCCAGATTTTTGGCTAATTAATATTCTGAGCAAAGATATCATGTGAGAATGACCTGCCAATCTTGGACAGTTTATTCAAATTATTGTTGAAACGTTCCGATGCTCTTGAATCTCTAAGATCAACTATCAGCAAACGTTCAACAAACCAAAAAACTTTTAAGGTTTATGTGTCTACAGAGACGAAAAGCTGCCCTTTATTGCATAACAACTTTGTTAACAAACTGTGATACATTCCAGAACTTTTCAGTTGCGAAACGTTGGTAACGTATTAAAGCAGATAACCGTTGTTTTAATTGTTTGCGAATGAATCATCCAGTATTTGATGCCTCTCAAAATAACGATGTGAGAATTATGGTAAGAAGCATCATACGCTTTTGCACTTAGACGATTCCAACAAACGAAGCAACAATATAGTGTTGGAATATGCCAAAGTTACAAATGCGCATGTTACTATATCAGCCAATCATATTTTACCAATGGCCCTGGTATTAATAATGCATCAAAGCGGATTTGAACATGAATGTGCTACTATATTTGGGTCCAATATCGAATTTTATTTCCGAAAAACTTAGCAGATTGTTGCGGTTATCCAGGCGAAATAATCGAACCATTGTATCTATGGTATTGGTGAGTCAGATACCAAGGAGATTATCACTCTTAAATTAAAATCACGCGCTGACAATCAGCAATTTATCCAGATTGAAGCTCTAGTTATGCCAAAACTTTGCTCAAAGTTACCTGCATTTTCAAAATTAGAAAAATTTAAATTTATTTTAGCTGATCCTGAATTTAATGTTTCGCAGGAAATTTATGTAATTTTAGGCGTGCAGCACGTGTTCAACCTGATATTGAATGGCAGAATCAAATTTAAAAATTTAATGGCTATAAAAACGATATTTGGTTCGGTCATAGGAGGTGAAGCAGAGGTAGGTATATTGGCACTTACATCAAGCAACGTAGAGCATTATTTGCCGAAACCACGTATCGCAACATGGAGGGCAAATTTTTTGTACAGCTTCCGATGAAACAATGTTCTGAGGAACTTGCAGGAAATCAATAAACCTACTGTTTAGTCGTCAGCGAGCTATGGAGTGAAAGTTTCGAAAAGATCAAGCTTTTAAGATGGACTTTTTATGGGCAATTCATGACTGAATATCTTAAGCTGGGGCATATGAAAGAAGATACAAACCACGAGGTAGACAAATTAAACTATTTACCTAGAGAAACGACTGAGGATGCTATTCTACTTAAACACCAAATCATTTCGATTCATACCGATGCTGGAATGAATCTGAAAAAATGGGTCTCGAATTCAGAAGATTTCTTTCAGCCAATACCATTAGAAGACAGAGCTATGTCAACGAAAAATCTCAGTTAAGGCGGATTGGTGAAAGTATTGGGATTGCAATGGAATCCAAGAAGAAGTTACTATCCAAAAGTAGTGTAATGTTTGACCTTTTAGGATGGCTCCAGTCATAATTAAAATGAAGATACTTTTTCAAACTCTTTGGTTAACAAATATAGATTGGGACGGCGTACTACCGCACACAATCCAACAAAAATGATTAACATTAAGGCAACAACTGCATCATTTAAAAAACCTAAAATACCAAGATGGCTGGACACAGCTAGTCAAGCAGCTCAATTGCATGCAGAATTGCAACGCTACTGAGCGCTACATGCGACATATAACTAATTGAGAAAGCTAAGGTTGTTGTTTATTTGTCGCAAAATTCAAAGTAGCTCCAGTAAAAAAGCTGTCCATTGCAAGATTAGAAATTTGTGCTACTCACTTATTAGCATAGTTATTGTTGTCCGTCAAAAAAATCTTGGAAGTACATAATAGATGAAGAGCTTTATGGTAGACTGCCATAAAAACGCAATACAGTGCGAATTTATCGATTAATTTTTCTCTTTTAGAAAAATTGTCAAGATAATAGCGGTTGTGCAGAGATTTATCCACAATATTCATAAACTGTGGTGAAGCGCAAAGGACGAATTGCTATACTGGAGATAAATGAAGCAATTAAATCTTGTTGTAAGCAGGTTCAAGCAGAATATTTGGCAGACGAACTTCGAGACATCAAACATGGGTCAGAACATTCGTGGCTAGATAAGGTTTATGTACCGATATCTACAGCGACTGTGGATCAAATTATATTGGAGCAGATAAACAAATAAGAGAAGTTTCAAAATGTATTCATAACTTAATTTTAAGTGAATCAATAACATAGCACTTCAATTCACCGAACGCTCCTCATTTTGGTGGTTTTTGGGAGGCGGTGATAAAGTCAATGAAACACTACTTAAAGCGATTTATTGGGGAAACCAACCTCACCGCGGAAAAGCTTGAAATGCTGCTGACTGAAATTGAGGCCATATTAAATTAACACTAGCACACTTCATCATTGGACATCCACTCGTTTTAAGTCCTGAAGCTAATATCCTCAACGAGAAGATATCCAAACTACACATATGGGAAATATTGCAGCATATGCGACAGCATTTTTGGCAAAGGTGACATATAGAATATCTCACGATGATGTCGGTCAAAGTGGACATCATTGAAACCAATTTTGAAGATTTTTGTCTTACTCGAGGACACAAATTTGCACCATTCAACGTGGGTATTGGGATGCGTAACACAAGTTTTTAGTGGAAATGATGGCTTAAGCATAGTCGTATCCATAAAAACAAAAAAAAAAGTTTCGGTTAAATTATAGTATTCAACACCTGGAAGAATGTTGAATCGACGAATCGTCGCATTTGTTTTTTTTTATTACTATTGCGCCATCTCTTAGTTACTAGATCAGTATTTAATACAAGGGAAATTTATAATAGCTATTCTCTTGCACACTAAATTTGTTAATTAAATTAAATGTCAAAATGTAAAAAGAAAAATTAGTAAAAAAGAAGAAGAGTAATCAAACCGAACAATTGGCGCAGTGGTTAAAGCTGCGGTGTTTGGGACGGGAGGCACCGGGTTCGAATCCCAACGAGGGAGGGTTGCAAAAGGGATTTTTCATCACCTGATTACGATCGGTGATGACGATGAACACAACTATGACCCCCCGTTGGAGTGCAGAATCCATGGGCCGAACCATCGTGCATGCTAGTACAGGCTGGCTGAAGCAAAGCAATGCGTCGATGGAAATTTGAAAATAAAAACGCGAACCTGTATTCGCGCGTCCTCGATTTGGCCTAGTAATGGCGTAAAGTAGGACGTTAATTAACCGCGAAAGAGTTGGGAGAGCTTCGGCCCCAAACCAGAGTAATCAATAATATGGAATATGAAGATTGAGTAATCAATAATATGGAATATGAAGTAGCAGAAATTGGTTGTTTCCTTTGCTGTTGTGGAGGTCATATCATGTTGAAGATTCCGAGTTAGGTAATTTCTGAAAGCTTAGTAAATTACATGGGAACCGCTCAGAACTGGACATTTTAAAACTGGATATTTCAAAATAGGATTTGACAAAACGAGATAAGGTACAAAACTGGATATTTCAAAATTGGATATTTCAATACGAGATAAGATACAAAACGAGATATGGTACAACACTGGATATTTCAAAACAGGATATTTCGACATGTGATTTAAACTTAAAATCATTTTTAGGAAAATTCTGGAATATGGCCAATTAGGGAGGAACTCGGCGAGTTCTTAACCGATTATGATGAAATTCGATATGTAGGATGGGAATGTGATTTTAAAGTGATTTGTTGGGAAGTTCTGAAATAAGGCCAGTAAGGTTCTATACTTGAATATTTCTAAGGAGAGAAATAAAATTTTACTTCACTTAATGTTTTTTTTTCTTTAATTGTACAATTAAATTTGATTTTAAAACCTTTTTTGGGAAAACCTCTGGAATATGGCCAGTAAGGTTTCATACTTGAATAATTTTAAGCAGAGAGATAGAATTTTCCTTCACTTAATGTTTTTTTTTTAAAGAAAAAGTCTGAATCTGAATTTATCTGAATCTCTTTTTTATTCTTCTTTTTAATATAACTTTTCTTCACTTTAGAGAATCTATGTGAGAAAAATTAATTAATTTTCATAAACATTTTCATCCTACATATCGAATTTCATCATAATCGGTTAAGAACTCATCGAGTTTCTTCCTAATTGGCCATATTTCAGAACTTTCCTAAAAAATCATTTTAAGTTTAAATCACATGTCGAAATATCCTGTTTTGAAATATCCAGTTTTGTACCATATCTCGTTTTGTACCTTATCTCGTTTTAAAATATCCAGTTTTGAATTACCCTGTTTCGTCAGATCCAGTTGTAAAATATCCAGTTTCGACCGGTACCCAAATATACCTGGAATATACCCGGCGTTATCCGGAAGACGAGCCTTGTCCTACAGTCCAATCAATCAAATTACAGAATTAAGCAAAATTATTTTAAAAATTTGAAAAGTAGTTTGGTAATTTAAAAACTATATATTAATGAAAATAAAAATTTGAGCGAATTAATCCATTTATCTGATCGTGTAACAGATTTTTGCGATCTGCATTATTTATGAAACCATTCGTTTTAATGATAATGATCATGCAGGTGTTAAAAATTTTAAAACTTTATTATAATTTTAACTTTTACCATTTCTCAATAAAACTTATATCCACTTTGCATTTTTACAGAATATAAGAAATTTATAAAAATTTATAAAATTCATATTATATCACACTTTGGCATCAAATTTTTCGATTGATTTACACAAAATTGATAAAAAAAAAAACTTTCAACTGATGTCCAGACGACTCAACAACATAAATAGAATGCCAAGTCATCATAAAATGGTATTACATAAAAAAAAACATGCCAAAAAATGAAATCTCAAATGTATCAATTACGAATGTTGCAAATTTTATAATTAAATTTTTATAGTTTACAGGTGAATGGAGTTATTTGGTAAAAAGTGAATCACATTTGTACATGATCAAAAGTAGTTTTAGCTTTAATTTTTTTTTCTATATAAAATTAAAAGTTCGAACGCCTTTTCATTAACGATTTAACTATTTTTAAGATGAAAAAGTTCACTTTCATTTCGTATACCTTGCGTTTATTGGTGTACGAATTCATAAAATAATTTCACTTAAGAAAAAGTTAAATTCTTTTAGATGACCGGACCTTGCATTTTTTTTTCACAATCTTTTAATATATCGATGATACAGTTAAACTTTGTACAGGGTGTCGTACTGTATTTTAGAAAGGATTATATATTTGGTATTTAATTTCGAAAGTATAAGTTATGTTAAATTGCATTTTTGATCTTGTCTCATAAATTTAGTTCATTTATGTAGATCTTTCGTTTTCATCGAACTTTCGTCGTGCGTACTTTAAATTTTTCGATAATATGAGATGGTATGTTGAGTGGGATTCCCCCAAAAAATATAAACCATATGCGTATAGTTTTTGTGTTTCGTTTTAATTTTGAAGCATATAAATAAAAACAAAAGTTCTTGTTCCGGTTTTCCAAACTATATATAATTATGTATGTATTAGGATCATATTTCAGCGATGCGTTTAATTATTTAATTTGGTAATTTGTTTACCGGCAATTTCGGTAGACTTTATAGTTCAACGCCTTATTTTAGCCATTAACAAATTTATTGATTTCATGGTATGTCGCATTGAAAATAAAAAAAATTTACACCATCAACCAGCACTTAATTTGCATATAAAATTAATAATCGGCTATACAACCATACTATACATAAATTTCATACAACAACAACAACAAAATTGAATAATACTGAAAAAAAATTATGAAATCCGATCATAATGCAATCTGTTGATTTTATTTGTATTTTTATGATACAATAGGCCTCTCAAACATGATTTTCAACATAAAATCATGTGTACATATAACTTTGCGATTTTCTTCTGCTTTCTTTTTATGTTGTGTATGTATATAGTCAGTCAGACAGTTGTCTTTCATGGATGAATGTACTGTTTGTCATCAAACCATAAATGATCTTATTGTTATCGTTCACAATGTTGTAAGCGAGACGAAAAGTTAATAACTATTTGGACAATTATTGTAGCTGTTCGAAAATTAGGAAATTTACATATAACTACAAAATATACATACTGCAAAGTGGTCACTTTACATCAATGTGCGAAATATTTTTATTTTTTATTTTTTCAAAGCTATGAATGACAAGTTATTGTTACTTGTTTGATGTGTGATTGTCTGTCAAAAGTCATATATCATCGATACGTGTCGAAGACAGATGAATAGCGAACCTGTACGTTTTGTGATGTAATTTTAAATATTTTTAAAATACTACAAACATCTTTCTGTTTATCTATATTAACATAATTAATTATGAGCATGTTGAAAGCTTTCACCACTTTATTTAGTAGTATTGTGTAGTATTTTGTTGTATTGACAATGAAATTTGGATAATTAACCTGAATGCGTCAAATCGATGATAAGTTTGGTTAATACGATGGGATATTTAATTTTTTTTTTATAAATCGACGCCTTATATTGTAAAATTATGTGTGGTAGTCGATAATATAGAGAGTAAATAATTTTTGAATAAGTAAATATTTAGAAATTACACTTATAATCCAAAGTTCCCAGCTTAGTTAAATTTTAATCCACGTTTGGTAATAACTAAACACATGACAAACAAAACTACAAAATCGTGACATTGAAATGTCGCTTTAACGAGATAAACCAAAACAAATTACATAAGTACTGTAAGTTAAATATATGTAAGTCAATTAATAAGAATTATACATTTTAAATTCTCAGAAGATTACCCCATGCGTGATATAGACTCAGAAACCAAGGTCATTTTTGTTTGGCAAGTTCTTCAATTGTTATGTAATGTAATGAAACTATATAGAAGATTTGAATTGGTCAATAATCGTGTTAGAACGAAACATAAAAATCGTGACTTGAACAATTTTTTCGTGTGCGTTTGATTGATAGAGAAGAATATTTTATAATAGAAACATTTTGACGTTGATAAATATGATCTTGCAAAATTGCTCTGGAATTCTTTTGTCCCAAAAAATCTGAAATTTTATATTTCAAACAATAAAGGGTGGCTATATAAATCTTCAGTGTCTGTTATTAATGGGGCGACGAAAGCGGTCTTGGATCAAGCCTTCTGCTAAATAAATATGTACAAAAGTTTGAATGGGATTCTAAGGTTGTGGCATCATTACCAATACGTGACCCACACATGTTAAAACGAGTTACAGGCTAACTATCTATACCATCACAAAACTGTTATGAACCCCATATAAAGGCTTCGAATATAACTACCTTGGACTCACGACAACGACGACATTAGAAACTGTATATATAGACCATACAATTGTTACGATTTCTTTGGAATTAAGGTTAGAGACTTGTATGAAGTAGCATTAGTATTAGCAAAAATTGACATATAGTCTTGAGTTGAGTAGAGCAGTATTTTGAATGCAAAAGAGTTGGGTTTAGTATCATAGCCCTCACTAGACACTGATGTGTGTTGTGCGTTTATTTGTGAGGTATTTTTGGACAGAAAATATAAGTGGAATTTATTCACAGTCTACTAATACGAATCAGGAGGCAATTGTTACAAAATGTAACAATTGGTGACAACGGTGGGATTGTAAATATTTAAAAATGACTATGGACAATTTAACAAATGAACGAATGAAGGAGAAGTTGCATCTTCATGATTTGTCAACCAGGAGTAATAAATGTGAATAACTTAAAAGTCTCCGTAAAGATATGATGAATGAAGATCCGGATCATCATAAACTCATCGATAGTGAATTAGACACGACTAAGATAGAGAAGGTTGATGCTAATGAGCAGAATGCATTGACGGAACAGATATCCTTGAACCAAATGATGCAACAGTAGTAAAACAAATACTGGAACAGCAGTAGAGTGATATAAAGCTGTTTAACGAATGACAGTTTGAACAAAGCAAATGTCTAGAAAAATCTCAAGAGGAAATTCAAAAATTCCCAACAAAAAAACAAAGTAAACGAAAAGAAATTTTGAGAAATGACAGTTATTCTTGATCATAAAGGTATTGCCCATAATGTAGATGATGTTATCTTGCGCAAAGATTTTATAAATGCGAACGGATTTGTTTTAGATGTAAGCTAAGTCCGAAGATGTGTGCATTGTTCCGTGGCGAGGTCAAATATTTAGGGCACAAAGTAGCAACTCAAGGAATATATACTGATGAGAAAACGCTTTAAGCGGTAAAGGACTGACCCAGGCCACATAATCTACACGAACTTAGAAGTTTTCGAAAAAAATTATTGGCCATAGTAGAATGCGTTAAACATTTCCTTAAATATCAATCATTCCATTTAAGAACCGATCATAGCGCTGTGAGATTGTTACTGCAGTTAAAAAAACCTGGGAAAGTATCATTTTGGATTGAACAACTGCAAAGCAACGATTTTAAGATTGAACATCGTAAGGTAACCGCACAATGAAATGCCGGTGCTTTATCAAAACGACCATGACGAGTAGATGGCGAGCATTGCGGTCGATAACATCATCGATGTTAGACTCGTGAAAGTTCTAGAAAAGATCCCTGAGGGAATTGGAAAGGAGCAATTTGAAAACATGGCTTTATCTGGGATAATGAAACACAAAAAGAAGAATGCCGACCAGCGAGTATTCAAATCGCATACAAAATTTCAGTAGCAAAAGCTTATTAGGATCAATGGGACAGTTGGCTGATTGAAGATGAATGTTAAAGCGGATTTGGTAGATTTCTGATGGCCAGTCGACCTAATAGATAATAGTGGTACCTATACGGTTCAGGTCGAAGAGATGTAAAGTGAATACCACAACGTCGCGTCGGGACACCATTGAAAATGATCGCAATGGAGGTTTTGGTAGTAATGGATTACTTCAGCAAGTAGCCAGAGGTACATCCAATACCAAATTAGAAGTCGACGACAGTCACAAATGTTGTGGTGAACAATTCGATCAGTCGATATGGGGTACTAATGAAGGTTCATTCGGATCAGGGACGGAATTTCAAATCAGCTATATTCCAGGAGATATGTCAAATGCTAGGCATAAATAAAACTCAAATGACACATATATTCATCTACAATCAGATGGTGTAGTGGAGCAATTTAGTGCCATATTGTAGAAATAAATCGCGAAGACTGTAAAGAAATAACAGCGCAACTGGGATTGGGCAATTTCCTTGATCCTAATTTATCATAATTGTTCCAAATTTATCGCCAAACTTGCGACCCGGTTCTGCAAGACCTTACAAGGTTATAATAAGATTGAATGAAGCCATATACCGAACCAAAATGGATGGCTATACTCTCACAAAAATGGATTTGAGTAGTTCTAGAATATTTCAACTCAACAGTGACATCAGGGAACTAAAAAGGAAACTTACCTTTTCTTTCAAAATGTAAATAAAACACTTCAAAAGTTGACTTGTTTCAGAATTGAGCCAATGCGGTGACTTATTTGTAGTAATTACAAAATGGCTAACAAATCTTACTTTATGGTAATTACGGGTGACTACAACTTTTTATTTATTAAATTGGACTTTTGAAAACCTTATCGGCACAACCAGCTTGTTTCAAGTGAGTAACAATAAAAGATTTCACGCCGTTAGGTAGCTCGCTTTGATATAATCTAGTCACAAAGGAATTCACAAAGCAACATGGAGATCGAATTATGAACTGCAAATCAAATCGAATATGTCGTAGTCTCAAAGAGATACCCCACAATCACTACTGCGATAGTAGTTCATTTAGAAATGCCCCACATTGATCATATGCTTGTAATTTTCAAATATAAGTACAAACCATCAACCTTTAATAGACAAGCAAGAAACACTGTGCGTTGGAATGACAATCTAATATTACAATCAGTCCTTACCAACGAGAGCTAGCAAAAGAATGGCAAAGCTCCTGGTCTCGATTAAATCCGCGTAGAGCTCGTTAAAAACGAAGTTGCAACACTTGCAACTCAGCTATACGATTTAATTTTTGTAATCCTCACGATTGGAAAACTGCACGCATTTGCCCTCTAAATAAAAGAGAAGGCTGTCTTAACAGTGGGAACTACCGTGGAAAATCTCTCTTTTAATTGTTTGCATAGTATAGATTTAGGTCGTATTTTAACATAATATTTTTGGGGTTGCAAATCTACGTGGTATGGCTAAAAATTTCATAACGTAGTGTGTATCTTGTTTACAAAAACAAAATCCAACTCTAGAAGTAGTCTTGAAAATCGCCAGGATTTATGAATCTACAATAAGCGATGTTTGACAATGAAAAGGGATGCTAGCCATGCCGAGATAAATAAAATAGTAGGTGATTCTATAAAGTTGTTTTTAAAATCAGAATTGGGTCGAAAAATCAAGGTCCCATTAAAACTTTTACCATTCGTGTCTTGAGTGTATTGACAAAGTAAACGATCGTCGATATTGTCGATTTTTCAAAGCTATTTGTGATCAGTATCGTAGAATAGGTCACATTGCAAGTGTGTGTGTGTGTATGTTACGTTTTAAAGATCGATCGTATTTGAGAAGCCAATCGCGTTCTCGTTACGCTTCTAAAATAAAATATAATGGGTATACTGGGTATATTCCTAGAGACTTTAAAATATTTGATCGATTACAAGGACAATATTTTACCAACATCGATGTAAGCGATTTAATTATAAACTCGATTTTTCTAAAAAGCATCCAATGAGAAGTATGCATAATTATGCTACCATTTAGAACTACAAATAAAATTACTGAAGATATCAGATCTTGTATATAAAGTTGGTATCATAATTAACAACAGCAAAACTAATTACAGCTAGACGAATCAAAAATGATTCTGAAGGAATGGAATACTCAAAACGAATGAAAAGTAAGAAAAGTATGGTATTAACATGGAATTGAAAGGTTTACAAGCGAAAGATCTTCGTGGAACATGAATAAAACTGAAGATAATCTAGTCCCTAACAGAATCAGATTAACAAGTGTGCTGTGCAATCAATTTGGATATAAACAAAAGTGGTTTCTGATTCAGAGAAGTAGAATTATTAATCCTGTTTTTAATTAAGACCATAATTGATTATATTAAAAACTGAATTTGAATTATAAAGAACTCTCACCTCAATAATACCTTTGTAATTGATTTAATAAGAAAGAATGAGACTGCCCCTCATGTGGCCATATCGTATATATTAAATAAAGGTGGATAAATGTTTTTCACTGGGTAAGAGAAAGGGTCAGCAAATTAGTTTACTGGTTCGATTGCGATGACCTATACTCCAATACAAAGCTCTCAAAACCATTCCACCTATAAAGAAGCACAACTGTCAAGTTTAAAACATAGAAAGATAACAACGTAATAGATATAGAAAAATAGTTTTGAAAACAACTGCGTAATAAGCCATGGGCGTCCGAGTAGATTGCACATAAATAATATGTCAGCTGAAATCGACAGTGGCGGTGCATTTTTTTAGCCGGTTAATTTGAGAAAACCCTGTTTAAATCATATTTGCACTAATCGTATTATCATAGAACAATCAAACAAACGGGATAGAACTAAGTAACAATTTCTCGTAGACGCGTATTCGACTCAATAAACCAACAAACAATGGACAGTAAAATTAACCATTCTACAACTAATTAAGTCAGCGTTCAGCACGTTTATATACTATTTTCGCCATTGTTGGTTATGATATAGGCAAGATTATATGCAATTTTTTTAATACCCAGTAATCTAAGCTAGAATGTTGATATTGTGCAGGTTATGATTTATTTCGTAAATCTGACAGATTTAATGGGCCAAACATTCTGATTTTTCAGGATTTTGGTAACATTAGATTTGGGACGAAAATTTCTCGGTTTTCTGATACGTTTTCTCGATTTTGAAAATTGTTGATTTGAGTATTAGTTTTAATGGGCCCACGCTTAATGAGATTACGCATTTTTGGAGGTCTGGAAAACTTTGGTTATAATTTTGTAATTCTCGCAGTTTAATCTCACAATGGATTAATTATCAAGAAAATATCACATCTTGTATATATTGTTGGTCTCAAAATTTACATCCTCAAAGAGAGAAACACCTGAAGGTAACCAAAGTAACAAACATAGTTCCAACAATATAAAACATCGATGGCACACAAATTGAGCAACACATGACCACAATCACCCATCACAGTAACTATTTCAACACGGGATCCAACTCTGGGGAAAGCCAGCGAGTTTGCAATCTACAATCATGTTTTCAATAAGCACAGGTGTCCCCATAATATTCGTAAACTGCACGGATCTTTGCCATAATTAAAACCACAGGTCGAGGAGGACACTTATAACTATGTAGAGCTGTTCTTCAACTTGCGGGTATGATCTTTAATATTATCGTAAATAACCATTGTACTCTGAGCGTTACAATCTCATTCCGGACAACCAATTCGATTCCTGAATCAACATGGCTAATATAGAAATGGCCAATGCTTTTGAACGGTATGGCTGGATGGCCTTTTTGTCAAAATAGATCAAATGGATTTCAGCCGTAATATTTTACACCAACTAATTTAGATGTTTTATGGTCGAAAATTCGTCACAAGTCACAACAAATAGCCTTGAAACATTCAGTTTCAGATTTTCGCTAAAAAATGAAGTACAACAGGGCAGTGAAATTGCACCTGCAGCCGACCTAATCAGCAGAATGCTGTTAAACAGTGACCAGGTACAAACAAAAGCATTCGTCGATGACATTGTAGTATACGGAAGCAGCTGGTAAATACATCGCCGAAATATCGACGAACGTACAGAGAGCAATATTCGATCTGAACAGGTTATTCAGAGCCAAACACATCATAGAGCATATCAAAGTAATTTACTGTCAAGCTCTATTTAGACCACTATTGACATATGCTTGTTCAATTTGGTACAGCTGTAACTATAGTTACATGGAGAACAAGAGAATTTTCCAGCAAAGATGTATTCGTGAATGTAGACAAAAATTGAAACAGAATACTGATATTATAAATCCAGTATCACCCATTATATAACCATCAAATCCGACCGCATATATACATACAAAAACTGAAACTAATACGTAACCACTATGGACCACCTTCTTCACATTCAATCTCAAATTCTTACTCCCTTCTGTACTGACCTTACTTGACACTAGAGCTGTAGAACATAAAATTCCTGAAAAATTCCTGATATGTTCTAAATTTTCAAGCGCACATATTTTTCAGATATTCCCAGAGCTCGTAAGGCAAACAATACACTATCTTGATAAATTGAAACATAAGCTTCCTGGAAATCTAAAACTATCCTCAGTGTTAAAATTTGATCAAAAACTGACTGATTCGGACGAAATCCTTCTTGGCATATTACAATCCGGTGATTAAAGCAGCCATTCATGCTTATGCCGTTGACAAATTTGCTTAGTGGTTCTTTTATCAATGACCGTTTTTTGTTCATATTCGTGTTTGTAATTTCTGTTGCTTGACAGCAAGACGACAATTCTCATCAATCGACAAGAATGATGTGGTGGAGGTTCAAGGATAACATGTGGTCGTTTGTAAAACTTTTGCAAGACAGTGCCTCCCGACCACAGAAGAAAGTTTATTTAGATATGGTTCTAAAATTATTGAAAATCACTTTAGAAAAATACTAACTTCGTTTTATTAGCTATGATAAGATGTAACACAGCTTATGATTAAATATAGTATGATCAGTGTGGGTTTAACTTTATAAACCAAAGCTAATTTACCAGTCAATTTATCATCAACCCAAAATAATTTCGCAGAACTGCCAAAACTAAAGAATTTTATTGTTAGATGTCTATGACTGTTCCCATCCAAAAACAATCGATTCATCGATAGCATAACGAAAAAAAAATTAATCACTCTTCGATTAATTATAACCAAAAAAAAAAAAAAAAAACTCAACCTAACCTACCACAAATCTGACAGAAATTACTATTATTCAAAATAAACACATTACGTTGTGCTGGCAGCAAATCAAACACAAAAAATAACCGGTAACACTGACATTACCAGTTTTAATTTTTTTTTGTTCATCATCATCAGTTTCTTGACTTTGCTATAAATAAAAAAAAAAAAATCTTGACACAGTGTAGCATGGTAATAAGAAATGAAAAAAAAACACATGGACAAAATAATACGTAAACATCAACCGTTATCTTTCTTATATATACATACATGGCTGGCTATATACACTCGTACTTTTATCATGTCTTGTACACGGTTGTATCAATTTGAATATCGTATTACTTCCACTCTATAATCGGCGCGCTACATTAAAGATTATTTTAATGAAAAAGCATAATAAAGAATTTAAAATCCGATACCGTGAATTATAAGCCTCGTATACCTTGCAAACTCATTTGTCTACAGAACTAGAATACGAGTGTACGCAACATAGTTATATTGTAAATTGGTTTGAGATGCATTTCAATGGAAGAAAATTGAAATGGATTACGGAAATTGGAAATTGTAATTTTTGATTTGATTTCGTTCTAAGTGGTTTGGTGGTAAATTATATTTTATATAACGGTTTTTTGTTACCAAGAGATCTGGGAATATGGATTATCAATTATATTTTTTTCTTTTAGGGTAATGAGAGATAATGTGTTAGAATAATTATAGGTGAGGTATGTGAATTTAATTCATTTTTATTGGGTTTTAGCGGTTTCCAATGTATTTGGTTCGGAAGGTATGTTTGTGGTTGCGTATACTGGAGGTTAAATTTGATATTCATATCGATTACAATTGTTTAAAGTTTATTAAGATAATTACGTTGTAATTTGTATCATTTTATCCAAATGCATAAGTTTTGGCACAATGCTTTTTTGCTTCAAAGATTTTTGTATACTTGACTTCTGGCAAAAGCGACTAGTCTGGCCCGAAATTTTCCTCTGTTAACTTTAACTTTGCGTAATCCCTTAGACATTCAATGAGACACAATGGCAAAATAGAACTACAATTTTGGGGTATACAAGAATTTAATTCATGGACATTTCGAAATGACCGCCTTCAAAATTCGTTTAACTTATATTTCTTGAGTGGTTTCATTTCAAATGCTATAACCAATATTCTGGCACTGACTATTTTATCAGAGGCGATCATACAGGCATTTTCAAATTTGGGGGTGGATGTGTCACTTGGAAGCTAGATTGATCAAATGCTCAAAGGCAGGGTCATAACGGCGAATCTAGGTGTATAGTCCATCCGCAAATTTAAGTAAGGGTGCACGGTGAACTTGGTCATAAATGACCTGTTACTAAACCTAGAAAGGACTGGCTTAGGATCCTCACTCAATAGACCAATAGTTGTCGTTTTAGTGTTAATCCACCGAAGACTGAATAAGTTCTTTTTCCCAGAAAGTACAAACTTCCCCGTTTTGACCCTCCAACCCTCAATGGAGTTGTTCTAAATATCATAGACAAAATAAAATTTTTGCTTAATTTTGAATTACAACCATCATCAAATGGCAACAGATTTTCCAATTACAATAAGCTAATTCGAACTAATTCATTCAATTATTGGCACAAAAAGCTCGAAATAAGTCTATTAATTGCAACAATATGAATTTTATTTTAGAGTACCACGTATTCTTCAATGAGCTTTCAACTTCTAAAAAAAGCAATTTTTTAAATTTGAACCCATTTTGGATCATCTTCGTCCATTTATACAGTTGATGAAAACATTCTAGCGTCAGTGGAGCAGCAAATAATTTAGTCAACTACAATCTCGACCTAAATGACTTACCACGACTCAAATATAGAAATCAACAACCTCATCTCTAAACTGGCTCATGAGACGAATATTTTTTGTTTTTCTAAAGAAAAATGTCCCCTGCTTTAAACCCTTGACGCTCCAAGCAGTTTATCGACAATTTTCGATAAAAAATTGGACAGTTACAAAAATTTTGTCGAAGTCAAATATTGAAAAATATTCAGCATTGATTATCAGATTTAGATGGAAGTTAATTTATTGATCAATCATTTAGCAATCGAAGATTCGTGTATCACCGTTGTTTCAGAATTTGAAGATAAATGGGAGAAACTCAAGGATCAGCGTCTTAAGTTAAAGATCGGTGAAACAGCGGCAGTTAGAACTGTTCCACTTGCTATTAGCCTCTAACTTCCTAATATTAAACTACCAGTATTTAATAGCGACTACATAAAATGGACATCTTTCATTACTACTTTTGATGCTCTAATCCGAAAATTTCCAAAATCCAGAAAATTCTTGATAGTTTACCTATGGAAAGTGTCAGGTTCACGCCAAAAATTAAAACTTTTCAAAATCCAGAAAATGCATGATGATTAATTAGCCTATGAAAATTGTGAGCTTTACGCCATAAACCGAAAATTTCAAAATCGGGAAAATGTATGATGGTTAGCCTATGAAAATTGTAAGCTTTACGCCATAAATCGAAAATTTCTAAAAACTAGAAAATTTATGATGTAGCCAGTCGGGAATCACAATCCACAAACAACTAAAACAAGAAAACAATATAAATTAATATCTCAATATTCATTTGAATCAAATTTTATGAATGCCAAAATTGTAATTGCAAAATTGTACTAAAATAGATGGGTGCGTTCTATACTTAAGGTATTGGCCACCTACCATGATCGGTAAGAGGTATGAACTATCGCAAAATTGTAGTAATGACAATTTGTCAAGAAAAAATGCTTCTATTCAACTGACCACCAATGTGAAAACATCAAGCCCAAATTATTAATAAAGAAAACTTTTAAAACCAAACCAAGGTGAAGTAAATTATACCAACTTCGTCAAACCTAACTACATAATGAATTCCGCATCGAATAACCGGGCTCATCATTGGTCCTTCGAGCCGGATCCTGTAAATTCATAGCCAAAATTGGACCTCGTGGGAGATTATAGTAAAATCATAGCCTCGTGGCCAGCCATTTTCTGGAGAGTTTTACTGGATATTGAGAGAAAACTACACGACACTTAAGTATAATTTATTTACTTTACCAAAACCTTGAAATAAAAGTGGAATTTTCCAAATCAAACCGTAAAAAATAAGTTATTAGTTTTCTCAATTTGTAAACAACGTTTTAAGTAATTTTGGGTTAGTGCTATTTTGGGTGGTCAAGAGTACAGTGCACAAAAACACAAGTCTATCGCCGGCCCAAAAGTTTCAACACTTGATTGGTCAACTGAGAGGTCCAGCCGAAACACTAGTAATATCGAAGCTTTCCAAAAGCTCGTAAAACGTTTTGATAGGAAGTGTACTATAGTGAACGAATTCATAGAAATATTTATGAAGCAACCACAAATTATCAAAGCATCAGTTGAAACAGTCGGTCATATGTATGATACATGCGATGAGGTAACTCGTGGCCTCAAGGCACTTGGACCATCTGTAGAATCAAGAGACTGTTGGCTAGTGTACCTTACCGAGAAAAAACTGGATGAAGAGACACTTCTCTCATGGCGACTAGAGTCGTCAGAACATGATTTTCCGTACATTGAACACTTCCTCGAGTTTCTAAGCAAAAGAATGAACTCACTTGAAGGTCTCAAACTTCATACAAATAAGTCTTAATCACGACATGTAGCACCGGTGAAAAGTTTTTACGCTGAACAAAAACCATTTGAATCAAAAGCATTACCAAAGTGTTCTTTATGCCCAGACCAACAGCATAGATTGTGTGATTGCTCTAAATTTATCCAAATGAAACTAGCTCAACGTAGAGAGTATCTATACAACATGAAGTCAATATTGACAGTGCGTTGAGGAAATTTTGGGAAATAGAGGAATTACCACCAGTCGAACAATACACAGAAGAAGAAAAGCAATGCATTGAGCACTTCGATAAATTCAGCAAAATTGAAAGCTCGGGGAAGCTCATAGTATAGCTTCCATTTAAGCCCAACATACCTGTACTGGGAGACTCCTTTAATCAAGCTATTAGGAGATTTAGATCGCTGGAACAAAAACTAATTATAAATCCAGAACTCCACCAATCATATAATCAGTTCTTAGTAGAATACGAAGCGCTCGGACACATGGAAGTAATACCACCAAATGAAGTCGACATACCAAATACCGCCACCCTGTAATAAAAGAGCTCAACCACCAAGTTACGGGTGGTATTTGACGAGTCAGCAAAATCAACCACAAGAATATCGCTTGAACAACACCTTGATGATCGGATCAACCGTACAGCAAACGCTACTTGAGATTCTAATCAGATTTCGGAAACATCGATGCATTTTCACAGCAGATATAGAGAAGATGTCTCGCCTGTTTTGGATTCAACGACCCGATACAGATTACCAGCGTAACATCTGGCGCAGCTCACCATCATCACAGCTCAAGCATTACCGTCTTCTAACAAACACTTACGGAACGGCATCAGCTTCATTTTTGTCAACGCAAGTTCTCAATAAATTAGCAAACTTGCATCGTAAAAGCCACTCCAACGCAGCTAGGATATTGGTGAAAGATTTTTACATGGATGACCTGATGTCCGGAGAAAGCACGATCAACGAAGCCCTACTCATACAAACAGAGCTGATGTCCCTTATGAAGCTCGGTGGATACTACTTACGAAAATGGGCAGCAAACGATGTCAAGCTATTGGAATTTTTTTCAGTGCTGGGCATTAAATTTGACCTAAAAACAGATTACTTTTCATTCAAGGTCTCTCTTCCAGTTACAGCAAAATGTACCAAAAGAAATATGCTATCTGAAACTTCACGGGTGTTTGACCCAATGAGGTGATTGTCGCCGGTAACAGTCGGAATAAAATTCTGTTTCAGAGTCTCTGAACGCTGAAACTTGAATGGGATGATGAGTTACCCCCAAATATTAACACCAAATGGACGAGTATACGAAATAATTTAA
Organism: Tipula confusa; assembly: GCA_963556175.1. Taxonomy (NCBI): domain Eukaryota; kingdom Metazoa; phylum Arthropoda; class Insecta; order Diptera; family Tipulidae; genus Tipula; species Tipula confusa. The sequence goes on along the minus strand of OY744477.1, from coordinate 64,131,344 downwards.
CGCGATTAGAAGATATTAAAATACCAAGTTAGCTTAACTCCAACTCTACACTAGACCTGTGTGTATTTGCAGACGCGTCAAACACCGCGTACGCTGCAGTTATTTATGCCCGTACAACCAAGACAGAAGGAAATGTGATGACCAATATAATCGCAGCGAAAACCAAGGTCGTACCGATCAAATATACTACAACAGCTAGGTTGGAACTTTGCGCAGCACTCGTGTTAACCCGATTATGCACATTAGTGATAAAGTCACTAGAGTTAGAAACACCCCCAACGGTTTCACTGTGGACGGACTCTACCACTGTACTCGCTTGGCTGTCAAATCCCCCTAGAAAAGAGAATGTATTCGTGCTCAATCGAGTAACGGAAATATTAAGTTCAACAGAAATGTTGCACAGAAATGGTACTATGTTCCAACAAAGCAGAACCCAGCAGACTGTGCATCCCGCGGTATTTCTCCCGAACAACTACTCAACGATCAAATGTGGTGGCAAGGTCCAGAATGGCTACGTAGAGAACCAAATATGTTTCATTAACAATCGAAAATCAACAGAAAGGAGCAGATCGGTGCGGTCACAAATTTAGCAGTAGATTCATTAAAAAACAATATTCCAGAAGAATCTATAATCAATGAGATCGTTGAAAAATACTCAAGCATTACTAAAGCAGTTCGCATTCTTGCTTGGGCAAATCGAGCAAAGCACAAGGTTAAGAGGATCAAACCATCTAATAGCCACATAACAGTAGAAGATATGCACGAATCACACGCAATGATAGTGTGAGAGGCGCAATTTTCAAGTGTTGCTGCAGAAATAAACAAAATCAAAAATTTCCCAAATCCGGAAAATCCATAATGACTAGTCTATGAAAATTGTAAGCTTTACGCTATTAGTTGAAAATTTCCAGAATCTAGAAAATGTATAATGTAGTCTATAAAAATTGTGAGCTTTTATCGAAAATTTCCAAAATCCGAAAAATTTTCCAAATCTCCCTAATCTAGAAAATGCATGATGATTAGCCTACGAAAATTAACAGCTTTATGCCATAAATCGAAAATTTCCGAAATTCAGAAAATGCATGGAGATTAGTCTATGAAAATTGTGAGCCTTACGCCATCTATCGAAAATTTCCAAATTTCAGCAAATGTATGATGGTTAGCCTATGAAAACTATGAAACTTACGCCATAAATCATAGTTGCACGATGACATGAGTTAACGAAATTGATCTCTATAATTCTTCCAAAATCCAGAAAGACACGAAAGCAATCCACATTGAATTGGCGTCTAATCCCACATTACAAGCATTCTTTGAATCCTCTAAACGATTTGTGGCTACCCAAAGACTATGCAAACGAGATCTCTCTGGTAATGAAACTAATTTTATCGGTGTCAACTCAGAGTAGCGCAAGCCTTATGCGCGATTCTCATCTCAACAACTTAAAAAAAACTAAATTTGATGTGTGAAGGTGAGATAGAGCTACTTACAATTTTGGAGGCCTTGATGAAGTGAATGTAAAACTAGCCAAATTTCATCTACAAACAATGGACGACTCTAGTTAAACAAGTTTCGGTGGCCCTCAATTACCGTCCACTAGGACCACTCATTAACAGACTCGATGATTTAGATTGTATTACACCGGGTTTCTTATTGGTTTACCCCTCAATGTCTTATCGATCTCTGCTTTACCATACTGCACGCCGCTTGGAAGCCATTACTAAATCTTCCAAAAGGAGACCTGGTTAATAACGAATCAATTGCCACTCAAATGGAAACTCAGTCGGGACACTTATATAAAGTCCATTAAAGCTGGAAAATTAATGCCATAAATTGTAAAATTATACAAGTCACCTTCCCTAGAATTCAGCATAAGCGATGATTATGATTTTGGAGTGAAAATATCAAAATTTTAATTTTCCACATAACTCAGGTTCCCATCAAATTAATTTTCCAATAATGACCTCATTCAAAGTTAAAATAAAAAAAAATGAATTTGCCGGTTTCATTTAAATCGATGTGGAAATTTTAAAAGGTAACGACATTTAAAAGTTGCGCGATTAAAATAATTTTCCTCAAGCATATTTCAAGAACATTATACAAACTGTCGGAAAACGACTATAATTAAATATAAGAAAACCAGTTAATTTGTCGCTTAATTATTTCGTACATAAAAACCACTCAACTGATGTACATACTTCTACAATATTATAATTATATTATTTTGAAAATGCGTGTGTCGATGTCGAGCTAAAAAAAGTTAAAGTGAATTTTCTATATACTGACTTACCAGTTTATCATGATTTTCTAATCTAGATCGTCAAGATATTAATTTTTATAACCGCTAGCATTTAGATCTAGAATAATATATTATTTTGTTGTTGTAATAAAAATAAAATAAAAATTAGCCTAACGGATTTAGTGATGTTTACATAATTACTTTAATAACATAATAATTTATTTATCGCTAAAAGTAATTTAAATGTTGCATAGATTTATGTGTGGTATAACTAAGACGTAGAACACAATCAGAAACAAAATCAAATTATAAAATAGAAACGCGTCGATTGATTTAAGAGTTGATTTTCTTATTTCAAGCAACTTTAATATATAATTGAAAGTTTAAGCGCATAGTGTAGATATTGTGTTTGTTATCATTATGTATCGTACCGCGCAATCGAATGACTTTCTTATATGTATAGTACACAAAAAAAAAAAGAAATTCTCGTTTCAAACATAAAAAACAAAAAACTCATATCTCGTTATGCATTTTTATGTATATACCAAAACCATACATCATAATTTAACAAACTGTGATTTTTAAACTACATACATTATTTATGTTCTATTTATGAGCAACAATTGAATATGTATATATATGCGCGGTTACGAGTTGTATCCACATACAATTTTAACAATGCCTACAATTATTAAGTATAACAAAAAAAATATTTATGCTTTTTGGTGGTTCTATGACGATTTATGGTATATATATATATATGCGCGAAAGGAATCATAACTTATGTGCATATTTTATTTAAATTTTTGAAAAAATTTATTTGAATATTTTGCAACCTTGGCATATTTTCATAATGCGGAAATGCATCAATGCAAAATAATAATTTTGAAATAATTTAAGCCGATGACCGGTACATTCGTTTTTTGACATTTAAGTGGGCACCAACACTTTGAGTTACAAACATTTCAAAATGATGAAAGCGTTTTTAGGAAATCGAAATTGACAGTCGGTTTCAATTAAAAGTTTGATCAACTTTGTTATTGGTCTATTTAGTTGTCCGTTTTATATCTTGATTGTGACAAATATCGTAAGAGATTTCAATGTCTAGTCGTCAAGTCGTATGGATGTATTTTTAAATCGTTTTCGATTTTTTAATTTTAATATAATTTTTAAAATTTAATAGTGTACATATCCATTAAAAAGCGTCTTTCTGATTTATTTGCTTTTACAATGAATAATTGTTGTGTGTGTAGTTCCATAGTTGTGGACAAGTTTTTTTGTGTGCGCAAACTCATGCAAATGTGTAATTCACAGCAATTGTGCTGGTATTGACTCTGGTGTAGGGTTTCACGTCATTGCCATGGTTGTGAATTTTTTTGGACATGTAATGTGTGTTTTAACCGTATGTATATACAAGGTACTAAAAAAGCAGTGATGATGACTGACCTTGACAAGTTAAGTCTATTGGTGGCATCGCATATCGATAAAAATTATAACAGTAACGAAACTGTAGACTAAAACATACAAACTGTTTTAACATATCCATCATTGCCATCACCATCATTGTCATTTACATCAACAACACCATCATCCACACTTTCATCCCTAACACCATCATCATCAACATAATCTTTGTCATCATCAACAATGACAACATCATCATTATCATCTAACCATATTTTAAATCACAAAAATAAAATCGTCACGAAAGAATGTGGTCCTTCGGTCATTACACGTTCAAAAATCAGTGTTGTAAATGACTCATCTAAACATACTGTTACTCAACCTACGGAAAAATTAGTGGAACCGGTATGAAATAAGTTTTTTTTTGTGTTTGAACCCTGCAATCTGTTCTGGGGCTGAATCTTTCCCAACTCCTTTCGCGGTTAAATTTTAACGTCCTACCTTACGCTGTCACCAGCCAAATCGAGGACGCACAAATACAGGTTCGATTTTAAATCTATCTGCACATTACATTGCTCCAGTCAGCCTATATATATATTGACAAGGACGATGGTTCGGCCCATGGATTCTGCACTCCAACAGGGGGTCATAGTTGTATTGTCATCACCGATCGTAATCAGGTGATGAAACATTTTTTTTGCAACCCTCTCCTGTTGGGATTCGGTACCTCTTGTCCCAAACACCACCGCTTTAACCACTGCGTCAATTGCTCAATTACGTATAGTTGTTCTAGTGGAGTGTTTAGATCAGTTTCTCTTGCAAATTTTATTATTTTATGGTTAGTTTTCCTTCATTATCTTTGAAGCGCTCCGCGTGGTCAGGCATTTTTAAAGGTATTCTTTTAACCACTTCCACTTTAACCACTTTCACCTTTACATTCATTAGTGCTACTTATTTAGTACTGCTAATTAAGAACTGCTTGCGAAGCGTTATTAGTATATGCTGCTGATTTGCCTATTGTTGCGTTTAAACATTGAATCAGTTCTTGATGTAGCCAAGATGGGGTTTGCCATCATAGTTTGTTGGCAAGCACTCCTTGCGGTAAAATACCACAAGAAGTACGGTCTGAAGGATTTTAGACATTTTAAGCATCCGGACGTATAACCATATAACTCAAATCTTGCTGTTGATGTGTATTTTATAGAATGCTTATTCTGTTGAGCTTTCGGTGGGAGCATCTGCAAATCCACAAAGTTACAGTGTATTAGCTGAGTTTAGCTATATCTGGGAATTTTTAACTCTTTTAATATTTTTAACTGGCTTCGGATGTTTATCCACCTTGTGTTAATATCTATCTACTAAAACATCCCAGTGGAGTTTGAGCATCCATAGATTTTGAAACCATTCTTTTATGGTTATTATGACTGGTGCTAGTCAGCCCAACAGAACGAATATATCTGTATTTTCAAAAAGCATGCTTATTTCGGTGAACTTTTTAGTGGCTGACAAAGAAACTTTTAAAAGGAAACAATCGATTTTATGATCAGCATGGACTGAAACCAACTTGTTGCCTTAAGTAATGTCTCTCATTAAGACTTTGAGGTTCTCCTCTGTGATATTTTTTGGAAGTTTCGCATCATTGGCTGTTCGCTAATCTGTTAAAGGCTTATGTTGCTTAGAACGAAACTGATGCACTACCGCAATTGTTGGTCAGAAGACTGTATTTGTTGGTCAATTTTAGCTTGGGGAATGCTCCCATGTGACCAAGTAAATACTAATTTTCCATGAACTTACAAAAACCAGTGTAGTCTAGCCGTAATGGCTGGGTAAGTGAGTCATCTAAAGTAAAATGGTTTTTCGCCTATGTGGACAGTCTTGGCACTTGCTTGCTATTTTAGACATTCAAATGAGTTCATCCGATCACTTAATAGTAGTTAAAAAAAAAAGTAGTTAAATCTGCCTAGACTATTTTTTGCCGTTTGCTAGTTTGGAAACCAAAGCACAAATATTTCCACAAATTTTTTATTGGGGACTTAATATGACTTAATTTAGTCTAAAGACAATGCCATTATTTAAATCGCCTTTCCAAATATGTATATTAATATGCCCAAATTACGTATATGGCTTTTTATTAAAAATTGTCGCTAAAACGTTGCTAAAGTGTTGAATATCAAAAAGAAAAGTTTTCAAGACTTACATTTACAACATCAAGTTCCAAGAAAATTGACTTCCGAGCACTCACCACTTTATAATTTTTGCAACTTAATTTCTACCTGAGTTGCTTAAATGGATATGCGGAGATCTTAATAAAACAGGTTAAATAAATTTAAGAAACCATGAGATAAATTATTTCAGGATTGAAATGGAGACTTTTGAAAAACTTTTAGTGATACACAAATCGTTTATGGTTTATTATTTTCTTTTATAATCTTCTGGATTATTTACGTACATTTTGTTTAACTTCTTAAACTACATAACTTAGAGTAATGATTTTTCTGAGCTTAGTTGAAAGAACTTACGAGTTTAAAAACCATAGACAAATCCGCTTTACAGTAAAAACTTTCGGACAAGATTTCGGTGTTTAAGGATATGCTAAAGAGCAACGATAGGAATATAGAAATGAAAGCACATTAAAAGCTCTTAGCTGTTTTAAAATTCTTGTTAGTCTATGATCTAATCCATCAGGTTTGCGTATAGTTTGCCTTGCGATGTCTGGAAACATCTTAAAAATATGTGCGTTTATGTAAAATGACATAGTAACGTCACAATACAGTGTCAAATTTGAAAGCAAGTTATAAGGAACTTTTACTAGTACTAAATTCTTCACAGTGGTCTATTATCAATGTAAGTATATCAATATTTTGTATCAAGATAAGTGCGCAAAGAATTTTAATGGTGATCGCTTTATAGCCAAACAAATATTTAATAAAACAAAGAAACTTTCTACCCACAAGCGTTTGATTAGAAATGATTAGGCAAGGAGGTATATTATGTAAATATATTGACAAAAACAAATAAAATTTTATAAGATCGACCACCCCATCAAAGGCTGACCGCATACATGATTACATAAATTTAATTGTGACGTTTCATTGTCAAAAAACGGGCAAACTTTCACTTGCACTACAGATTTTTTTATTTTGCGATATGCATTCGCGGCGTATATACTTTTGTGAATAACAAATACCATTTTTATAATAACCATACCAAATAATTTTTAATTTTTCGGTTATTTAAATTTGGAAAATGTTGGTTCATAATAACTCATAAAGTGTTAAATTTCAATTTTGTTGTATATATAGCTACATATCTACGCGAGTGTTGCCATATTATATGATATGTATTGTATATATTACTCTAGTTCGCAATTTAATGGTGCAATAAGTGCAATAAAAAATGTGTCATGTTACTGCATAACTATTAGGCCATTACATTATTCAAGGCGGTTTAACTTTTTAGTGGTTTATTTATAGTTTGAATATGATCATTGCATGAGATACCGAGTTCATTAATTTATTTATTTTATATATATATATATATATATATATATATATATATATATATATATATATATATATATATATATATATATATATATATATATATAAATGTTTGACGGTGGAAGCTTAATTTTATTAACTACATATTGTATTTGAAATCGTTTAAACTGTGTAAAATTTTGCACACGCTATTGTTTATTATTATAAATAATTAATTGAAGAATTGTTTTTATATAATATATTTAAAAAAATTAAAATAAAAAATAATGCTACTTATCTAGATTCGATATGAAATTGTAGTAGTATACCAGGAAATAAATTAAATTGTTAACATACCTGCAAGAAAAGAAAATGCAATAATTAGATAAATTTTAATAAAAAAAATAATTATATATTTTATAAATAACATGAGACGTTGGATAAACGCATAAACTCGCATAGTATTTAAATTTGTTTGGTGACTTTCAAACCGGTTTCAAATCATAATATAATAATTATATATTATAATTTTATAATATGTTATAAAATTATAATATAACCACGTTTTACTTACTGTTATTTGTTTGATTAACTCACTAAATGTATACCATCTATTTATAATGAAGAGTTTTGTCTTTGTAACGGTCATATCATTTAATTTTCGTGCTATTTTTAAGATAGTTACAAGAAGTGTTAATTATGAGATTTAATAAATGATTTCAGATTATGTTAGAATTATACATTTTTTCAGAACAGTATCAGCCAGAAGCTAGCTTCTAAATAAATGAATGTTAACCATGTTTCGAATCTTTTGGTGGTAGTCTTAAGAGGCGGTAGTCTTAAGTGGAATAAAATGTTATAAATCTTATTTATATTTATGGTCATAGATTAAATATAATAATAATTTTGAAAATTTATTTATTGATAGTTACAATTTTTGAAAATATTCTGATAATCTCTGAAATATTCTGAAATTTCTTCTGAACTTTATTTCCCAGAAGAGTTTTTGCAATGGCGAGCGATTGGTGGTTGAAAACTACATATAGAAACACAATTACTGCGCCTTTTATTTTTGAGTCCAATCGAGGTGATGTAAGGACAAAACCCCGAATCATTCTTGCTTCCTCCAACTTTACAAGGTTTCCATTCGGGACTTAAACAAATAATCAAATTGTCAGAATCAAAACCTTCAGTAAAACCAACATATTCATCATGGTGAAGTACACGATCGAACAACGTTTCGAATAATTACAATTTATTACAAAAATTCCGAGACTGCAACTTCAAGAGCGTTAATTCCAATTTTTGGTCGAAAATATCAAATTTTTTTACTATAGATTCTAGTGAAAAAATTTGAGTCTAAATATTCGCTGCTGGATGTTCCCGTGCAAGTAAGACAACTGGTTGTCAAAGTGCCGAGAATATTGCTGCCGTATAAGCGTCTATCGCAAACGAACGAAAAACAGTTCAATGCGTTCTCAAAAATTGGGCATCGCTCAGACCACATTTTGGCGAATTTTGCAAAAGGGTTTTGACTTACACCTTAATAAGATCAAAAGAACTAAAGCCACTCGATCATATGAAGCAACGTACGTTCTCGAATTAGGCTCTAGAAATCTTGGAAGAAGAAGACCAATTTCATCGCAAAATCATCTTCAGTGATAAAGCGCATTTTTGGCTAAGCGACTTCGTCAACAAACAAAACATACGTTATTGGTCAGATGAAAAACCGTTTGTGCTTCAAGAAACACCACGTCATCCAAAAAAAATAACTGTATGGTGACCATTTTTTTTCTTTGATGAAAATGATCGTCACGTTACAGTTAATGGAGATCACTACAGAGTTATGTTGGAACGTTGTTTTTTGGTCAGTTGCATGAACTAGACAATAATAATATGTGGTTTCAACAAGACGGTGCGACCTGCCACACAGCGGATTAAGAATTGACTTATTGAAATCTAAATTTCGATGAATTCGATGGGGCTTTGCTAACTCATGGGTCTATGCCAACAAGCCGGCATTGCTAGAGGAGCTCAGAGCCAATATTGAACGACAGATAGTGGCCGTTTTCGTCAAAAATGTGTCGCCGAGTCATCGAAAATTGGGTTCCACGAATCTACACCTACAAACATGCCTGTGGTGGACACCTGAACCATGTCAAATTCCATACATAAATGTTTTGCTTGTACTTCAAGCCAATAAAAACATTTTTGAGATATTACAAATGGTTTCCGTTTTATTTAAAAAAAAAGTTGTCAAGTCCTTATTGGAAAACCCGATATATTACAAAGCATCCTACCATAATTTCCTGTAATTCCAACTTCTTGCATCACTAAAAACGAACCACAAGGCTAAACTTGTGACATGATGAGTATCGATTTGCAGCTTCTTGTATTTAGCCACGGTCTACTTTATGTCGGATTTTCTAGTGTTTGCAATATCAAGGCGAAAATTTCACAATTTCACGAATTACGCCAGTTGCTTCATGATGACCGAGTCAGATGAATACTCATAACTTAGTTTACAGTGAAATCTTCCTCATTTCACAAAAAAAAAATTATCAATTAGATAACAAGCGGGAAATATTTGATGTCGTCTAAATAATAAACGACGATACAAATTGTATTAAGCGGTTTTCATCAAATTGACACATTAAGGTGTCCTTAGAGACAATTGGTAGGCAGTTGGTGGACAGTTGGAAAATGGGAATGAAATTTTTGAGTTTAAAATACCGAATTAAATAAATGACTTATCAATAATCCCGAGATAATATCATTTTTGACTTCACTAAAGAAGTTTTGGCCTGAACATTTTTCTCAGAGAAAAATGTTCAGGCCAAAACTTTTGCAAATATTGCTATTCTTAATGAATCAGATCAATGTGCCCAATATCAAATATGATTATCAATCTAAACTATAACTAAAAACAGATTGATCATTATAATGAAATAATTCTAACATTTTAAAATTCCTAGAGCTACATATCACAATTTTTTTTAACGCATCAATTTACTCCTCCGAAATAAACTCTTTTGGCTGGCGGGCATTTTTAGTTGCTAAACAACGCCCAACTCTTAGCACTGTGGACTGCAAAATAGAAAAAGTGGATTCGCTGCTCAATATTTTCAATCCTACTGGCGTTTAAACACCAAAAATCTGTGAACTCGGAGCGTCTGTAAAAGCAATAGCGATTTGTAAAACTAAATCGAACTTGCCGTTTTCTGCCGCGTGTTTTACCAATAAAATCAACATCAAGTAACATCTATTGATGTAAATGGTTATGTAACTGTGCAGTTATATGTACTATAAATATATAGTTCCAGTACTTAAATTCCCCGCAAAAACCACCGGTATAGAATCCACAAATAGTCGGTCTTCAAACAAATATCCAGTTCCCCTTGCACCAGGCACTTATCCAAAAATAATACCTTCGGCCTCAGCGTAGGGAAAAATTGAATGAAAAGCATTCCGTGATCAAATCGACAATAAACTGACCCGAGGGCCAAACACAATCCTGAATTCGAAATCCACAGAACAAAGACAAACTCTTAAACCATATTCACCCAGCAGTAAACTCTCAGTGTACTTGACCCAGTTTCACAATGCAGCAAACTTAGGCGAATTGCAACGCGAAGAATACGTTGATCCTTTATACTATTAGACACTCTTTCAATCAGTCCAACACACATATAAAAGCCAAATTACTAAAAAAAAAAAAAATTGCATGGGTACGAAACTCAGAGATACAAACCATACCTTGACTTGGAAGTAAGCCAGAAACCTCAAAATCCATGCGTGCAAATAGAATTTTACCACCCAAACCAAAACATTAAGTAGAGAATTCAAATGCCGACTGCAGTACCAATCCTGCAGTACGATAATAATAATAAAACGAATTTTACAGGCCATTGCCGGCCCGTAGCGAATCAACATTCTGGGTCCATCGGTTTCGATCCTGACAGTGACTTCTGCGCCAACCAAATGGGGGCTTTTTACTCAGAGATCACTGCATTGTTCGTTTAGCATCTGCTCGCAGAACGTAACGGAGCCAGCGAACTTGCTGTTATTTTATTTCATGAACGGGATCAGGAATTTTCTTTAAATTCCTGATCTCGTGGCTGAATAAAACTCAGTTAGTATTGTCATCCAAAGTACTGTAGCGACTATCGCTACACACACAATTAAAATTATTCAGATATTTCGTGCAATTCCATATAATTCGCTAACGCTACATGTACACTGTACATAAATATATATAGAGCGTAAAGTAGCTATTACACATAGCACTCGGTCGCCATGGCCTGATGAGATGACAAATAATTTTTAATAAAATTATTTACGATTCCTCATCAGATCGAAACTGAGCTTTGCTTTGCACAACATCCGAATCTGAATAATTAAAATAACGACACGTCACCACCGTCGTTATAGTACGTAAGGCATACATGAGTGATATTGAGACCTACGGAAGCTGAGGTCGGTAGTTTTTCGACACCGTTGCCTTTTAGTCCAATTACACAGATATCATTTAAAGATGCTAGAACCTGTTTGAACTGACGGTACAAGATGTAGGCAAGAGGTGTTTCACTATTACAAAAGATAAATTGTAATGTGAGATTAAAGAGTAGAGCATTTGCTTGCCGTACCACAGATCTAATTACAAAAATTCGTGATAGCTTATTTTCAACTTTGACACAGTATTGTGATTGCGTTACTGTCATTTTACATAAACGCACATATTTGTCGAGTCATTGCAAAGTAAACTATAAGGTATCTCGATCGAATAAGTGATAAGCTTGTTGAAAAATCAATCTAATGTACGTCACGAGCTGTTTTATAATATTTAGAAAGAATCACCTTCTACGAAAAATTTTGATCAGCAACTGACCTATTCGGATGAAATCTTCCTTGTAGTACCCTACAATTTCCTTCACCAGAGGAGTGATTCCCCCCAATATTATGTAAGACAGTAATTTGTATGCTGTGCAAAGGAAAGCTATGCTGCTATAATTTTCGCATAAAACTAGAAATTTAAACCAATTCGATTAATTTTCGCTAATTTTAAAATTTAATATCTTTCATAAAATTCGAAAAAAAATTAACCGAACATAAAATATTTTTAAAAAAGCGCCAATTCGACAAAAAGATCGCGGTGTACGGTAAAACTAAAGTATCTGCATCGGGTAATTCTACAATTGGTTGTGAATATATTTTATAATTCACACAGTAACCTTAATTTTTTCTCTCAATTGTGACATTTTGTGACATTTATTATGACAATTTTTTTCTTTAAATTTCGTTCCTCCTAGCAACTCTACTTTTTCAATGCACATCTAGATGGCACGTAAATCACAAAGAGACGCTTTAATTTTATTCCTTTTTAAATAAAATTTTCATTAAAAATCTCTTTAATTCATTTAGAGCCATCTTATGTTTAAAAGCGAAAACAAAAGTGACAAAAATATAAAATGTGGTTTAAAACGCAGTCAGAAGAAATGCACATGACATGTGAATTTTTTGAAATTAAATCAACACGAAAATTATGGTATTTTGATTCTGTTTTTCGACGCTTAATTTTTTTTATAATAATTTTTGTTCATCAAATGACATTGTGACTTTTTAGTTACATTTGTTTTAAACGTAATAAAAGTTGTGTGGTTTTCAATCCCATCTATGAACGACTGGATAAACTAAGAACTCAATAGAAATAGTCATTTATGACGTTTGACCTTTTTGAAATTCAAATGGCTTTTTGTTCACGAAATATAAAATAGTTCAACATAGCTATAAATTGCTAGAAATTTCTATCAATTGTGTGTAAAATAAATATATATTCCTAAAACTATAAAAACATACCGTAATCGTAGCCGTGCTCGGGAGAGTATCATAAAGTGAGAATTACGTTTGCTGATAAATCGAACTCAATCTACGGTCAACAGAAAACGCGAATCGCCTCCCCAAAGAACATAAACGTTGTGCTCGCAATAGAATACCATGACATAATGTGTTTAGATTCAGGTCCTCGTTATCGTACCAGCCGGAAATAGATTATGTGAATATGAATGATGTACTAAATGGTAAGATGAATGCAATTTGTAACCATTGTCATGCAAAAAAAATGAGCTAATGAGGCACCTGGTCTTTGTTGTGCTTCGGACAAGGTTGTACTTCCAGAACTCGAGGAACCACATGAACCAGTGAAGAGTGTAATTTTGAGATTACAGCCACTTTCCAAACATTTTCTCGACAACACAAGAAGGTATAATACTTTGTTTCAAAATACTTCTCTTGATAGAAGTAAGAGAATTTAACTTCATGCACACTTTTAAAATTCAAGAACAGATCTGCCATTACATTGAAAGTTTGCTCCCAACCATTGACAATAGTCTTCAGTTCCTACAAATTTATTTGATTTAGGACGCTGACCAACTATCACTTCGTCCTGAACTGCCGAGACAGGCAGTTAAAACTTGTCTCTGAGCTGCATTGCCCAGAGTACCAACCAAAACGGTCTCTTGCATGCAATATTGGCCGGAAATAAAAAATGAAATATTTCCAGGTCAAAAGCCTTGCGATACGCACGATGTAGTTTCAAGAGTTTTCCACCTTAAATTCAAAAGAAAAAGCTTTTAAATCTATTTATCATAAATGCAATATTTGGTACAATAAAATGTTATGTGTTGAATGGCAAAAGAGAGGTTTGCCTCACTCCCATATCCTTCTGTGGTTGCAGCTAAATATGCAGCTGGACTCTATCTTATATGAGATAGTGTGCAAAAACAAGTTACATTGACCTGGCGGCGAGCAATATCGAGCCCCACCATGTCTGATAAAAGGAAAGTGCTCGAAAAGATATCCTCGACAAATTATTCCCAAAACATAAACAGGCAATGATAGGCGAAGTTGGCCGTATATTTAGAAAATGGGAACTATGTGTAGGAGGACAACATTCAGCAAATAGTACAAAATCGACCAAAAGCCACGGTTATTGGCTTTTTTAAGCTCTGTAGTTTGGATGATTCCGTAAAAAACGTTATTATATCACGAGGTTCCAGATGGACTTCACATTTAACAAGCATGTATTTTCCAGAAGAAAGCGTGGGGCAAACGTTGAAGGACATTCAAGTATTAAAAAGGATATGACTCTCAGTAGGTTCTAATATATCCACCCAAATCAAACTAACAACTTTTATTTACGTATGTTGCTACATCATGGCCGAGGGCCAACTTCTTTTGACAGGTTTAGGACTTGTAGTGGTCACACAAGAAAATTATTCGCTCCTGGTAGAATTATGCTCCTGGTGAAATTATGCTCCTGGTGGAATAGGAAAGACATTTCTTTTAACTAGCTACTGGCTAAGGTAAAATCTGTAGGTATTATGGCCTTAGCTGATACTAGATTGAACGGGAAACTAATGGGCGGTTTGACGTTTGATTTCCGCCAGACTCTACCAGTTACCCCAAAAAGATCTCGAACATATTTTATAAAAGTATGTTTAAAATCGTCGTCCATTTGGAATTTCGTAGAGAAATTGAGGACAAACATTCCTATGAACCCTATAGATTTTCCTTTCCAGTTGAAAAGGACACAATTTCTAATTGGACTTTCTTTCGCAATCACAATTAACAAATTACAGGGTCAAACCTTTGAAAACATAGGGGTAGACTTGCGATCAGAAAGTATTTCACATGGATGAAGTTAGCTAAAAAGAAGTTTTAGTGGTGAAACTACCACTGTTTTACTTTGTTTTTTAATGTAGGTGCGCGTACGGTGTCAAAAAAGCTGGATCTTACTCTATTAGGTCTACGGCTTCTGCTAGCAAAGTTCCCTTCTAAGTCTGCTGATTTCATCTCGACTTATGCTAGGCTTGCTGTTTCTGTTAGAGTTCTGCTGTTCCAAATCTTGGGAATTGGCGCAGTGGTTGAAACAGCAATGTTTCGGTTGGGAGATACGGGTTTCAAATCGCAAATAGGTAGTGAGTAATGCAATGCATGAGTAATGCAATGTGCAGATGGTACTTCAAAGCGAACCTGTATTCGCGCTTTATAAAAAGAAAAAACAAATGAAGCCATTATGCAAAATATAATAATAAAATTATAATAATAATATCATAATAAATATAATAGCTCTTAATTTGTTTACTTATGCATTACCCCGCTTAATTCATCCATAAAATCGTTTCAAATATATATAAAATATTGTTTCCGCATCAAATTGAACTAGTCAGGTATATAAATTGTATACAGTATCCAAAACAACGACCTCGTGCAAAATATTATATCCTAACAATAGTTTAGGTTCATTACCATTTTATAATTACGAGTAAAAATTATGTAACCGCGCCAACCGCACTAACAATAATAAACTTAAATTGTTATAACATTTTAGATAAAAAAAAAAATTAACGATCGTATTGTATAATGTACATAGAAGATAAACCGCATATAATTTATTGAATAATGATCGATGTTAAATCATAAATCATAAATCCATTATTTATTATAACATTATTTCCTGGCTACATGTTTCTCGCAATGATCCCTATAGACAAACTGCTTGTTGTTTATTTATTTATCTAAAACGATAATAATATAACTATAAATATAGGTTATAGTTCAAATGTCATAAAATTAAAGGTATATATAGACGATCTGTACCTATTTATTTTCACCGCACTACTAATCAACATTTCAAAGTCATGATTTACCATAATTATACACGACTCGAGTATTTTACCTGTTTCAAGAGAGAAATGTATATAATTTAGCATTGAATTTGAAATAAACCTACAACAACCATAAATATATAGTTGAAAAAAATAAAAAAATCATTTTTGAAAGTCAATTTTTTTTATATATATTCTGTTGTCAATTATACCTACAAAAAACGCAAAGCTTAAAATATTAATGATCATGAATTAAGACTGTGCGGTGTGTCAAGAAAACCAAAAATACGTATCTTTCATTCGCGAAGCATGAAATATTTTTTTGTTGTATATCTTATATTTACAAAATGATGAAATTTGACACTATTTCATATTTGGGTATATACGAATATGATTTAATAAAATCTGTCAGGTACTATTATGTTAACACGTCATGACATTTGGAATAGCATGATCATTAAAATTTTATCAATTTGAATTTATGTGTCAAATTTTATTTGGAATACATTTTTTTTCTACTGATCATGTATATCGATTACAGGTACCCCTATTCTTTCTTTCCACTCGGAATATTCTTGAATATGTATGATTGTCTGCTGACTAGGCTAATTTGAATCATTGAACTTTTGCATTTATACCAAAAATTGGAAAATATCGAATTATTTTACTGTTTCCGCATCATTTTTATTTTACTTTGTCAAAAATGGTCGAATATGTCGGATAATTATAAATATTACAATAGTTTACGAGTTTTGGTCAACTGGAACAAGAAATAATGATCCACCATTATAATTTTTTCTTCGCAATGCTTTCATGTAAACGGCTATTTGTCACATAAGTATACTTTAGTTATCATAATATAATTGTTTAACCGATGGAAACTATCTAGAATCATGGAACAAACTCGTCGAACGTTTCAATAAAACGAAAATAATCGGAAATGCGTTAAAACCATGACCTCTGGGTAATTTACACGCTGCAATGTAAATTGGATGATAAAATGTCAACGGTCATCGTTGCAAAGCATTGGAAAGTTGCAATATCAATGTTCGCAGGCTACCACTTCAAAAAACATTTTATACGAAATCAAAAGTTAATAATTGCATTTGTTATTAAAATTTGTCAAATTCAGAGTTTAGGATGTCATTATAGTCGGAGAAATTTTGTAAAAGGGCGACATCTTTGCTTCCATTGTTTAGGTGCTGGCTATTCGATCACCAACTGTTCTTCTCAAAGAAAATATAATATCTGTGTTAGCGATCATACTACTCTGCTTCATTTACAAAACAATACAAACACTAAAGCAATTTCAACTTAATTGGAAGCGAATCAGAAATACTTAAGTAATTGCCAACAACCATATCACCAACGACGCCTCTGGAAATCAATTTATGGTTTTTCCAACTGTCGCAATATAGGTCTTCGATATAAATAACAATTTTCATCCAATTAGAGCCAACGCACTCCAATTAGAACGGCAACATTCATCAATCTCAGTCAATGGTTTATCGTCTGTGAGTGCTGGAAGAATAAAGGGTAGCATAAATGTCATGCTATACTCAAATTATGACAGAAACGAAGGTTTAAATCTCACTCAATGTACTAATTTTGCCACGACTAACATCCAAACATCAAAATCATACGCTCTTAGTCAAAACGAACTGGAACAACTAGCCACTCTTCGTTTAGCTAATCCCAGTTTTTAGGAATCAAACAAAGTTGATATGATATTGGGCATCGACGTTTTCTTTAAAATTTTATAATTAAAAAATAAAACCGTTACGTCAGATCTCAGATCTTTCATCAGACACTATTTGAAATTTGGGTTTATCACTTTCAAACGCTATACGGCGTTTGATGTCAATGGAAAATAAATTTGAAAAATGGTCGGATCTAAAATTACTACATAAATTTATGCGTGAATATGAAAATCTCGGGCATATGACATTTATATGATATTTATGATATTTATGATATTTATGATATTTATGATATTTATGATATTTATGTTATTTATGATATTTATGATATTTATGATATTTATGATATTTATGATATTTATGATATTTATGATATTTATGATATTTATGATATTTATGATATTTATGATATTTATGATATTTATGATATTTATGATATTTATGATATTTATGATATTTATGATATTTATGATATTTATGATATTTATGATATTTATGATATTTATGATATTTATGATATTTATGATATTTATGATATTTATGATATTTATGATATTTATGATATTTATGATATTTATGATATTTATGATATTTATGATATTTATGATATTTATGATATTTATGATATTTATGATATTTATGATATTTATGATATTTATGATATTTATGATATTTATGATATTTATGATATTTATGATATTTATGATATTTATGATATTTATGATATTTATGATATTTATGATATTTATGATATTTATGATATTTATGATATTTATGATATTTATGATATTTATGATATTTATGATATTTATGATATTTATGATATTTATGATATTTATGATATTTATGATATTTATGATATTTATGATATTTATGATATTTATGATCATTATGATATTTATGATATTTATGATATTTATGATATTTATGATATTTATAATATTCATGATTTTTATGATATTTATGATATTTATGATATTTATGATATTTATGATATTTATGATATTTATGATATTTATGATATTTTTGATATTTATGATATTTATGATATTTATGATATATTTATGATATTTATGATATTTATGATATTTATGATATTTATGATATTTATGATATTTATGATATTTATGATATTTACGATATTGATGATATTTATGATATATTTATGATATTTATGATATGATATTTAAGATATTTATGGCATATGATATTTATATTTACATCACGCAGTTTTAAACAAACAACCACCACTACGTAGCTCAAACAACGATTAACACACAAGTAACACACAGATAAAAAAAGACACATATAAAGATTAATAAACCTCACTGGGCCTGCAAAGAATTGTGTGCCGATATAATCAGAGTGAAACATTTATACATGTCTGGTTAATGGCGGTAACATATGGAATGGCTTGTTCCGCCTTTCTAGCAATACGTACTTTATATCAGGTAGCTCAAGAAAATTTGCCATCACTTGCCAGATGCATGCACTATAATCAAAAATGATTTTTACGTCGATGATCTTTTGTCCGAAGCCGAGACCGACGAAGATGCTTTACAATTATGTAAAAATCTAACTTAAGCTTAAGGATATGTGGGGTTTCCACTCCAAAAATGGAGCTCGAATAGCCAGTGTAAAAACTCATTAATCAATGATCAATTAATTAATGATCAAAGGTTTCATCTTTGTTAGAGCTCTCGGAGTTTGTTGGTTGCCAGAGAATAACTATTTTACATTTCAAACACCAGCATCAATCACTTCTAAACTTACAAAAAGAAAACAGCTTACAGAAACTGGGAAGATTTTTGCATGATAAAGGTTAATTAGAATGAAACATATCCACATTAAATTGAAAAAATTTGGATGGATATTAAATCAGAAATGCTGTGTTTGTCCCAAGTCAAGGGGCCGAGATATATACCAGTTCAAAACAAAAACTATATGTAACACCATGGGCTTTGTGATTCCTTGGAAAAGGATTAAACTGCTGTCATATATGCTCGCTTTTTGGGTTCCAAACATAAAATGCACTCTCGTCTGATCTGTTCCAAATTCAAAGTATCCCTATTGAAACAGCTATCTGTGCCCAAATTAGAGCTATGTGGAGCTGTTCTGTTGAAAGGTTCTTTAGCTATTCTAAAATTATTCGAATATTGAGGCATTGTTTCCGGTTTGCAGATTTGAGCCTAAAAAAGGAAGACCACATCAATTATTTACAATCCGCTGAACGAGTATTGATAGGTTGCGTCCAACATCATACGAATTAAATTCCAATTATCTAAAGATCGAATCATATCATTGATGTCCTTTCTGGATTGCTACGGGTTACTTTACGTTGGTGGACGAATTGATAGCCCTGATGTCTCTTATACTGCTGAACATCCAGTGATCATTCTAAAATCACATCCACTCACAGATAAACTAATACACCATTTGCACCACATATACCTTCATCCCAACCCCTTTACCTTGATACTGGATAATCGGTGCTAAGGACAAATTCAAGCGAATGTTCAATCAATGTCAGAAGTGTATCCGTACGATAATAACATACCTAAATCAATCGATGGGAAACTCGCCTAGGCTGAGTGTCAAGCTCACTCGAGTGTTTCATAATATCGATGTTGATTACGCTGGTCCAGTAGCTATAAGTTCTAAGAAGGGAAGAGGAGCAAAACGTGAAAACTTATATATTTGTATATTTATTTGTATGGCCACAAAGATATTCACTTGGAATAAGTAAACGATCTTACAACCGATATGCATTCCTCTCAACATTGAGTCGCTTTACTACTCGAAGGGGATCAGCTATGCTGATGTCAAATTGTTAAAATTGTTTCATTTGGCTGCTACTCGACCGACGCCACTGCCAGAGGGTCGCAATCCATTCCGGACAGTGTATGTGATGTAATGATGATCACCACCAGTGTAATCTTCAATGACCCGCTATTCCGTAATTTCATGCGATATGGCGTCGTTCACAAGAGTGATGTCGGGAATAGTCTCAGTGTAGCCAGGTCTTTTAATTGTCGATACACCACCCTCATTCATTATCGCCAGACCTATTCTAACTGCCATTTTGAGAATATACTTTCTCCTGGTGTCTGGGTTTTACCTGTATGAAGGCTTCCCTGAGAAACTTTCATCTTATGTTTTATATCTAGCTTGCTCAAGGGCTTGTCTTTATATCCGACAAGTGCCTAACGCTGGTGCGTTTTTGGCTTATTATGATTTTGCTTTCAGCACATAGGAAGCCACTATCGTCCGCTTTATATTCTTTTTTTAAATTGCCTCTCTCTCTTCACAGTGAAGACAAAGTTCACTCCGGTTGGGACCTTTCCAGTTCCTCTTATGGTGGCTGTAATGAAAGCAGTCATAACATCGTATCATTACAGTCTTGACCTGAACTCTGTTATATAGCCAGCCTATTTTCATGCAACCTATCCTAAGCAGCTCAGATGGTGAGCGTTTATCTTCACAAAGGTTATTCGCTGCTATCTCAAGTTAGATTGGTAAATGACACTAAACCTTGAACGCATCATTAAATTCCTTAAATCCTTTGAGGTCTCGTCTGATGGATGCTTTTACATATTTTTCAGAGGAGAGATAATATAAATTCCTTTCTTGTTTTTAACAATTTCTACCTCTGTAGAAGTAGAAGCGTTCAGGTTGTTTCCACCTCCTTTAGATATGCTAATTATTTAATGCTTAGCATTTTCCCTCCTTTTCCAGTTTTTCTGGCGGAAAACAATCCCTTCGAAGATTTTTAGACCATCCTTGACAATTCTGCTGATAGTTTTTTGTCTTGCAGTTGATATTTTCATTTCTCGTAAAACGACCTGCCACCTATGCAGGACATCATTACCTGCGCAGGTTATTGACTCAGTCGATAACAACAGAGATTCGTTCCTCTTCGGAGGTGAGCCGTGTTCTTTTTATTGATTTCGATTTAGCTGTCAAAGTATCCCCCTTAACTTTTTGGAGGGTTCATTGGACCTGTGATTATGTTTAGGTTTCATGCTTAATTTCCTTTTGACACCAGTGCCTATCCCACATTATTATTCCATTTAAATGCGGTGTGTAATGAATTTTTAGAAAATTATCACAAGGTAGATTATGAAAAGCTTTTTTCGACTTAAGAAGGTGGCGTGTGTTTCAGAAGTATTAATTTGTGTGCCTTATTACTTAGAGTAATAATCGCACAATATATTTAAATTACATTGCATTAATTGATTCATAATTACCGCAGTATCAAAAGAGGAGCAATAAATAGCAATATCACCAGCGTATTTAAGTACTTCGAGAATGCTATTATTATCGTGCAAAAATTGATAAGTTTTTTTCAAAAAGTTTGCTTAATTCACCCAGTAAGCCTATAAATTTCCAATTTTGATTTAGCGTTTGTTATGACCTTCACAGTTGAAACGTAAGGTCCGAAAAGATATCACATCTTGGATGACCCGAAATCTCCTCTTAGAAATTAATACATAGCCAATTTGTCTTTGGGATGTCTTACGAAGCTGTGTCTATATTCAAAAGTGTATATTTTTATGAGGATAGAATGTGCTAGCCACAATGAGATCGTGTGCGATCGCAAAGAACATCATTTTTACCTCATTATCGGTCGCTAGATCGTAATGGGAATACGGGCCAATTTTCCACATAAGTGAGTCTGATTTTTTACCAGCTCTAGCATTAAAGTCATCAATCACTTTTATGACGTAGTACTCCGGTATAGATCATCCAAATTGAGAATTTTTTTGTAAAATGAGTCTTTATTTTTGGGCTGGCTTACATCAGTGGGCGTATGAACTCAAATGATTGGTAGGTTGGTTAATCATATTCGTAAACGTATAGCTCACAGATACGTTTATCAACTGCTTTAAAATTCAAAACCGACTTTTTGACCTGGGACCTAAGAAGAAAACCAACACCACAATTGCCGAGGTTATACTCACTGTAAAGCATTGTATAGCCTCGAGGACATGGTTTCCACTTTTTAGTCATCAATTTTCTTCAAGAGCAACGAGTTCCAATCTTTTCCTAATTTGTGAAATGTAGTTTTGATTATTTATTTCTAATGAAAGACCCAGTGATGTCTCTAAGGAGTATCAAGTGTCTTTTAAACCTGCTAAATATCACAATTGAGTGCTAGAAATACTCTTCTAATAGTTTATATCATTTGTGAGACAACTTTCAACATATCAGTCCTGCGTCTTAAAGTCTTCCTAGGCAATATCAGGTTAACGTGTATTTGATCATACGCCTTAACAAACTGAAAAACCTGTCCGTGGAGTAATCATACTGTCAAATCAAAAATATCAAACTAGTAGATATATCTAACTCGTCTATCAAGCTTTTATGTCAACGTCTGAGAAAAAATTTCGAACGATGACATTTTTTTATTGGTTGCTAGGTATTGACGACAGTCGTTTTGTAACGACCCCCATCGAAACCAATAGTACGAAATTGTAGTTTAAATCGTATCTGAGTAACCGCGTTCAATATATTGAGCTTAAAAATGAAAGCTCAAACACAGATTAAGGTTACTTCTGGAGTACCACAAGGTTCCTTTGTTGATTCATGTACTACAAAATTTTCATCATTGAGTGCACTAAAGTATACAGCATTATAAAATTCTAATGTTTGCTGATGATCTTAAAATCTTTAACCTTTCGTTGGTGTGTCGGGATAAAAATTTACCCTGGGCTTATTAAAAATAAAAAAAAAACAATTAATTCGAATTAATTCAAAATCTTCTAGGAATGCCGTTTCTAATTTGGAATGGCGATTGTGCCATTACATAAATTCAAGCTATAGGTTTATTGAATAACTGTTAAAAGTAAAAGAATTAAGATATATAAAGTTCCAGATTTCTCGATCAGCAAAGCAAAAGATTATTTGGATAAACACCGTAATTCATCCCCAGCTAAACGCCCAATAATATGGTAGGACAAGAAAGTGGAAGAAAATTATGATGTTATTGGTATTTTTTTATGCTGGGTTGAGGTAAAATTGATATGGACGACTGGAAGAGTTATCGATCATTTACAGAGAAAATCGATTATTTTACTGAGTAAATAAATTGTTCAATAAAATCTCAAAGCTGGTTGCAAGCCGGGATACTTTACTAATGATGAACAAATAGTTACTATACTAAAGGACGTTGCAACTTCTGGCAATATATACTGCCTAAACCTATAGGAAATATGACATAAAATAATTTGGATAGTAGATAAATTCATAGCAATTTAATGGTGATTATAAAATAGGGCGTACTATCACAATGGATAATTTATGCTCTTTCTGAGGACATTCGGAAAAAACCACAACCATATAGGTACGATCAGAAATAATAAACCTGATTTACCTGTCGAATTGGCAACACATAAAGTAGCGGATAAAAAACTTTACTTTCTAATTTGGGAAGTAGGCTCATAATGATTTTGTTTTGATGGGTTTCACACTGTATTGTGAGTTAATTGACAAATAACAAACAAAAATACCGAAAGCTACCGGAAGTCTACATTTCATCTCTTGTAAAAGTGAATCGCGGCAAACAGAGTAATGCCCAGTTTTTACATCTTTTACTATGACAAGATAAATTACACGCATTCATTGCAATATCATCAATATTCGTTCGATCGCGTTGAATAATTGCTACTTACTAAATCATACCATATACAGTGCATGAAAACATTTAAAAACACACACACGCACAACATGAATTTATTAACAGCTTGATTAACTCCATTAAAGTTCATATACAAAACGTGATTACGAATTGTAAACATTTTCATGCTCAACAAAACTTTTAATTGAATATTCAGTACAAAAATATGGATTAAGTACTTGTCGTACTATCAAACAGTATAGAAATTTAACAATCAATTGTTACCAAAATTATCTTAAGTCTTTTAAAATTGTTTACTTGTATATCGTATATTCATAAAATATAACCTAAATATTTAATGTGTGACTGCCACCGTTTGATGAATACTCAATTTTTATCGTATAACTAAAGATAACCAAAATATTTATGTTTGTTTACCATTTACCAAGAGGTTTAATTTACGTGTTCACGTTTATGAGTTGTTCAAAAGTGAAATTGTATTTTGCCGACAGTATAGCCATAAAAGACTTATGGTCTTATAGTACGAAACTAGAATATTGATAAGGTTATGGAATCTTCAGGAATTAAGTCGTTTTTGTAATGTCAAAGTCGATAAGTTATAAATTTAAATCGGAAATATGTTAAGCTTTTTATAATATAGCTTATCAGAAATCACGACAAAGCACAATTTTGCCATATAGAAAAATAATAGTAACACGAATATAACTTACCTAAGAAATTTTGGCACACGCCTGGAAATATTTATACGAATTTGTATTAATAAAATTATTTTCATATATTAATAAATTATATGGACATTCCTTAAGATACATGACTAGTTTAGGATTGGTAGTTTACAACATTATCTGTTTTGTTAAGCCTGGGCAAAGCAAAGTTTTTAAAACCGAAATACTTAAATGGCTGAACCGAAAACTAACCGAAAAAATCTCAATTTTTACAACTTTTTTTAGTGCATCACACATGGAATTACATTTTTTATGGTTAATTTTGATCAGTTTGCTTCAAGAACAAATCAACTAAAAAATTTAACAATTTTTGTTAACGATTTATTTACATCGGGATTTCCAAAATGGTCACACAACAATTTTGTATTTTAATACGAAGAACCTTTAAACAAATTGCACGATCTCTCAACGTAAGACGTTAGCCACATCAGTCGACTCCACGCCGTTTATAGGAATTGAGAGTCTGTTAAACCATATGGTGGCCACATTTGATGTAAAAACTTGGCTTACACGGTGAGTGGCTAGTGCCGAATTTACATTTAAGCCATATAAGCCCAGGCCTAGGGCGGCAAATATAGAGTCCGGTCTAGTGCGGCAAATTTAGAAATAGAAAAAAGTTTTTGTTCGAACTATATATTGTTCTTAGCGAATGTGGTAGTCTTGGCGAATGTGGTGGGTGGACATAAGTCGAATGAATTTAATCGGCTACGCAACCTATTACTGCACCCAGGGGTCATGTTTTAGGCAGAGGCCAGGGGGTGGGGGGTCACGAATGGATGTATATCACGTATATCCAGGAGAGACTCGCAACTGCAAGTTCGGCGTCCACGTGGTGGCTACTGGTAACTAGGAATCTTTCTAGGCTAATGTACAGCGCTGAAAGAGTAAACCGTACACAAATCCCCAAGTTACGGTGGAACAGCATATGCCAAGGAATGAATGGTTAGTGGATCAACAAATCTCTAATATGCGGACTCTGGATACCAGGCAACCTCCAGTTTTAATCAACCTTACCCTCGTATATGGATCTCTGCAAGGGCGGACCTTTTATTTCTCCAAAACTCGTGGGAACATCATGAAAATGAATACAACTAAAACAAAAGAGACAGGCACTCTTAAAAAGCCAATAGAGAAAACGGTTATCGTCGGAGTGTTCGGAGGTCCAGACTGTATCATTCCAGTAGAATTGCAAAAACACTCGTCGTGCATTCTCCCATGGCTGGAGATGATCTTCAGGGGAAGTTTAAAGCTCAATTATATTCCTAGGAAATGAACGGAGGTTAGAGTGATTTTTATCCCGAAAACGGGGAAGAATTCACAAACCTACCCAAATGACCTAAGACTTAAAACTCTATCATCCTTTCTGTTGAAAACATTGGAGACTGATTGACGTGCACATACGTGCAAAAAAAAAGCCAGTAATTGACTGACTTCTCAGCAGGCGTACTGGAAAGGGAGATCTATGGACATGGCTTTGCATTCCATGGTGTAAACAATTGAGAAATCAATCCACTCAAAAGAGTAATGTATGGTAGCCTTCCTCGATATAAAGGGCGCCTTTAACAATGACAGGACGGAGGCAGTTCAGGAAGGACTGTATTTCTTAGATGTTGAATACTCCTTAAGGAGGTTGATAAATTAGATGCTAGAATGCAGGTTTGTTAACGCAGAGATAGGGGAATCCACCATTAGAAGGCGAGTAGTTAGAGGAACTCCGCAAGGTGGTGTCCTATCACCTCTTCTCTGAAACATAGTAATCAATGGAGTACTTTTGGAACTGGAAAGGAAGGAAATAGGGGTGATAGCGTATGCAGATGACGTAGCAATCGTGATCTCGAGTAGGTACCTAAGCACGATTAGGGAAGTTATGCAACACGCACTCTTAATCATTACAAAGTGGGCTAGCAAATGTGGGTAAAAATCCATCCAAAACGGAGCTTGTACTCTTCACCAAGAAATATAAAATTCCGGTAGTCGCACCTTCTACCTTAAAAGGCACGGCACTGGCCTTTACTGATAAGGCAAGATTTCTGGGCATAATGCTTGACAGTAAGCTAAATTGGAAGCCCAATATTTTAGAGATAGTAAAGAAGTCTATCATGGCTCTGTACTCATGTAGGAACGCCGTCGGTAGGAGATGGAGTCTAAAATCAGAGCTAGTATACACTAGCTCTTCACCGCTGTAGTCAAACTGATTTTGATGTATGAGGTGAGTGTGTGATGGCCAGCACTAGACAAGAGAACCCATAAAAATATGATAGAGAAGGTTCCAAGAACGGCCTGCTTGCTTATAAGCGGGGCACTGAGGACAACCCCTACACGTGCTCTGGAGGCTATTCTCTGCCGTGTTTGAGTGAAAATGTTTACAGACGGGCCACTCGATGATTGGCAGTTCGCTTAAGGAGGACTTGGCGAATAGTGACTACACAATACCGATTGTATTCTTTGACAAAGGCTTCCGGACCCTTAACCGCTCAAGATAATCCTGGGAGAACAAGTCAACAGCAGAAACTGGAAGTATACAATTCTACACTGACGGCTTCAAACTAGACGGCAAAATCAGAGCTGGAGTCTATTGTGACAAATTAAATGTGAATATATCCGTTCGTCTTCCTGATCACTGCATTGCGTACTAGGCAGAGGTGGTAGCGATTGAGGAAGCGCTGACTTGGTTGATGCATAATGTCATATCCACAAAGTATATAACAATATATGTGGACAGTCAGGTGGCAATTAAGTCGCTGGAATCAGTTTCTCTGACGTCCGTGGTGGCATTGAAATGCCGCTCATCTCTTAACGATATGAGTGAGCATCTCAATATCCAGATAGTCTGGGTCCCCGGCCACTCGGACGTTTTGGGGAATTGCAAGGCTGACGAACTGGCAAGGAAAGGTACAACTCTCCAATTGAAACCGGATAGGGCAAATCTGGGGAGGCCTTTAGCAGCGCTTTTTATGGCGCTTAAAAAGGAGGCGATAGCCTCGGCACAGCAGAGGTGGAATAACACCATAACGTGCAATGTAGCGTGACAAATCTGGCCAAAACTGGACTTGAAGCGCACTAAAACGCTACTATCCCTACGTAGACCTGACTTAAGTTATAGTCGTAGGGGTGCTCATAGGACACTGCCTCATTGAGGGACATGCAAGGAGGCTTGTGTCAATGGCAAAAGCTGTATGGATGAAGAGGAGGAAGACACTGTGAGCCACTTTCTCCGCTCATGCCCGGCGCTAGCTTACAGGAGGTACAAATATCTGGGCAAGTATTGTTTCGACGGCCTTATGGATCTCAAGAACTGCAATGTGCGAGATACCTTACGCTACATAAGTAGCTCTGAATGGTTCCAATGATGGTGAAAGGGGAGTAGGACCCTTTCGTATCACAATGGACCTTCACCAGTCTAAGTGTGAGTTAGCAGCCATTCTAACCTAACCTAACCATACATTGTTCAGACATAAATAGTAATTAGTTATGTCATTTAACTGAACGTTGTGTGAAATGTCATGATGTCACCAAGTGCCTTCTTCCTCATTGTGCATCCATATGCAAAGGTCTAGGTCACATTGCAAAACAGTGTACGGTTAAGGAAACTACTTTGATTCCAGACAATTTTATTCCTAAAATAGTACCTTAACCATTTGCGTACAATTTACTTGAGAACATCAAGGGTGCTATAAAGATAAGAAATAGTTATCGTAGAAATTGGCAAGTTAAATATCTCAGACAAGAAGATCATAATGTTAAATATAACCTATTTCTGGAATAGACTAAATAAAATCGCTGCACTGAACGCAAGCGGCAAATTTTTAACCTCAAATATGGAAAAAGCTAACAAGTTTGCAAAGTTTTTCAACCAAAACTACAATCTCACTGGTAATTTTGTAATTAGTAATTTTGAAGTATACTAGTTATTGCTGAACTTGACAAAATAACTAGAACCTCTTTTTCAAGTTTCATCATCCTCTTATTTAATAGAAACGTGTAATTGGGGTATTTTCCTGTTTGCTGGGAGGGTTCCATTGTGGTAGCAATCGACATCCCGAAAAAAGGTTTCGCAAATCCGATTTTTCTAAGCATTAATAATCATAATGAAGTCAATAATATATTACTAAACTAGCAGTTTGGATTTTGTAGTGGTCACTCAACATGCCACCAGTTCGTATTGTTGCAGCAATTAAAAACAACTTTTATGAAAAAAAGTCTACAGGAAGAAAGTGTTTGATAGAGTATGGCATAATGCTCTTCATTAGAATTAGAAAATCGTATTTAGAAAATCGTTCGTTTTCCGTTAAATGTGGAAATAGCACGGCCAATCCTAATGAAGACATCGATGTTACTTACATAGACAATTATTATACAATTATTTCCTTCCTTTAGACGAAATCTCCAAATATCCATTTTTCGGAGAGCATTCGGAGTGGCAGTCGTTTCTCGATATGTATAACACTACATGAGTCAAGCTCAATCAATCTAAATACCGTTCAACAATTTCAATTTATGAAAGGAATTCTTCAAAGAAAGGCTGCTTTGTCGCTCCGAAACAAAGTCGTTGTAGTATTAATGTAGTATTGTAGTATTACAAGATATAGTTTATAGGGTAGAATCACAAGTTATGGTTTAGTGGGGAATATTATAGTGTCGAATGGGAAGATATAATTAAAGGGTAAAAGAAAAGGAAGAAGGGTTTTGGAGAGTGATGGTTTAACTATGTTCGTGTGGAAGGGCAGACGAATTATTGAGTAAAAGCCATTTAATATATAATATAGTTACTTATCAAACAGAAATAAGTGAAGTGTATATAGTCGAAGGCGATGCTGTATCTTTGCTTGAATATCAGCGGTTAAATTAGGAGTAATATGGTTTCACATACATTCGATAAAAATCAGAGAGTCGATAAACGCACAGGAGGGACGCAAAATAGGAAGGCTAAAAGATGTAGGAGTACAACTTCAGATTGATAGTACCATTCCAGCAGTAGTTCTACCATATAGGCGTATACCATTGCCGTTGAAAGGAAAAGTCTCAGAGAAACTAAAGGAAGTACTGGATAAATTCTCTACATCATAGAGAAGGTGAATGGATCATCAAAATGGATTTCGCCACTAGGAGTGGTACCGAAGGACCAGGGGAAAGATGTGCGTTTATGCGTAGACATGAGAAGGGCAAACCATGCCGTTAAAAATACACCTCTGACCACCATCCGAATGCGTTTTACTTAATTCGTCTAAAAGTAAAATCTTCTCCCAGTTAGACATAAAAAACGCTTTTTACCGCTTTTCACAGTGGGTTTAACGCCATCTTCGAGAGAAATTACAACATTTACCACACACGAAGGGCTGTACCGTTTTAAAAGGCTAATGTTTAGGCTAAATATTTCAAAAATTAATGAACAACTTACTCATGAACATCAAAAAGAGTACACGTTTATATTGATGATATCATAATCTGCGGGAAAGACGTAAGGCAACATGATGAAAGGTTACATAGTATTCTATCGTTACTCAAAGAGAATGGCTTAGTATTGAATGAAAAAAGTGCATTTTTAGAAAACCTAAAATAATATTCATGGGTCACGTAATCACAAAAGATGGAATTAGACCAACGGAAAGCAAGATTAAAGATACAGACATTCAGAGCACCAGTCAGTAAAGATGAAGTACGTAGTTTCTTGGGACTTGTCATCTTTGTGGGTAGGTTAATACGAAATTTAACAACAGTTAACAGTTAGTGAGCCGCTTAAACTATTAATAAGGAATAAAAAAACATTTCGATGGGGTCAAGAACAAGAAGATGCTTTTCAGAAATTAAAGAATTTGATAGCTGCTGAAACACGGTTGGGATATTATAATGGGCGCGATAAAAGCATTATAACTTATGCAAGTCCAGTAGCCCTTGGCGTGGTTGTAATCCAAGAGGAATACCATGTAATTGCGTTTGCATGAAAAAGCTTAACAAAGACCGAAAAAAACATTACGATATTTACAAACGGAAAAGGAAGCTTTATGGATAGTATCGGGCATCGAAAGATTTAGAATGTACGTAACAGGAAAAAGATTTGATTGGTGATTAGTCACCGATCATAAATCTTTGGAAACTTTATTTAACCCGACTTCAAGGGCGTGTGCCAGAATAGAACGGTGGATGTTAAAAGTGAAACGTGTATCAAGAAAATACTGTAAATAACCAAATTGAAGGCAGTTTGTTTAGAGGAAATCAGAGAAGCCACGGAAACAGATGAGGAACTAAGTGAGGTTGATTGACTTGTTCTAAGATACAATCGAATATTAATTCTTCAAATACTGCAGGAAAAAGTATTATATGGATAAAGATCCAGAAAACTTTGTAAAATGCTGTGAAGGATGTCAAATAGCTTCAGCAAATGTAAGACCGGGTGATCTATACATTTCTCAACTACCAGAAAATTCGTGGAGTCAAATAAGCGCAGACTTTCTTGGACCACTACTTTGTTTCTTTCTTTTGAAAAAACTTCAAAAATATATTCACACGATTTGAGATTCCAGACATTATCATTACAAATAATGGGCCGCAGTTCAAAAGTAAGGAAATAAAGGATTATTGTCAAACTTTCAATATAAATCTAAAGCATATAGTATTCTTTGTCTTGAAATGGATTAATTGAAAGGCAACATAGATCAATATTAAAAAGGTTAAAAATGGGACAAATACAAAAATCTGGAAAGAACTGGAAAGAAGAATTGAACAAGTATTATACCTGTACAATATCATGACAAATCCAACATCGGGATATTCACTAGCATCAATAATGTTTGGAAGGAATTTCAGAGAGAAAATACCAAGAATTCAAACAATTTCAGAAGTTTATGATGAGGAGATCAGATATAACGATATGGAGGCAAAACTGAAGACGAAAAACTACACTGATACTAAACGGAATGCAATTGAGTCTGACGTAACAGTTGGAGACATCTTTTGGAGAGTGATGGTTTAACTGGGGTCATGTGGAAGGGCAGAAGCATGATGGAGTAAAAAGCTTTCACCAGAAGAATCTGTTTGCAAATATCTTTTTTTTTCCTGGAACTAAGATGGACGTTTTAAAGTCAAATTGTCTTTCAGAAGATACTTATAGCCAACTAGGGGACTCCTTAACATTGGCAGTGCAAAAGCTGCGAAGAATGGACTACCGTTTTGCTCGTGATCCCACCTTTGGAAAATTATACCATGATCGAGTACAAACAAAATAAAATAAACACTTTTCCACCATAATATGGCGTTTTTAAAATGGCCAGCACTATACAGTTTACTATTCAATACAGTCCCAACACAATCTTTCCGTCATTTCGAATTATTTATGGTCACCTACGAATTTTTAAATCTTTTTTTGCTACCAGAGCAAAGAAGCAAATAGCGGATGATTTTCAACATTAAGCACATTTTTCACGTCATTTATGTAGATGATCTCATGCCAAATGCTAAAAAAGGAAGACAAAGCATAAATTTTAAAAGAAAGATTTACAGAATTATTACAAACCTACGGTTTTCACCTCATAACGAAAAAAATCATAAAGTCATATTAAATATTCACATCAATTGGAACCCACAAATCGATAGCTTCACATTTACCCGAAAAATATTCTTGCAGATGATTTAGAGAAACAATTTAGGATGAGAATATTCACTTCAACCAAACTTCCATTATCAAAAGGCAAAAATGCGTATAAAATTAAAAAGTTTTAACCACATTCCCATATCCAGGTTATAAATGTATTCGAAGGTTCAAGAACAGCTTTAATGATGCTAACCAGTCAGCTTATGCGTTTGTTGTTCATTTCCAAAGCTTAATTCTGCTGGTCTATTTGCTTGGATGTGCTAAGCTGTCTTGAAAAAGGCACTCAAGAATATAGGGCACGTTCGCAGTCACGCTCACGGCTGAAATAACTTTAACATTATCCTGAGAATATATAATAGACAAGTTCCTACTTCCGATAATCCAGTGGACTGCGCATCTAGAGGCATATCACCCACCGAATTGAAAATTTCAACAAGATTTGTTAGCAATGTGGCAAAATCTAATAATTCTAGAATCGATTATTAGCCTTATTTTGGTTAATAATATCTCAACAGTTTTCACTTTTGTTTAGAATAGTAAATGGAAGCATTAATTTTCCGCACCATAACCTAATGAAGAAACTACAAAACTGTCAATCAAAGTGTCACACAAAGAAAAGGTTAATAAGATCAAATTTCTAATACATATATCATTTTTCACCAGAAAGAAATATGTTTAGATATAATAGGAGTTAATCTGTTGAAAAATTAAGGCCTTAGTTAGAAATGTAGGTTAAATTTAAAAAGGCTTTCAATTTGCCCAATTTTAAAGGGTCTCGTTAAATGAGCACAACGTAAACTTTTCCTATTACCTGACTCTTTTCAATAAAGTCATTTTAATATTTTCTTCACAAATTTAGCTTTCTCATTAATCCTAGCATTCCCAGTAAATTTAGACTAATTTGCTATCTTGCATCATTTGATCTACTATAGTGAACAGTGTAAATGTATTTTGTTCTCAGTCAACGAATACCATCGATTTTACACTTGATATTAATGACTGTCAGTCAAATATTTTGTTCGTGATATAAAAATGTCCATTCGGTATTTTTTTTTTGTAGATGCACCCCCGACAACTGGAGCTAAGCAAAACAATTTGCAATATTAGTTTAAAAAAATATTTTTTTGGTACATCATTGCTCATCAGTCCCATATTTGGAAATAACCATAAACGTATTCTGAATCATTTTCAAACCGGATAAATCGATATCGGCATGGAAAAATAATTGTAAACCCTTGAAAGCGATTGTTAACACACACGGTATTACACAAATTATCCATTTAGTTCGTCCAACCATAACAAATCTAACCTTCTGCGAATGAAACGCCTAATTTTTTTTTTTAATCATATTAATAACAGTTAATCGTCACCTTAACTTAAATCTTAATATTATATTAACTTATAAAAAAAGTCATATGATTAGGAAACTTTTATCGCAAAAATAAAAAAACATAAAGACACCATTTAACTAAGTAGAAATGACAACCACAACAACAACAACAGCAACAACAAAAAAATCAATCAATTTTTGGTTTAATGTGCTAAAATCGATTAATTCAAGGTAATAAAATTCGCTTATTATAAAGCATTTGTATTTCGTCAAATGGTTTTTAGTCACGTCAAATTATATTGAAAATTGTTTACATTATACAGTATTCGATATTTTTTTTTCTATGTTTGTGCTATATTAAATTACTAAAAGAACTGTAACGAATTAAACAATCTAATATTGCACGTTAGTTGATGGCCATTATGAAACCGACATGTTTCTGGTTAGCTATAGAATTATTGTGTGTGTGTGAATGAAAATTGGTTACTGTATTATAGATAAATATTATTAGTGGTTTATGACATGTGTCATGTTATTATTTTTTATCGTTTGGTTAGATTACACTGAATAGAAAGTAGTAACATGCCTATTTGCATATTGGTCAACTATATAGAAATAAATAATTTCCCACACTATTTTATAATTTTTATTATTATTTTTTAATCGAAAAAGCCATCTGCATTTGTAATTCAAAATGCAGCATATTTACATTCTATGTTACACTTAAATGTGTTTTTGTAATCTATCTATATTTATTGTAACGTGTGAGAAAATCACTTTTTATGTGTCTTGGCAAAACGTCTA
Source organism: Tipula confusa (assembly GCA_963556175.1). NCBI lineage: Eukaryota > Metazoa > Arthropoda > Insecta > Diptera > Tipulidae > Tipula > Tipula confusa. The sequence goes on along the minus strand of OY744477.1, from coordinate 64,096,772 downwards.
TACACGGGAGGTAAAATGATATTAGGAAAGATATGATAAAAGTTATAGCAACCTTGTATAGAAACTTTAAAACTTGGATTAGGAAGGAGTTTGACTGGAATGTCAGTAGAAAATATTTAAAATATATTATTCGACAGTTAAAATCTGAATTGAAACACTTAAGAGAAACTAATCTCAATTCGTAAAAAATCACTTTTTTGAAAAAAGATTTCTTTTCCTTCTATCAAGTTGTTCGGTTTGTAAAAAAAATGCATTTTATCGAGCAAATTTTGTGCTCGACGAGCATTTTTTGGCAATCCGATTTTTTTGAAAGATTTACCCCTGTTTTATTAAAGTGAATTTTCATTGGACCAAAAAGATTGCTTTTTCACTCTAGATTTGCTCTACCCCAGATTTTGTAGTTTTATTGGTGAAGAAAGTGTTTTATTTTACTCTAGGAGCAGTTTTATGAAATCTATGTCATTCGTAAATTTTGTCTTGCCTTGGTGGATTGTATCTTGATTTTATATAATGGACGCCTTGCCATTCGTATTTTAGATTTTTTTAAATTTATTCATTTATTAATTTGATTTCACCAAAGGGTGACTCACAGACATAATGTCCAATTATGAGCCACCACAACATAATACACGATTTGTTGATAAATAAAAAGGACAAGGTTAGACATAGCTCATTGTGACTAAGTTGAATCCTAGACAGTGGATTAGAGAAACCCAGATTAGTTTACTTAGCTAGAAATAATTGGTTATTCCTTATCCTATAAGCTGGAACATATACATTTTTAGAAGAATTTAAGATTTTAAATAACAATAACTCAACTAAAATCGTCTTCCTGCTATTTAAACTTAACCGAATGAATATTCTAGGTCTGGTAATATAAAGAAAAAAACCAGCATAAGGTATAGATTTGAAAATAAGAAACCTTGTAAATTTCAGTACACGTCTGACCAAACAATTAAAGGGCAATATAAATAAATTAGGATCACGAAACTCTTTATCTCTACGAAAAATGAATCCAAGAATTTTATGAGCTCTAAAACAAATTGAATCTACGTGAATGTCAAAAAAAATGAATGGTTACTTTCGATTCGAAATTGAATTTCGATTCGAAAATAACCCCAATGTCAACAATCTGATAAACTCTATTTAAATTATCACTCATAATATAGTAATCGTATAACATCGGCTGAAATTTCTTAGTGAAAGAAATTACCAGATACTTTAAGTTTCAACGCATTGTGTTCAGACCACAATCGAAGGATATCTAAATCTCTTTGCAGGGTGATGGAGTCAGCTAATCTATAAACAGTTCTGTAAATTTTCAAATCATCAGCATAAACAGATTATTACATTTTAGAACGAATCCTTGAGGGATTCCAGAAGCAATTAGAAAATGCTTTGAGATTTATCCATTGAATTTAACATTTGCCCATCTATCTTCAAGATAAGAAGATAACAATTTGCATAATTGATTAGACAGTTCAATCTCACGGCATTTTTCTAAGAGAATATCGTTAAACACCGTATCGAATGCCTTTTGGAGATCTGTATATACACAATCAACCTGCTGATTCATATCCACTGAAAATTCCAATAGATTGGTCAAAACAGAACGTTCAGCATGGTGAAGTACTTATATTGTCTTTAATTTCATGAAGTATTAAGTTTTAAACATGTTACTTAAACATTTTGCTGAATGCATTAAGCAAAGAGATTGGCCTATAATTTTCAATATTGCTTTTGTCGCCTTTTTTAAAAATAGATAAGCCGATTTTATTGGAAAATAAAATAATTCGTTAGATTGTCCGGACCTGGTTGATATCCTTATTGATATCAAGTCCATTGAGAACGGTCAACACCATTTATAATCGACGACCGACGTGCCATTTGTATTCAAAATTTTCTTGTTTGTTGTGTATTAAAATTTAAAAATACTTTAAATTTCAAATGTCAAAAAAAATAATAAAATTCACCACTACAATGACAAAAGAAAAACAAGCTTTTTACAATTTTCATTGGAGACAAAATTTAGATTTTTTTGACAGAAACTAATAAAAACCGACATAATACGAAAAAATACCTCTGTCATTTTGCAGCCAATTTTAAATGACATTAGTATCTGTATTAGTTTTGATACGTACAAAATTATACACACATATTTAAAATTGGGAAATTAATTTTTTTGTTCGATTTGCTTAGATTTCAAAAAGGGGAAAAAATGAATCGAAATCGACATAAGTAATAACAAAAAAAAAAAAAAAAAAATGCGGTTGCTTTGATGAAAAATTATGAAAATAATTTTCGCTTTTTATAGTTGAGTTTTTTTCAAACTTAAGTATTTAAGTCCTGAAAGTTTAAGTTTAAAATAGAATATTGAAAATGATGGTTATTTTAAATAGATTGTTGATACAAGTATTAGCAACTAAGTTTGTTTGATTATTAAATTGAACCATGACTACGGCAGATTGAATAACGTTGGTTAAGATACCTATTTACTTTGCTGCACTAGCGAGTTTTGATGGCCAATGATATTATCGATCGCGGTACAAATAATGTTAATAATAATAATAAAATAATTTTTACAGGCCATTGCTGGCCCGCGTACTGAGTAAACACTCAATATTCATCGGATTCGATCGCGAGCTTATTCTCCGTATTATTCTAGGCACCCCGAAGAAGACAAGTCGTTCTCTATCCCCTAATAGTCTTCGTCGCCTACCAAATGTGGCTTTCCTTTCAGAAATCGTTGCATTATCCGCTAATGATCAGTTCGCAGAACTACCATGTAAGTATGATGTGCATGATTTTCCTCTTAAATGTCATTAACTACCTCTCAAACTCATCCGTCTGGGTCAAACTCTCACACCCATACATGACAACGAGTCTGATCAAAATCTAGAACAATTTCTGTTTCCGTAAGGCATTCAGTAGACGTAAGGCGTACAAATCATGGTTACCAACAAAAAGACTTGCTTTAATATCCCTTACCACAAAATTATCATGATTGACAAGGGCCCCGAGACCCGCCAGTCTGATTTTTGTCAGTTCTATCATTTAAGTCACCAATCATTTCGCTGACGTCATGCTCCGGTATGTATCCCTTCATATAATCCAAATTACTACGATAAGCTAAGAAGGCTATGGTGGAATTGTAAGGATAATATGCTCGTTTAGAAGTCTTTTGCGAGGCATAGAAGACTCTGCCATATCGCCATATTTAAATTTAGAAGATTCTTTATGGGGTTATTTTAAAGACAAAGCTTACAAACCAGAACAAATAACTTGTGAAAATATGATTGAAAAAATTAGGCATGTTATTTCAAAATTCGAACCAACGTAGTTTTTAGTTGCGTACAATAATTTAAAATACGGAGGGAAGAATTCAGGAAAGAAAACAATTGAATACCGTAAAAATCGTCGAAATTCACATCTGTAATATAAATAGAGGTTTAATTTTTTACGTAGAATGCTTTATCGGGATATGCAAATGTTTCAGGTTAAAAAAATCACCCAGTACAGTTTTGGACTATTAGAAGTAAATAGAAGAGGATTATTTGGTAAATTGACTTTTTCTTTAACCGTCAAAAAATTCGTTTTTTATGAATTGCCTACATAAAAATACCATTATATAACAAAAAAAATAACAGAAGGAAACTTGTGGTTAAATCAGATTAGGAATTATTGTTCTACGAATAGTTTTGAGACATACAAATCCCATTTTTTTTTATAATTCAACTGCTAAATAGCCTAATTTTTAACACTGCTTAAATAGACAGGTCGGAACATGCGAACTAATGTATTTCCGCTCTCAGATAATTATACCAGATTAACATCTTGTATGGCTCACATTTACACAAGTAAATTCATACTACACAAATTATTGCAACCAAAATCTAATAAAACGAAAAATAGCATCCTCCATCCTTTTATTTTGTTTTGTTCATGACTATTTAATAAACGCAAACGCAAAAATCTAATATTATTTAATTTTTACCAACAAAATTGTGTTGGAAAAGTTAGCAAACTCATTTACTTACCCAGCGAAACTATATATGATTTTTTTGTCTCGTTCTGGTTCTCCAACAAAAATTTGTTGAACAACAATATTTCACAATAGAATAGAGACTTTAGTTTTCGGTTTCAATAATTTTCATAGTATGAATTTACTTGTGTACATTTTGCCATACAAGTTGTTTATCTGGTATAGTTATCTGTGATTTTACTAAAAACCTATTGGTTCTAGTGCTTGACAATTTTTCACAATTGACGATCGAGTGAGAAGAAAGATGGCCGATGAGCACAGTTCTAATAAATTCTTTAAAAGAGTCACCAGAATGCATCAAAGCTTCAGACCTAGGTTTATCGCCATTCAGGCCTAGGATGGAAACCGTGTTAACATTAATGAAGTGCTTAACACTTGGAAGAATCATTTCTTTGATTTTTACTCAATGCTCAACAAGTGTCAAATGCTGTATTTGAAAGTTAGTAAATACAGACTGCGGAGATGCGCGTAGGTGACCTATTCTATACGATAAATTCACACCTGGGGTTGATTGTATTAATTCCAAGCTCTTGATATTCGGAGGAGATACTTTTTGGAACTTTGTATATTTTCGATCTTATTCGATTAGAATGACCAAGCAAAATTACAAAGTCATCATAATATAGACACCATGACCTTAACCCAGTTAGTCAACGAGATTCTTTCGAATTTTTGTTTGACACAAATTCAGCAAACATTTTTATGATGTCATCATAATAATTTTTTTTGTACTCTCTATCTATTAAATGGTATATATCGTAAGCTATAATAAATAACACAAATAATAACATTTTTTTAATATTTGATCGTCTTAGAAATTTAAAAAGGTGAATAATCTCTCGAGTACTTGAGTAAAAGTTGATTTTTTTTATTAATCTTAAACCAACATCTAATCGTGTTGATCTCAATCTAAGTAGCAATTAAAGTATATTTAATATAGGTGGTACATGTTTGAATGGTTGCCAATTCTCGCCATGTTAAATGCTTGTCAAATGACAACATATATATTTTTTATGTACATAATTAAATAAATTAGGAAAATATATGTTTGCAAAAGAAAAAAAAAACAAAAAAATGTAATTAGATTGCAAAAAGGTAAAATTTAAAAATTCCAAATTTCAAATTAATTTTTTTTATTGTTAAGAAATATTTCAATTTCAAAAGTCAATTTCATAGACTAGTTTTTAACCAAAACAGTTTCTAAGTTCCAACATTTTAGCTGAAATCAAATTTCTATACAATAATTCACTTACCCATTTCTTGCGTGAAGACTACAGTAGAAATTATTTATACAAGAAGCATCCTATTAAATCGATACCGTTATTTTTTTGTTAATCATCGGTCTAATTTGCAAATGTGGTATATAATTTGATTGGTAACAATCGATTTTTAAAGGCTTTCGGATTTTTTTTTTCTTGAAATGTACTACATTTTGAGATCAGAACAAAGTGAGAGAGAACATTATAAAGCATCCTGTCTCCCTTTCTGTGGAACATGATGACGAAAGGATTAATTATGGAATTGAATGGAGAAGTTATAGAAGCGGCTTCTGGTAAACATTTTTTCATAATTAAGAAGGTGATTCACCTGTGTCTTTCACATATTTCTAAGCGTAATCTAAACAGTAGGTTTAGCTGGAAGCCTAAATAGAACGAGTAAATAAAACTACCATAGCGAAGTAGGAACGCAATTGGTAATAGATGAGGACTCAAACCGGAGCTGATAAACTGGCTCTATATCGCCGTACATAAGACCGTTTGGTGGGTAGGACTGGACAAGATAACTCATTTAAATAGTAATATTGTCCTTTATGCTCAAAACTTAAAAATGGTTAAAGCTAGACAGTCAATTCAGAGTCGGAGCATCCTGTGGTATCAATAGTTCTTTTCGTCTACCTGATTACTGCAGCATATTTACTAATGATATCCACTAATGTATCCACGAATGATATGCATGAATACATGCGGCATTCAAGCAATTAAGTCGCCGCGGGAGTCGTTTGTCTGGCGTCAAAGATGGGATTGACTTGCTGATCAACTTTTAACGAAATGAGTGAGGATTTCAATATCCAGGTTATCTGGGTTCAAGGTCACTCGGACGTCAATCGAAACTACAGAGCAAAAGAACTTACTATAGGCAAGACACGATCCTCAAACTGAATTTTAATTCCTAAAAACCAAATTCACTCAGTTCCTAAAGAAGCTATCCAAAGGAAAAAGAAACAAATCGTACAATGGTACATAGCATTACTTGTTTGTTTTGCTACTAAGCCAATTCACCTGGAGATGTTCAGTGAATTAATAACTGCCCTTCTTGAAAGCATTTAAACGATCCACTTCAAGAAGAGCAATGCCTCTTAATATTTATAGTAATATAACAGTACTAACTTTCATGGAACTTGATCTAATTATGGTTCAAAATGTCACTTCATCCCGCCCGCAAGTCCCCATTTCGGTAGGATAATTTACACTTGACAAAACAACAAGAGGAAAATAAAACAACCGAACAGATAGAAGGACTCCAAGTAGTCAAAGCTAATCCGGTCATCGAACCACTGGTAGATATCGTATAAGGTATACTCGGCTATAGATTTCAGACATCACGTTGTACATTTTTCCGTTAACTCACGATCAACTTTTAGGTAAATTCTTAAGTTGTCATAAAATCAAACATTTAAACTGCGAACAAAGACGTGTCAAAAGACGTTTACTTAAAGGCTTACTTAAAGACTAGAATATTATTTTGCCAACCAAACTGGCGGCATTTTCTTTCATAGGAGTGAGAGAGTACAACAGCTGTTGCCAAAGTGGTTACAATGAAGCATCAAGCGGCTTAAGCGATTTAAAAATAAGAAGCAACTTATAGGCAGACAAGATTAATGCTCTAGAGCCATACAAGTTTGATAAAATCAAACTACCTGTATATATTGGCAAGCCAACAGAAAAATTTGGATGACAGCGAACCTGTTTTCTGATCGATTTGTTTTTATTGCTTCGCTCCACATTTGGAACGATATTTAAAAAATAACTTACTATATTTGTTTTAGACAACTCTCTTATGGGTACCTACAGAATTTAAAGCACCAACATTTCCCTATTTCCATTCCTCCCTTCAAACACAACGTCGCTTTTATTCAGCTTATATTCTGCTGTTAGATCACAGGGTAATTTCAACTTTTATAGGCTACTATATCAGAAGAAATTTTTACTATTGTTATTCAGAACATGGTAGCATCAGAAACTAATTTGGCTGAACAAGATCTGTTGGATTTATAGATAGTTAAAATATGCTTGATAGACCAGTTGATTTCGAAATCTACTTAGGCCAACAACTAACTACACAAATTTTACATTAAAAGTAATTAAAACAACATTCGAGTTTAACAAAAAATTAAAAAAGAACATAGTTTAGAGAATGAGCCATCAATGGAGTGAAGTTTAATGTTTGAATGGGAATTATAAAATTTGTAATCACCATACAAGGAAATTCAGAAAGGACTGACAGCTGAGAACAAAAACTACCTCACAAAGCTTATCTACGGCCTACATTTTGCCACCTGACTTAAATATATATTCCAGGAACAAAAAAGTATGCCGAAGTTTTACACAAAAATTAGAAAACTGGTAAGAAAAATATATTGGTTTTAGTTGGTTAAACAAATACGTCACAAATTACGTCACAAAATAAAATATTTTCTCGAATAGAATTACTAGAAGAATTTACACGTAATATTTAAAAAAAAAATTAAATGAAATGGCTAACCTAAAATGGAGGCACTACATTTTTTTAATTTTTTTCCATAGTCACCCAAGCACATACGCAACATTCATAAAAATTGAAAAAATTATTTCGATTCACTACAGTACATTTTTTGCGTAGATATTTTCACAAACACATAGTTAATCCGTCTACTATTCACAACTCACTTAAATATTATAAAAATGCATACATTTTACACTTTTAAACCACCGCCCACAGTTTAATAAAATTTAAATTTAATTTGGCGTGACCTACCAGCTACGCCAAAAAATGTAAACTAAAATTTTTCTTGCTGTCTTTTGGTACATGGCACAGATGTCCCGTTGTCAAATTTATTTTTGCTCAAATAGAATTAAAACCTGTTTTCATTTTATTTAAAAAAATAATTCGAACAATTGAAACTGCAATTATTATCAGAGATGGGTAACCGGTTAACTGAATTATAGAAAGCGCACGTTTAGTACGTTTTATTAAAAGTAATGAAGATTTGCATGGATATGTGTGAGTGATAAACAAGAGCTTTTCTATTTAAAACTGTAATTTATCCTTAAGTACATGAAACGAGAAAAATTATTTGTTATTGTCTTTCACTTGAGAATTGATTTGCTTTTTTAGAGCTTGCCAATTAGGTTCATTTTCTGCTTCAGTTTTCTTTAAAATGTTCAAAATAGAATCGACAATTTAATATTGATTTTTAGCTTAAGTTAAAAGATGTGTTTGGTTAAGCTTGATTCGGCTTATTTCTTTTTCAAAGTGTTTTGCATCACGATCATCAAAGACACTAAATAAGTCACTCGCCAAATTGCCAACAATGTTGAGCATACCGCGTTTGCGTCTATTTGTTTTGTAGTGAAGAATTTTGTTTTTCTATTCTATGTAGGTAAATAGGTAAGTAAGTTGGCTGTTGATTGAAATAATCCAAATTTAAACAATTTATATAAAAATATAAAAGTAAATCCAACGATATTCTAATTGGAAACAGCAACAATCAAATATGTTTATTTGCTGCAAAGCTCTCATACAAAATATTTCGATTTTTTCCCCTAATTTTTTGTAGCTTTGGTTTTGTTTTATACGTTTTCCTCTTTAATTGAAGCACTGATTATTACTAAACCATATACAAAACAAAAATGAAACAGACTGATTTCCTGTCTTTTAAAGGGCGTTTAATAATAATAAAACAATATCCAAAATATTTTTAACTAAAATTTCTTTTGTTTTGTTTCTTTTTCGTAATCATGCTGGAATAGATAAAGCCAACTATAGTAATTTTTTAAGTAGCTTGCTCTTATAAATATTTATAAACAAAATGTTGCATGGTACAATTTGTGTCATGAAAATGTTGTTTTAATTAGTTTATAGTGGAATTAAAATAATAGAATTAGGATGAATGTTGACCCATTTGAAATGCAGTTTTGATGAAAAGTAGGCAATAATAAATTAATTAAGGCTAACCACAGATGTACACGTCAATTTTTAAACGCTTATTATACCGTATTATGATAAATTAACGAGGCTTAAAGAATGCACCAAACTTCAACAAGTAGTGTCAAATGCTGTATTTGAAAGTTGTCAAATACAGATTGTGGAGATTTGCCTAGAGGACCCATCCTTCGTAGAATTCACAGTAAGCATGCAAACAATAAAAAAGAACCGTTTCCTTGTGGTTGATTGTATTAACTCCAAGCTCTTGAAATCCGGATAGAATACTTTATGGAACTATACTTTCGACCTTATTCGATTAGTATGGCAAAGCAAAGTTATGTTTGATGAATGGAAATCGCTCCAAATGTAAAAGCTATCGCAGCATCGATTTTTTTTGCACATCATAGATATTTACTGTCTTACATAATATTGGAAATAAGAACTTCCCTTGTGTAAGAAATTGTAGTTAATTACCAAGGAGGATTTCATTCAAATCGGTCAGACACTGTTTTTCGCTGAGAATAATTCTTTCTAAATCTTATAACGTACGTCAGGTGTTCTTAGATTTCAAACAAGCTTGTTAAACTCAATCCATCGAGATAACTTATGGTTTGCTCTGTAATGTCCAGTGATATCTCGCGAATATGTGCGTTTATATAAAATAACAATAATGCAGTCATAATGTTGTGTCAAGGTAGAAAACAAGCGTTTAGAAATACCGTCAGTCCAATGATAACTGTGAAATTTGACTGAATAGTAAAAGTGTTAAAGAACTATTGGATCCACATGTACGATTTTCCACTTCAAAAATATCTATATGATGAATCAACCAACAAGCTTGCAACCCATGCGAATTTGGTAAAGAAATAAATATTTTATTGATTGTATAAACGTGGCCGCAAAAAAATAGTTACAGTGCAATGACTGATCGAGGTGATGGAACAGCCGGCATTTTGGGTTTGAGATGTGATAAAAAAGAAGTAAGGTGACGTAGCAGATAGTGGTTGTTTGACCTAAGAAGGGATGCGATCAGAGGAGTGATTGCAATTAGAACTAAAAAAAAAACAACAAAAAGATATTCGGAGCTGGATTTTGGACTGGATATTAAAACTGGAGATAGAAAATTTGATTTCGATATATATTTATGATTTACACATGTGTTTTTTATTTTATTTTTGTGGTGATTTTTTTCATTGTTGAGTGTTTTTAATCAGAACACGCGGAGCTGATAATCCTTATAGTGTTGTGGCATCAGCATCAACTTATTCACATGGAAGTCAATTGACAATAAGTGGAGAACAGTTTTCCCGAGGGTTCTTTTTCCAAGCATTTGATAAAATAACTGATGACACAATTTTTGAAAGGGCCCCGATGAGTGAATCCCGTATAGTTACACCATGTATTGGTATCACTCATGGGAGTAATGATGATAAAAACCGTGTTCGAAAAAGATGCACTTAGCATTCTTCAAGAACGTCTCCATGGAAGTAAACAACCCATTCTTTCAGTAAGTTCAAATAGAAATACTAAGACTTCATCCAAGCACCTTCCAGAGGATAAGAGCTGTAAAATCTCTAACTCAGACGAAGAAGAATATAGTCATAAACGTGTAAGTTGGTCGAGAATTAGAAATAGGCGTAAGACGAGATTCAGAAAATCATATATCCCAGTTCACAAGTGGGGTGTTGTATTTCGGTATTAATGATTGCATAGCTGACGTAGAAATATTCACTGAAATCGAAGGCGTCGATGACCTAGAATTATTAGAGAGAGCTATTTACCTGTTTGATGACCCAACTCGTTTATGATATAGATCTATTATGAAAACTGAACCATTTTCGGACTGGAATCACCTCGTTCAATGTGTTCGGCGATTTTTTGCGCTTGAGAATCATGATTATTGGCTTATGCAAGAAATATATCAACGTGTACAACGTTGAGATGAAAATTATGGAATGTACTTAGACCACATGAGAAGCGCGTTCCAAAACTTACTCAAACCAATTCCAGAACACGAGAAATTGAAGACAATCATCGCAATTTGAAGCCATTTTATGTCGAAAAACATCCTAATGTTGAAATTAAAACAATTGATCGATTGAACCGTTATTGTAAGTAAATTGAGGATCTAAAATTTAATTTAGACCGTCGTTCCTGCAAACAAACATAAAATTAGCAAACGAACCAGCAAACAAAAACAATAAGACCGGTTGGTTGTGGGAGTCAAACTAATCTATTAAATACCAAAACCCTAACCAAATCTGTAGATAATAGTATTACCTTTTCTTTTTCATATTTTCCTAGAAGCATAAAACTAAATTTTATTATTAATTACGCCGTTAATTGATCTTCTAGATTCCGGTGCCTCTTGCACTATTTTTGGCATTGGCAGTGTAATGATTATTGACCGGTTGGGATTGATCATCTACGACCTAAATTCAACTATAGCTACAGCCGACGGAATACATCATCAATCTAAGGGGTACCTTAATGTACCATATACGTACAACGAGAGAACAGTGGTCATCCCGACTCTTGTCATTCCTACGTTAACCAATATATTAATACTTGGTGTGGATTTTTGGAGGAGCTTTAATATTGTACCTGAAGTGCATACATGCACGGATGTAATATCGGTCAAACTAGCCCAGTGCCAACATGATATTTCGGTTAATGAGTCCAAAAGATACGGGCGATGCGAATTATTGAAATTTTGATCGTGAGATGTATCATTATGGTTATAATATTGAAGGGGCGTCCAAATGCCATGCTAATTCGGATGAAATAAATGTGCCAGCTATAGTAAAGAAATCGGAAAGTTTTTCTAATTTAAAATCGATTATTCAGAAAAACCTAAAAAGGGCACATCGTAAAGCTTCTCATTACTACAATTTAAGATCACGTTCAAAAGAATTTTTGATAGGGTTCGATATAATCTGGAAAAAAAATTTTCAATTGTTCGATGCATCCAAAAATTTTTCGTCAAAGTTGGCTAAACGAATAAAATGCAAAATAAAACAACAAATCGGTTGTAATGTTTATCTTTTAGAAGATGTGAATGGAAAAGAACTAGGAGTTTATCATACACCTGATTACAGTATGTGCTACGTTAAAGTAGAAAAACCTTACGAAAGTCGACAAGCTGACGTTGTATAAGGTGTTGATCAGACTCGTTGTCTTGTAACGATGTCAGAGTTGTACCTTGACGGATGAGCATGAAAGATGGTTAATAACAGTCGAGAGAAGAGAGATGAGCATCACACGCGCCTTCTAACGGTATTCGAAAGATCAAGATATAGGCGCCAATTAAAAAGATTGCAAATGACTGTATGACTAAAACGGTGTGACATTGGTAACCGGGTTATCCTCAATCACAAAATGATAGTCAAAACGATACTGTAATTTATTGCACCATTTATATATGCTGCAAAGTACCATCAAAAAATAATAGTATTGATAATTCACACGCAACATTAAAAATTATACCTTCTAAAACCTATCAATTTAATATATACTAATTCGATCGAAAGTTTTCAAATCGATAACCGAAATTAAAATAATTTTCCAACAGATCACGAAAATTCAATTAAAGTCTCACTGAATATTGATCAGAAATCACACAAGAACAAAAGTGAAAGTATTACTTAATTCCATTTAAAAATGATATATGGATTATTGACCAACGCGATCGCCTCAAAATCTCAACAAGATCATAAAAATTATTATATTGGTACGTTAAATAAAAAAAAAATCATAAAATGTTCAATAAACACTTTTATGTTTTATAGTTTTGCACCGGTAACTACTTTCAGTTTTAGTATTAGTTCCTATATACATTCAAAAAAAAGTCTGCCAACAATATACATGCAACTAATTAAAATTCTCAATCGTGTGCGTATATTTTAATATGCAAATTAGATGAGTATTTTTTACGATTTGTACTAAAATAATTTTCTAATTAAAAACTTTTTGATGAGTTGCGCATGATGTTTGAAATAATTTAAAAAGTGTGAAGTTATTAGCATACCGCATAATACGAGTATATAATTATGCTGTTCGGTCAAAATAATACGGATAAGTACATTTTAATAAATAAGTACTTTACAATTTTAAGGTTAAACAATCACTTATCGTTTCAACGATTGAATAGAATTTAAACAAATACGCACACCCGACTTAAAACACGGTTAAGAATTATTATAATCTTCAACCATTTACGAAAGTGAAATTTGTTTAATTTTTCATAATATTTAAACAAAAAAAAAAAAAATATTTGAAAACGGTATAAAATCTTCGATCGCGCACGTTGATCATCATTTATTCACACACGTACCACAACAACATAAGAAATTTGTGTATCAACAGCATATTATGTTTTACTTCATACATCATAAAATGTTGTAAATGGCTACATGATAGTTGCGATGTGATTATCAAGTATAATAAATGGATTGGATGGATGATTGTGTATATACACAATACAATTTGGAATATTGATATAATTTCCGGTGGAATAAGTAAAATTTTAATTAAGATTAAATAAATAAAATTGCATTTAAATTAAAAAAAAATAAAAAATTAAATTTAAAGATATCATAATATAAATATAGAAATGAGGGCAAATTAAAGATAAATCGTATATTTGAAAGTTGTCTAAATGACATATTATATTTGAATAAATCTATGACTTTATACGCCTGCATACGGTGGATGTGTTGTGCAAGTTATGTCTTGTGAAAGGGACTATTAAATTTTACAATGATGACCATTTACCCACGCTTCTTTAAGCAACATTCATATAAGAGCGCTTCTTTCATCTGAATATAGTCAATTCGGGAGAAGTTCAGACATAAACGAAGGAAAATCTGCAATAAAATTAGGAATATTACAAGAAAGCAGTCTATAAACAGAATGTACATACTTGTTTGGATCATATTGCAATATTACATATTTCCTACACCATCAAAAGTGAAAAATTCTAATTTGTAAGGTTTACATTTCAAACCATTACTCGCATAAATTGCAATTTACACATTGCATTGCTCTAGCCATCAACAAAATCACCCGTTTTCCGGCCTAAATACCGCACTCAAAAACCAACAAAACCATAGCCAATGAAAATTGTAAAATTTATGCCACAGATCGGGAATTTCTTGTTCGAGCTTATTCAATTAGCATGGCAAAGTTATGTCTAATAAATTGAAACTGCCCGTTTTGGTCTTTACTCAAGAAAAGATATCGATCAAAACGTAAAAACGGTTAAGTTCTCATTTGCATAGTTTTGAAGTAACATAATTTAGCTAATCAAATTGTAGGTGACCAAAAACGGAATTATCCAAATTAGAAAGCCACTAAACAAAAGTACGCTGGATCGATTTTATTTTTGATTTGTTCACTATTCTCTGAGAAGAGAGATGCCATTTGACGAGTACAGAGATCCGCTGTCTGTATCGATGATCCCTCGGAAAACTAGTTTCTTTGAGTTCCCTAAGACAATTCAAAGAGCTAGCTTGGAATTAGATGCTTTGAGCGTCGAAGAAAATATCACGATGGTAATAGGTGGTGTGATATGCCATTAGTATAACTATTGAAATATAGATGGTAGTGAGCGAAACAAAGCTAAGTTTCGAGGGTCGTAACCCAAATACAACTTTATCTAAATAGGCATGCTTTTGAAGTTAATCATTCTTTCAAGCTAATGATAGATGACCAAGAATGAATTTTACCAAATCAGAAAGTCACTAGTTTTTTATAATGTGTATCATCGAACATCTCGTAATATGGATAAGGCATTTCAGGATTTCCACCAAGCGACGTTGAAAGTTTAATTTAAATTTCTGATGTTGTTAAAAAAGTATAAGAAGACAGTGAGTATGTTGGCTCGATCACGTTTTGCTTATTTTGTGTAGCGAACTATGAGAAGAGAGCTATTACATGGTAAGTGCTGAGATTGCTGCCGAAAATCATACCTTGTTTGAAATAGAGAACGAATTGGTTTTACTTGGATTCTTTAAGACAGTACAAAGAGTGAAATTAAATGCTTTGAGGATCGATTAAAATAAATCTCAACAAAATGATCGTTTGTGGTCACTATATGTTCAGTTGATTCGCATATATTTGCCGCGATTTAAACTTTTTGTATACTAGAGCACTTTGTTATTGTTAAAAATTATTTTAGAAATGGTAAATGCAAGTTAAAAAACTTCGTACAGAATACGAAAGTCCAAACATTTCAATTAGTTGTCGTTTACACAACAGCTACGCATATTCAACCAATTATTTTATTCAAACTAGGCCCCGTTTTAGCTAACTTTCAAAATAATTAGGTGGAAACCCGACAACTGAAGCTATGGCAAATTACACCTTTTTCTTAAAAAATAAAATAATCTCACTTTAAATTGTCTTGTCAATTCGCTGATTGGATGGGCCACAGTAAAAAACTTGATAATAAGGATTGTTTTAACAAAGTCATCTTTAGTGACGATGTTGGAATGAAGAAATTTTCTACAAGAAATAATGAAAAACCCGATGAATCCATCGAAAGTGGCTAGTGGAAAAAACGATACGAATTTTTTGAAAATGAAGCTGGAACGGCTATAACTGTATTGATATCCAGAATATATGGTTTTGGTAGGGTTAAGCTACAAGTCAAACAGCTTTAATTTGTCGAAATATTAGAAACTGAAATAAGGACTCCGCACCTACCTCCACGATAACTAATGAAAATGGACTTGTAAATAACGGTTAACTTATTTTTCTTGCATGGTTAATTATCACAAAAAGCGATGTGTAAAATCAAAAACTTATTAAAATTTAATTTATTAAACTTATTTCCCATTTACTATAAAAATGTAAACAAAACGTCATCGAAAGCTTTTTTGCGCTTATTAGTTTACTGATAAATGTATCTCCCTTCAATTATTTAACAAGTATACGTAAAGATCCATCTACATTAATAAAAGTACTCGTTATATTAACCCTTTTAAATATCAACAAGGCAAGTAATGATGGTAATGCAAGATCGAGTGATGCAATTTGGTAATTTGTCAATAAAACAAAAATATTCCAATTTTGTACTTGGTGACTTCCAGTTACCTTATATCAACTGATAACATCGATACATAGTGTCAGTTCAAAACAAATCTTCACAAACGAAGCTTAACCTTTACAAACGAAGCTAATAGTTTTAAAGTAATGGAATCAATAACACTATTGGTCGTTTTCCTTGCAGAGTACGGCTGGCACTGTAAATAGAAAACATTCTGGATCGACCAAAAGGCTTTCAACTAATAAATGAGTTTTTTTACTTTAAACTTAATCGTTTCCTACATATAAGTTACTTAACAATTTATTGTTAGTCCTCTTAGCACAATTTGCATTACTAAAATTGGTTTGGTGGTTTTTAAATGATTTTCTAGACGTTTACATTTCAACACTCAAATGATAGTCTATTAATTTTGTCATATTTTGAAAACGTATAAATATTAAATATAAATACATATTTTTATTCAATCTAGACAGATTTAAATATAATTTACAAAAAAAAAAAAAATCTTTTAGTAAGTAAAAATCAGGTTCGTCGCCTACGAAAGATTTCAATTTTTTTTGTCTCTATTTTGTATGATATAACTTGTCTTACGGTTTCTTTTATTAGCGACATATCTCATGGCATCGACTAAGCTTTTCCAAAGGATGTTGGTGTTGTTCGGTTGCAGGAAATTTAGTGACACATTTCTTTTAAATACGTCTTCAATGATTTAGACTTGCTTGCACTAGATTGTACTAAGCTCGTTACAAGGGTTTTTATAATTCAAATTTGTATTTAAGTTTGTTAGTAGATAAAATTCCTAAAAGTAAAAGGTTTACATCCCGACGTGGTACAATCATTGATATCTAAAATGACAGCAGTATCACATTCGGGGAAGCAACGCAGAACTAAAGTGACACCAAAGCCATGAGGCGGTTACAATTCGTGAGTGCTGAAAATTTAGCAAACGACGGTACAAAATGACATTTTTTTACCCAGATCTCACCCACTTTGGCGGTTTATGAGATGTAGGTGTAAAATCGATTAAGTTTCATCTTTGGCTATTGTTATTGGTTATAACAAATTGATATTTGATTTCTCAAACGAGCATGCTCAACTTAAATGGTTTTCTTTCCCGGTATAGTAATTGACCAATACGATTTTAGATACAAAATTAATTTATTTCTATTAGAGACAAAATGTATCGTTTCTAAAGCGCGATCAAGAATCGAAAGAGTGTTTGGACTATTAGACAGTCGGTTTTACTCTCTATGGTTTTGATAGCTGCACTTCTTGAGATCAAAATCAATTAAAATAATTAACGTATGTTGCCTATTGCACAAGATTCGTGCAACGTCTCTAGTTGCCTTCAAATAGCATTGTCAATTGTAATGATGCTTTAATTAGGGTCTTATGATACAAATCGGAATATACAGTACGAAAATAACTAAAATATTAAAAGACATTTATGATTAGAAATATTTTACGAATTTTCGTATCGAAATATATACCGTTACAGTGCAGTGGAACAAGATTTGAAATCTAAAACGTAATGATAAGCGAAATGATTGCTTTTTTACGAATTAGCGTTTGGCAACCTTCTATATTAAAATCAAGAAATGCTTAAGTAAGTTGAACAAGCTTAGTTAAATCCAATGGAAATAATTCAACCAATTTCTTTTCCATCTAAAACACTAGAAGGTACCAAGCATTAGCACAAACTCTTTAAAAATAATAAACAAAGCGGCACCGATTACCTAAATACCATTGGCGTGGACAGACCATGACAGACGTTCAGTTTATAGGATTAATCACGAAAACAATCCAACTTAGGGATATAAATACCATTATAATGTTTCTTACAGCAAGGAATCGGAAAATGTACAACTACATCTCCTATCGTCTTGATGATAAATCATTTTCTACAATTTCGAATCCCAAAAGTTTGATCATCGAGATTATGGATTACGGGAAGCCAAGGTTGTCAATATACAGATTTAACTGAACTCAAAGCACTGCATCAAAGCTGTAATATGTCACTGTTATACTGGTAGCCGAATAAAAGATTAAACATATTGTTTAAGAGAAACTCATTGTCAATATGCAAATAATGAAAATCTGCGTAATATAGTTTCAAAATGTTAACAAAATAGCACCTAAATAATTTGAAGCAGTCCCGTGCTTTTCCTTAGAGAATACCAAACGAAAGAGCAAACCTGGTCTATTAAGAAACTGCCACTAAGGTTACAGAGTTCGTTCGATCTATTTACAACCCGAAAGTCATCCAAAACTTTGAACTATAATTCATCTGCGTAACTGTTACAGTTCCATTCTGATTTCGATTGGCATCTTTTCTTTTATACTAAAAAAACACGTTGAACAATTCATTTTATCTTCATTTAGTGTGGCAACACAAGAATTTTTCCCGATAAATAGAAAATATCTAAAATTACACCCATTTTTAAACAGGAATTAGAAGAGATATTTCATTATAGATGTATGGCGCAACCACGTCAGTAACACTAAAGTGATTCGAGTTTTTTGTGGTTCAAAGTTTCAAAGGTTCAGTTTAAATGCTTCAAATATTCAAACCGACTTCAGTAAAGCTTTTGATTCAATCAGCCATTGTAATGAACCGGAAAGCCTTCCTTCTTTTGGGTTTTCAGCTGAGAGGTCAAATGCTTTTTTTGATACCTTATCGGCAGGGCGCAATTTTTGAAGAAAAAAAAGTTGGAAATAAATCAAATACTAGAAAAGTTTTATTTGCCAAAGATCTAAACATCTTCAGATGCATTGAATGTTTACAAGATGCAAGAGTCCACAAAACTAGTTTTTACTCAATTCCTAACGAAATAAATAAATGTTAAGCCATAGCCAAATCTAAATAGTAACATTTCACCAGTTTATTGATTCGTGGCAAAATACTGTCAAAAATCAAAAGTAATTGTAAAACTAATTCGATGTACAAGTAGTTTTTTTCTATTTCCAGAGTAGAAGTTTATCTGTTGGTGTACAAGGCATACTCATGGTTTTTTGTACAGTTAATGAACTGCGACTTATTTGTCACCAAATTTATTGCTATTTGGTCGTTTTAACATCTTTATAGTGACAACCGAATGAAATAAAGAAAAGTAAAGTTTAACAACTTTTTATTTGTACCTTATTTAGCAGCAAACAGTCATCTGATTTTAAAAAAAAGTAATTTAATCAAAAGATATCGATCAATACATCAGACTACAAACTGATAAAAGTACTATAAATTGCAACATAATTGATTTAAACGTTTTGTAAAGTAATTTAATTAAAATGCAAATTTTATGAATGAAAGATGCTACAACACAAGCGGATTTACCTATAAAAACCTAAATAATTTCAGATTAGGTGTTTCAGCTTCATAATAGGTAAATAACTATTATGTCGTCAATTAATTTATAGTGCACAAAATACATTAAATTAAGGCGGATAAAATTTTGTAATAAAGATTGCTATAGAAAATGAAAAGATTTTCTTATGGATTTATGATCCAAATAAATCAAAGAGCAACGGTTAGATCATTTAGGTTATTAACAAATCAAACCAAAAAGGTATCATAAAAAGTAAAATTATGGAATTAAATAATTATTTTGGCCATACTAGTCAGATTTGGTTAAATTTTAATTGAGTTTGCCAAAAGCATAAATCAGCTTTCATATATACAGACAAATTCGTTACATTGAACTTATACTTTTTAGATCGTTTTTGGATTATCAGATATTCGAACTCTTTTGAAATTCACTTTTAAGTGAATAATACATTTTACATATATATTCCGATGACTTTAGAACCAAAACGCACAGTAATAGTTTTGAAATGATATAATACTACCAATATTTAGTTCCAGTATATGCATAATAATTTTGACCCATTATTGAGCAGAGCAAAGGTTTTGTTAAGTTTTTGTCTCGAAAAATAGGTTTGTTGGGTATACATAAACTGTATTGATTTTTTTTCATAAATTCGAGCTGCATCAAAATCAAAACAGCCAAAATCTGTAATAGTAGTTTGATTGGGCACAATGATACCTCTAAGAAAAGGGTTTGATCTGTTTTGATAAATTTAAATATAAAGCACGTAGAGAGTACAGTCGTTTAAAAAAACCAATTGTTCTAGTTAATTTACCAGAATATCTTGCTATACTCCGGGTCACCAATTAAAGCACCAAAGTGAAAGTGGTTACTTAAACTACATTTAGATATTTTTTAGATGATTATATTTTTCAGATTATATTATAGAGTGACCGAAGTCAAAGCAAAATATACTTCCAAAAAAGTGGACCACTAACCATCTTAAGCTAAAACGAATAGTTTCAAAAATGGGCAGACATTGGTAATGGTTCTTCAAAAAAGCATCCAAACATTACAGACCGAATATCGCAAAATTGTATGGCAAGTTGGTCGTCGATTAATGTACTACAAATACGGGATCGCTTCATCCAAATTACGTTATTTGTGGAACTTCCAAGATGTGTTTACAATCTATCCTAGATTTTTAATGCAGACGAAACGGCATTTTTCTTATGCCCAAGTTTTAATAGCTCCACCTATGATAGTTTAACCATATCAAAGAATTTCAGTACACATAATAAAAAAAAATCGTAAATTGAAAAGCGGGTGGATTAAGTTTTTTGTAAAAGTAGCAAATATTTTTGCCCTCTGCTTAAAACTTATTCCGATAACTTAAAACAGAAAAGATTTAAATGGGATTCAGAATGTCGAGTTTGTACCTCTTTAGTTTTGATATCTTCGACTAATTGAAATTTTTGAAAGTAACTGTGTCATCAAACATCATCTTATGACAAAGTATATATTTTTTTTATAATGCGACCTAACATTGCCAAAAATTAGAACAAAACTAAATCAAATGCTCCGGTAATAACCTTATTTAATATTTTTACAGGCCGACCTCACAGATTTCAGCAAGTTGCTTAGAAAGCAAACAACTTTACTGGTCCCAAAATATTAAAACTGTTAAAAATCATTTGAGAGCAATTTGACTTAATTGCATTCGGTCATACATTAAATTTTAGAGATTTACGATCATGACCTATTCAATTCAGAATGTATCTCAAAATATAGCATTTTTAGTAGTGCCTTACACTTTTCATAGAACGATTTAGAGACGATGAAATTTTGAAAATTTCCAATTATTAAAGAATTATTATTGAAAAAGTTGATATTTTTTCAAGCTCTTGGTACCAAAAAGACAATTCGAAAGAAAATTTGGACACTTTCTTAAAATATTTTCTTAAAATAGGAACACCTGGAAAGTATATATAAATGCCAGGACTGTCAACGAAGAGAAATTTTCGACAACTTGAAAATAAAAATCTCCAGGATTTTTGACTTAACAACAAGAGAGATGCTGAAAGAACTTAAAAATATGCAATTCATCAAATAAATACAGCATTCAACATAAATATGCATCCAAATTATGGAAAAGAGCTTAAAATCATCATGATTCTCAAACAAGTAAGACCACCACCAAAAATAAACGTAGAACATTCCTAAAGTACTATGGCCAGTAATTTCTAAAGTTTATAAAAGGAAGTACTTCCGACAAGACTCCTTTCCATAGTTGAAAAAGATGTATTCTGAATCACAAAGTTTGGTTCTTAACTAATGTTAAAAACCTAACTCAAAAAAGCCGTCTACTCCACAGTATTTATTGGTATTACACAAGCTTTTGATAAAGTGAGGAATGCTGCTTTCAGCTATAAGCTGAGTAACTTCCAAAGCAAAACAGTGATATAATAGAAACATACGTAACTGAGAGATATTTCAGAATTAAACAACTGCACGAATATTTGGAAATAAAAACAAAAATTACTGAAGTTTTTCAAGGATGTGTTTTAGGATCGTGAAACATATAAGCTAGTGTTAATAAATATAAAATAGTTCCAAGTACTAAAGCCAAGAACCTAGGAAGGACACTAGATGTCAAACTATACTTTTTAAAAGAGTTAAATTGGATAAAAATGCTAGTCTAGCATTAGTCGGCAATTTTGATAAAAACAAGTCCGAGAGGTCAATGGGCGAAATCGTTTTGGTGGAGCTTGTTGCTCGCGTTTATTATAAGGACCATTTTTTGCATGGAGTCTCTAGTGGAAGTTTATGTCGCGCTTCTAAAACTCGATGAATGATAAAGCTTTCAAGCATGGTCAATTTCATTTGCGTTCTTCTTTGCCTGCAATATAATTTGCTCGAAGATATAAAGTAGTTCCTCGTTTCCCTGCAAAATAATGCAAAACATAAAGGGTTTGGCTTACTTAAATGTGCTCTAAAGGTCGCATTTAATAATTGTATAGAAAATCACGCTTATGAAAAGATCTTTTACAACACGAAATATCATTTAAAAAGCCTGGATTTAAGCCGATTAATAAACTTGATTTTATAGACGCTGATTTTTTGTATTTGTAAACCATTAATTTGCTAGTACAACATAACATGTGTCATCAACATAAATAAAAATCTCACAATGTTTAAAGCACAGCCTCATATCATCTTTGAATATAATAAATAGAAGTGGTTTGGCCAGATGCCATTCGTGCGACGCCTCTATAGATAAAGTGTTATTTAAAAGATTTTTCTGAGTTCGTTTTTTCAAATGTATCAAAACCTTTTTTAAGGGAAGGTTATCACTTGAGCTGGTTCAGTTTCTTTACAAGAAGGACATGATCAAATTTGTCGAATATATTACTGAAATTAGTAAACACTACTTTAACAAAATTTGTCACCGGTAATCGTCCGACGTAAAACCCTTGCTAGTTAACAAAGATGCCATTTTGGAATAACCGATAATATAGAAATACCGCGGTAATTTTCGATATCCCTTCTCCGTCTACTCTTGAAAAATGGTTTGGTAAAACTTTAAGATTGAAAGAAATAATTCAAACCCCAAACTCTTCAAATTAAAGAGTTCAAATGAGCAGATTAAGTCTGAGATTAAGTCACCATTGTTTAAACATTTTATGATCCATAACATTTTGGATCCGATTCAGTGATGATTTTAGGAAGTTTTAACCTAGTAAACGGTTAAAACTTCCTAAAATCATCACTGAATCGGATCCAGCAGCTGCAAACAACTCCCTTTTTATATTAGCTGGTGACCCGTAAGGTACGTAAACTACAACTATCCAGCTTTCTATTGAACCAGCTTTCTATTGATTACAAGGTTAGCAGCCAAAACCTCCAACTTTTTCCTCTCCAGGTCCACCCCTTGCTATCGATTCCTGATTCAATTATTGAATAAGAATATATCCGGAGAAAAATACTTTGCAGAGATATAATTCCGCGAAGGCTTGTCAAAGGAATAAGACTTTTGAACCTTATCCGCACAAATTGATGGTTATGAATCTTAAGAAATTAGTTTCTTTGGTATATTGATTTTTAAACTTACAAATATATGACAAACTAATTTATATGATTTATAAGTATTTCTATTATTTTCAATACACAAACTGAATGAAATTCTCAAAGAGGCTATATACAAAGATGAGAGAGGAGTCGCTAAAAAGGACCTCAAAAAACCTCTACAAACGTAAAGCCATCACACCTTCTAGACAACCCAAACATTAAGTAAACTATAAGCTAGTATTAAATTACTCATTAGTCCTCATATATTGTGAATGTCAAAAATAATTTCTAATAGCATGGCTATAAACACCATTTAATGTGGACCGAACAATCACATTATTTTATGATATTATTATCGATAAAATTACATATGCATCTGGCATCATTATACTTTCTTCAATGTTGCAGATAAAAAATGTATAAATATTAGCACTAAAATCGCGACAATCCAAAAATGTAGGATAAGGAACGAGGACATAACGCTCACCGAAAATTTTAAGACACATTATCTATACGTAAAATAATTTGTTAACTTTTTATTTAAAAGTACCGATGAAATGTATCTGCACTACTTTATTTGTGTCATATAAACTTTCATTCCTGCTGTCATATACAAATGACATTATTGGTGCGAACCACAATGTTAAAAAAAACATGAAATATCCAGATTCTAGTTCAACTTACCGTTTTATGAAAGGTAATCTTCTGTATCGCAAAATGTTATCCATTTTTAAAAAAACAAAAAAAAAATTACTAAATATTTTCCTCAATAAATTAAAATAATAGTATTTTCTTCTTTTGTTACTGCTACACAACTGTCAACAGTTTTTTTTTTTTCAAATATATATCACAAAATATAATCACAAAACACTTAAAATTAATTAGATTAAATATATTTTAAGGTTCATTATCGTTACACACACATTTCACCAATCAAAAAATTAATATTTGTAATAAATTTAATTTATTATTTTTACCAAAAAAAAATTAACAAACAAAAACAATAAAAAATCACAAAAATTTGACGGCCTCAAATTAAAAAAAAAAATTAGCATATAATTTCCAGATCATAAATTGTTTTTTAATTATTATTTATGCTATTTGGAACACAATAATATCAATAGAATTAATCTAATTAAAATATTCACACGGTAATATTAATATTTACTGGACGTTAACGTAAAATTAAAATATTAAAATTGAACAAACCGTTCGCTTTGACGATCGTATAACAACTAAACAAATTTTACCTGTGTAGTATTTATAATTTATTCCGATTTGTACAATGTTTTGTACAAATAAATAAAAAAAATAAAAATGAAATACACACACATTAAAATAAAAAAAAAACGTGCTAAAAATTCATTTCTTTTGATTTTCTTTTGTTTTTTTTTTTGCTTTTTACAACGAATTTGTTTCTTGGCGATTTGTAATTTTTTTTTTTAATATAAAAACAAAAACAAAAGCAAAGTTCTACGACACACACACGATCTTACACACCCGTAAAACGAGCGTACAAAATTTTTTTTTATACGCGAAATACGAAAAATGATATAAAAGAAATCAATGATCTTGAATTCGCGCGATCATCATTAATATTCGTGGTTTGGAGATAGGGAAGCGAATAACAAAAATAAAACAAATGAAATGAAAGATTACGATCTATATATTTGTAGAGAAAAAGTAAATTTTTAATCATGTGATCACGATTTTGTTTCTTCGGTGTTTACACTTTTCGAAAAAGAGATTGTCTGTCTTTTGGTTAAGAAGAGAATGAAATAGGAATAATAAAAAATAAAATAAAAAAACAAGTGCATCGCTTTTTCTGTGTCGCACGCGCATTTCCAATATGTAATTACCTTTGGTCGGAAGTATGTATATTGGAAAGAAGTAATTTTAATAGAAATCAATCAAAATTGGATCAAAATATACACGATTGATGTTCAAGGTTATGTTTTTCTATTAACTTTCGACCGAAGACCGATGAAATTTATTTCCAATATACCCGTTTCTGGTACACGAAGGTTTGGATTTGAAAACGCATATATAAGCTTCTTAATTAAATATTTTTGGGATAATGATTACGCGACAGTCTCCCTCCAGCTTTGACTTTATCATATAGCTTAAAGACAACTCTTTGCACCTTCTCTATCCTATTTTATAAGTTGCCTTGTCTAGCGCTGGCCACCAAATTCTCATTCTTTACAAAAGATTGGAGTCTTTCTATGGTTTGAGACCCCTTCTAGTACTCAAAGTTAGATTTCCAGTTAAGTTCACTGTCCAAGACTACAGTCTGAAATCTCGCTCTGTCAGTAACTATAACCATTTACAGTAGGTGGGAAAACTGCAAGATTTTCGTATTCCTTAGTGGAGAGTACCAGCTCTGTTTTAGGTGGGTTGATACATCTACTTTTCATTCTGGATTACCTCCCTATTTGTGATTCTATGTCTACCAGAGATTATTCTATATGTTCGCCCTAGCTCCGGAGGTAATCCTTTGATCACCACGTTTCATATATGTGGTGGCAAAATGTCTTACTGTGAGATTCCGATACCCTCTCACCTCTCTATATTTTTGGAATTCTCACATCACCAAGTTTACAGTTGTGCTAACTAACATATGACAACTTTTGATTATAGATTACTCAACCTGAAATTATAGTATTATATGTAATAGGTCTTTTGAGTATCCAAGCAAGACTTTTGAAATGCCACAATGACCCCCTTCTATCGCCTACGTTGAATCGCCTACAAAATTCGTTTTTTACATAAAATATCTGCTAGGCACAATGAACGTAGTTATAAGCTTCACCGAGTCGTTTAACCTTCTGAATGTGGGTTTTAGTGATAATTTCAAAGATTCTTTATTGGAAGCTGTCTATGATTCTTAAATTTTAATCAGATGTCCTACTAGTAGGTTTGGTGGTGCCAATCTTTCAAAGACGAGAAATTTCTGAAACCTCCTCCATTTTTTCATAGATGAGTATATATGATGACTTTATTTGTATTCTAAATTCCCCTTTATACAGTCTTAAGTCCTCCTTATATGAGTCCCAGTCCTGAGATCCCTTGGTTCTTCTAGCCTTACTAAGCTCGCCCTTTGTACAGTCTTAGAATGTCCTTAAAGGAGTCCCAGTCCTGAGACCTCGGTCGTGCATATAAACTCGGTCGTGCATATCTTCTAATGGGTTTCTAATACTTTCGACTACCAGGCAAGTTTTCATTTACCTTAACGCTTTTTTGTAGGAAAACCAGCATTAAAGAATCGTTTGCAGACGTTTGTGATAGTATCCACCATGCAATCTAGATCATTAACTTTCTCTGGGTCTTTAGCAGCACGTAATGGCAAAGCTTCTTTATATTTGATCCAATTGGTTCTTCTAGGGTTTCCGTAAGGTTCCTGGATAACATGGCAAATGTTGAGGTTGAAAATTGTATAACGGTGATTGGAAGGAGAACCCTCAAATCTCCAAAAATATAAAGAATATTTTCCAAAGTAAAAGTCACATCCAGAACCTTCCTTCAATTTCTTGTAAAAAATTTGAATTTTCACCCAATATTGCAAACATAGAGGTTCGATTTTAGCAATTAATTAAACGATGACTCAATTCTTACATCAATGTCGAAGCGTCCCCAGATTATATGATGTGCGTTGACATCACCAAGTAATACACGGATCTTCCTCTGTTCTCCTACGAGTATCAGCGGAACCTCCTTCTAAAAAAAAAACATTTACTAAAAAGAATATTAACAATTTTAATCAAGATTTTCTTGAACTCATCTCTGGATATTTCAAAGTCAAAAATGATACTCGTATTGTATATTCGTTAATCGTGATGCCCTCAAATTTGGTTCCAAAAATGTTGGTTCAAAAGTATCGTCGTTTGTGTTTAATTTATTTCGAGGGTTGGGCAAATTTCTTGGAAGACGACTGACTTGATATTTCTTCCTTGATCTGATTTATGTGAATTTCTTCCGGTACTCCAAATCTGCTAATCGAATTGTTTACAACAGCAGCTACCGTTGCTGTTTGCTGATTAGGTATAAGATACAATTCTGATATTTACATTTGGCTGATTGCAGATCAGCAACCGCAAATAAAGATCCTTCTCACCGCAAAAATGTAAAAAAATTGTCGATTGATAATTTAGCTGAATTTAAGGTGGCTGAAACCTGGCAATGCAAATGATGGCCCTAGCCTTAAATGATCACGAAAAATATGGTTAGAGAAGTGTTGTGGTTGCGTCTCAAACCCTTCGAATTATCGTCCAATCACTATCGGTTTGGTGATTTTTTTTTGTCACTGAAAAAGGAACAGAAACATCCATCAGTCTCGTAGATCACAAGTCATTCTGTTCGATACCTCGAAGTCAAAAGGGTTTGCTGTGCAAATTAATGACAGTTGCCCTTCACATTTCTGTCATTTTATAGATTGAAAATTTAATCGCGAAACTACGTTCTCAGTGGCCAACAAGGAATTTAATCCTGTTTTTTCTGGCCGAACTGCTTGGCTACGTTTGACTCATTTGAGAATTTCGGCTTGACTACATCTTGGTCTGAACAAATAAATAAAGCAGAAACATCAGAAACACTTAACATTACCAAGACCAATGTTGGGGTATAATTCTCATATTTGGGCAGGTGCATCAAAAACTCAGATGTCAGATTTTTGATTTTTTACAATCCAAAAAGTTCTCTTCCAGTTTACGAGGAAAAGACCAAAGGTCCTTCTTTTTCGTGATCATTTAAAGCTTGAGTCACCATTTTCATTGCCAGGTTTTTTGCCACCTTAAATTCAGTTAAATTAACAGTAAACAACATAATACCACTGTAAACGAAATATTCAACTAAATAAATTTTAAAATTTTCCAAATTAAATTAAAATAAAAAAAAGAAGACGTCAGCGAAACAACATATGCCGACAGGTAAATAAAAATTTCGTAACTATATTATGATAGTAGTATTATTGAATTTATTAAATTACAATACTATAAAAATACAATCATAATTACAAATTATGTTTATATACGAGTAAATTATGTTTACAAAATAAATGATGTTGAACAGTCAATTTACATAGAGTTCTGCATACAAACCAATCATCGAGCGTACATCATTGTTAAAACCCCAATCCTTTAAAGATACTCGGAGTTCTAACTGGCCGATTTCCATTATGTTCTGCACGATAATTCAACGATGTAATATAAGACTTCACCACTCGGTCTGATACATAATCCTCTATGATTATGATAATGTAAAGGACTAATCCAATAATGCTAATAAACATCAGTCTCTTACTTATTTTCATTTTTGCACTTTGGCTATGATTTCTTGACAGTATTTTCAAAAATGATTCGATTTAAAAATTTAAAGGTGACTCGAATTCTATAAAGTTGAAATATTTTTGAATCGCGCCAAATGTTGTAATGAAGCCGCTTTCATAAAAAAATACTGAAGAACGAACATTTTAGTTATATTTCTTCGGCAAAACGTGTTTTTAGTAATTTCCGAAAGTGTATACTAACTTAAAATTTATTTTTATTATTTTTTTTTCCAAAATTTTTTTTCAAAAAAGATACAGTAGTCAATTCCGTCATGTTTTGCCAAAATTTTTTTTTGTTGAAATGTTAATTTATTTTAAAACTGAATTTATACTGCCGACCAGAGCTTTTGATTGAGGTATCATTCATCACAATCGGACCACTATTACGTGTTGCATTGAATATAAATTCCAATTCGTTGGTTATCCTTGTTTGCGTTATCCTTGTTTGGAGCAAATTGTCTCAAGGTCGTTAGTGATTCAGGTTTCAACGACTTGGGTGCATAGGTATGTGATAAACTTTTTTACTTTCTGTTCCATGTAACGTGTAGACCAAGAGGATTGTGTGGCTTTGGTAATAAATTCTTTGTCACCCTTCACTGCTTGTGGGAGCGACATTGAAGACGTTACATTAAACATGACGGTTTTTGGTGCTTTCCAATCTTTTTTCGGAGGGTGACTTTTTTGTACAGCCATAAAATATCTCATGAAAGATGAAATTAAAAGAAAATAATAAAAGGGGAGTTATTTAATGCACCGTTAATGCAATATTCTAGACCACAAAATTCCCAAGGCAGGGTGTTTAGGATTTAAAATTGGTGATTTAACTCTCAATTACAAGGTGATCTTCTCTCTTTTATAATTGAGGAGTGATGAATTGTGCGAATGATTATAAAACATAACGTGGTAATGAATGAAATGGTAGCCTGATTGTAGATAGGAACGGTCTTCAGAAAACCCAAAGTACATTCAACAAAATTCAAATTGATTTAATTATTTCACCTGCCAATTTAGTGCTATACATGTTAATCTCTGACTTGCACGAAAACATGATTACGCCTCAATTCAATTCTTCACTTTTAACTTTTTTTTATATAACAGGCAATGTGCCATAAAAATTTGTAAATGGAAACGTTTAAATAAATTTGGAAAATGACACCACAACTGAAAATATGCTGTCATGTATAAAAAAAAACAAAAAAAAAAAAAAAAAAAAAAATTACAAATTACATTTAATTACAATTAAATCAATTTACTACATATTATGTTGGAGGTATGTATACATAGGTATGTATACACAAATTATGATGATTAGTACATCGATTTACATAAAGCCGATTTGATTATCCGTTATGTCCTCGTAATATGTGAGCTTATAATATGACATCCATAATGTCTGTAGTTTCGAAAATTTTCGTAGTGGTCTAGCTTTTAAATTCTCTACTTCAGTTGGATTTGACAAATGTGTAATTGGAACTAATCTGTGTGACTTTTGTTGACTCTTAAGAAATATGATACCGTAAAATAATAATCCACATAACAATCCAACGATACAAGGTCGTTTCTTTATTTGTATTTTCATTTTCAAAAAATAATCGTCCGTCTATAGAATGTTTTACGTCAGTTATGGCATTATTTTCAAAGACGACTTGATTTATATAAAAATTAGATATTAAAATAAAATCGGGCAACTCCCTCAAAACTTGGCGAAATACAAAAGAAGCGAAAGCGAAGAGTTGTTTCGATAAATGGCAGATATCTGCTTTGTGAATTAAGTGGAAGTTTGCACACCTTGATGATAAGTCGTGTAAAAGTATTTGCTGCTGTTTTAATAGTAATGACTCGTAGTTTTTCATTTTTATCAGGATTATTATATTATTCTACCCATCGGCCACTTGCACGATAGTAAGTTGTCATATTTTGTTGACTCTCCGAGCAACAAAAGCGCATTATGGGTCGTTTACCCATTAAAATAATGGCAATATATTTGTATGTAAAATTAACATCCATTAAGTTTCATTGTCATCGTCTTCCACTTCATCGAATCATCAATTCAAAGCTGCCAGGGGAAATGTTAGTCATCGCTTTCCAAGTATTTCATTCGTATAAGCGCGTACAGAAAAATATTTTTGCATATTGTGTTATAAATCGGGACATTCGAATTTTTACTGCAATCAATTTTTGTCTAAGCATATTTCTGAACGATGGTATCTTGTCAGGAAACATAAACTATAATTGTTTAAGTATGAGACAAATGACTTCAGAATGTCCTGATCCAACGTTACGTAACTTTATAACCAAATGACTTCATCTATCACTTCAACCTCATCTACTATACAACTACTTCAACACCATAACATATTCCAAATTCACTTTCATCGGCTATACTTCAAAACTTTGAAGAAACGAAGAACCTAGGTAAGCACAAGCACATCTAGATTCCGGGTCGCAAATCAGCTATATAAGCACGGCAATATTTGGCAAGATTGGAGCTTAAATCTAACAGATCTAAAGTTACTGATTCTAGAATTGGATGTGCTCCAGTTACTTCAGAAGTTTTTGGTATATAATCACAATTTTGTCAACCATATCAGACTACTATGCTTCAATTAATGTCCATCGATGTGCTTAAATCAACAACGTCGAAAATATCAGAAGTCACTTTTCTGTCATGCATGTCTGCATCGTTCGACTTAATGAAGAAAATCGAAGCATTTTGGAAAATTGAAATAGTCTATGGTGAACTTAACTCTTAACGTTTAACATTTTCTTTAAAATGTAACAAGAAATAATGATGGAAAATTTATTGTATGCCTTCCATTTAAAGCCCCCATCAATCTTGGACAATCAATTTTTAATTTTCTGTAATTTGCAGAAAACAAAACTACGTGTAGTGTTCGATGAGTCTGCAAGGTTGACAAGTGGAAAGTCATTGAATGAAATTTTAATGGGGGACCTGTCGTTTTGACAACAATTTCCTCCGTTTTAGAACCCACCAATACAACTTTAGTGTAAACATATCAAAGATGAATCGACTAGGTGATGTTCATCCAGCTAACACGAACTAT
The DNA here is from genome assembly GCA_963556175.1 of Tipula confusa. Lineage (NCBI taxonomy): Eukaryota > Metazoa > Arthropoda > Insecta > Diptera > Tipulidae > Tipula > Tipula confusa. Next base: position 64,064,740 of record OY744477.1, on the reverse strand, counting down.
TTGTATACTTTAAACGATGACCTTCGATTGTTTCGGCTTAATATTGTCATTTATGGTACGACAAAATACGAGTATTGTCAAGACAATACTACAGAGGTGCTTCAATATGTCCGACTCCAAGATCAAGAAACTTTACTGCGATTAGATGAAGCTGATTTCGTAAAAACGTTGGATCTTTATTGGTAACTTCACATTTATCAATGACAAAACGATCAATGCTATCAGACATCACTCGAGTGTTTGTTCTTCTTGCGGCCGAAAAGGCGTACGCAGACACTATGATATATACAATATGCTGCTAACCTAATAACAATTCTATACTGCTTTACTCTGTACCAAATCTCGTGTTGGTTCGCTAAGTTAAACTGGTCTACCAAGGTTGGGGTTTTGTGTCGCTTAACTCCTTGCTCAATTGATGAAGAAAACTAGAACGTCAATAAATATGGACAGTTGAAACATTTACAACTGCGGTCGCAGACTCCACAATGTGCTGAATTAGACCGTGCTTTATCGTCTACCTGGAAGACATTCCTAGCCAATAGAGTGTCAGTTACTCAAGAACTGGTTAATATCACGTAGTTTCTATCCAACACAATTACTTCATTCAGAGCTATGGGCCCATCAATAAAAAAAAGGCCCATCAAATCAATAAAATTTCATAAATCGTAAGGTCGCCTGCAATGAGTTATGGCGTGACAATCATCTGCATTGTACAAAATCAACAAACTTCAACTACTACAAAAGGGAAGACCAATTTTGAAAATTTTTACGGAATTTTGCGATTGGGTGGCTGGTTGCAGCAATCAACACTTTCATAAACGACGAAGCATCCTATTCTACTTTCAAAAAATCATTGCTTTACTCTAACCGATTTGTTTCACTCCAGCTACCACCATGCGCATCTTGAGGCAAGATGTAATCCATTTTGGCCAAATAATAGAAGGCGTAGATCAGCCGACTGGAACAAATTATGAAGCTCATTTAGTGTGGAGTTGACACCAGCAAACTCTGTACCAGATAGTACCAGTTCGCTGGACCAAAGAATATGAGTCATAAAATTAAAAAAAAGCTAGTAGTGATTATTAAGGAAGAAAATCTGGCACCATACAAATGGTGGCAGAATTATTCAATTGCATCCAGATATATACGACAAGGTTAGAGAGGCTCTAATCCATACCGCAGTAAAGGTGAATGCAAACAGGCAACCATCAAACTGTTTCCTCTATCGATTGACCACCATGAGAGTCAGGTAGCAGCTGCCAATTACTCGATTAAGATGCGTCATTACGGAATATATAGTGGTTCCCCATAATCTGCCAAAAGACGGAGGTATATCAATAAAATAATCGATATCGCAGCTCGAAGAAAGTAAATTTATGGCCAAATTTATGGCGTCGCTAAACCCGACTAAGCTTATATGGTTGCCTGAATGCAACTTTCTTAGAATTTGCACCTTTGTTATTTCACGTAAGTCATTTCTTATGATCATCCATGCATCATCATCATTTTTGGAGGAAGTTCATTATCCCGTCCAAAGATTTTGGAATAATATTTTTACCCGGACTATTATGGGAAACAATAAACCAAGTCGATCAAACGTGTGACTGGCACCCGCCAATAATCTGCGCTTGGTGTGTTTGTCACATTCAGATGACTCGACGATAAATTTAAAAAAGTCATCATGTGGATCCCATTGTAAACCCAACGTTTATTCTCCATATAATGTTTTGGTATTGTTGATCTTCGCTGTCAGCCTACTCCTGCCGGTACATATTTTCTATGTCTCCGCACAATACGAACTTATGCTGGCGGAAGCTAATTATTATATCGATCAGTAGAGGTTGTACTGTGGGCCCAACATGACTGCTGAATGCTTCAAACACAAATTTTATTTTTTATGTTGTGCTGCTTGGAGTCAGAACTCTGTGAAGTCGCAGAAAATATATAGTCGCTTTATTGCACCCATTTACTCGTGTCATATGACCAAGCTCCTTGTACTCTCTCATTAATGCCTTGTATAACCTTCCACACTCCGGGTTACGCTCAGACTTTCCTACCGTTGATTTCAGGTGATTTAGTGCAGTATGGTATGATGTTACAAGCATACGACCAGATTGTTTGATTGGTAGTTTTACTGTACAAATTTTTTCCCTCGAAGCTATATAGAAGTTGCTGATCGATTTGGAACAATCTTCTTCGTATAGCCCTTGATTGAATTTGTGCGACGTCCAAGAAACACCAATAATTCATCAATGGTCGGAAAGTTTATATCTGCTGTCTCCCTTGCCCAAAGGGACCTAGTTTTACTGTCTATAGCAAATATTGTTTAATGCAATATGTACTTTAGCCAAGAATCCCTGTTTTCCGCATTTGGACCTAATGCTTTAAGACCTCTAAACAATTCGTCGATGGCATTGGTTAATTTCCTGATATTTTCCGCATTTGGTTGCATTATGCTTGACTGCTCTTTAATACATTTACGCAGAAGAAGACTTGAACGTAATTGCTTTTCGATTTTAAATAGGAGACTGTAACTTTCACTTCAGACAATGGCAGCCAGTTTCATTGGCTGTCAAACTCTATTATGAGTGCTATCGTCCAAAATGAAATTCAGGGAAATTTTATAGATTCTACCCATCCTATTTATAGGATTACTGGTAGTATATGTTGGTTTTGATGTCATTGCAACGTATCAATCCAAATTTAAATTAGCCCATGTTGCGTTTGAACCCTGTAATTTTTTCTAGCAAAATATTGCTAGCTTCAGCGTTGGTTGGAGTATGCTTTGAGAAGGTACCTCAATGGAAGGAAGAAATCAACTTACCTTCATTAGTGGGACAAGTAATCAGCAAAAAATTCCAAACAGGGATTAGAAAAACATTAGAAAATATAATTTATTTTAACACCATCTTTGCTATGTAAGCAAGTATAATTTAAGAAAGTTATTAATAATTTTTTCGTCCTTTTTCGCATTTTTGTGTAAAGAAAGGCGAACAATCGAATGACAACAATCTACACAAAAATGAAGCAATCCTATTTAACCATCCCATCGAAATAAAAATATGGATTTTCATGCTTGATTTTATTATTTTAGCAATAGGCAAATTAAAAGTATAAAAAATTTACGTTTTCTAAGGCAAGGTTTGGATGACTGAAATGTTAAATGGATAGTTTTTAACGGATTATGGTAATATACCGTATACTAGCATAATATACCTTTTATAAATCGTACGCTTGGATCTGATTCATTAAATACTCGATTTTCTGGTTTATAGGTTTGCTGAATTTGCAGTACAACGATCAATGTAATTAAAGCTACAAGGATCACTACTACAAATGTTCGAAATATGGTAAGGAGATTGACCATTATAGCAATGATTAGGGAAAAACATTAGCATAATGATATATCTAAAAGAGACATTGATTTAAAACACAAATGCACTTCGATTTTAGACTTGAATCAAAACAACGTATTCGGCACTGTAATTTTTTTTTAAATATTTACAGACAGTAGACTACTCAAGGTTTTTGTGGTTTGTTTGCACAAATTGCAGGTGACATGATCAAGCTTTTTAAATTTATGTTAGAAAATTTCTGTGGTTATAGCTGATTCGAAAATCGTCATTAGCAAAACATGGAAATTTCGCCTATTTAATCATCTTTTAAGATAGATTACCCAATATCCAAAGAATTCCCTAATTAAGCTATCATTACACAAGGATGGATGTGGTAAGTTTAATTACGGCAGGCCGAATAATAAATTCAAATACATCGAGGACACGTTTTCTATGGAAAAAGTTACAGTGCACCATTTTATCTTTATACTAATTTGTCAATTCCCTGGGGTTAGGGACAGTCCACGACTCATAAAAGACTTCTAGACGAGCATATTATCTTTAGTATTCCACCACAGTATCCTTGATTTGTCGGTTGGATTGTGGCATTAATAATGTTAAATCCACATGTACAATTTTTTTTAGCAAATATTTTTTGAGCTCAAATTGTCGTGTTTATTTTGTTGCTCAACGACGGGTTCACATTATTTTCTGGTTCAAGTTTTCCGTAAAAATAAAACGTGAGAATATTGGCTATAAATTGGTGACCCCGACATGATAAAGCAACACGCAAGAGCAACACACAACAACCACACAACAACATTGTAGCAGCAACATCGCAGCAGCAACACAGTAGCAACACGACAGCAGCACAGCAGCTGCCTACATATACGCATATACACTAACGCAGCAACAGCAGTTCATTTTCACAGCATCCGGTAACCATTGGATTGGCATTTTAAATTGTAAGTACCCGTTAGTTCTGGTAATTTAAATGATGAACGGGTTGCTTAATTAATATTTTCACTTGCATTAATTCCAAATTTTAATACCATGACTTTAGGAAATGGAGGCGACAATGTTTCACCTTCAGCGAGCGCGTCTTCTTCCTCAACTTCAGAATCAATCATGTTAACTAACGTGCAATTAACAACCCTAATCGAAAATAGTGTCTCTGTGGCACTCAGGTCTGTAGATAACACAGGCGCTAGCACTAGCGTTGGACAGCACTGAAACACCAACCACACTTTTACCTATTGCTACGTCTGGTTCGGTGTCACATCTCACATTTAGAGCACCACAACCTCTGCACAATCAAAATCCGGCAGTATGGTTCGAGATATTGGAAATTTCCAATATCATCGCTGAGAAAACCAAAGACTTCCATGCTGTCGGCGCATTGGACAGTAGACTGCATGATGTTTTTGCAGACCTGACTATTCGGGGTAACGGTCCCATGCCGTACACGATTTTCAAAACCGCCGTAATTAAAAGTCTCAGCGAGTCTGAAAAGACTAAATTAAATAATCTACTTCACGGTCTTGTTCTAGGTGATTTAAAGCCTTCTCAGTTATTAGCCAAGTTCCACCCTTGAACGCTGGAGGTAATTTTAATGAAGAATCGGTTAAACAACTCTGGTTACAACGTCTGCCTCAACAGGTACAGATGGTTCTCACCCCTTTTGAGAACGACTTCTCTCTTAGCACACTAGCAGAAAGAGCCGATAACATTATGGAGACGATGGTGGGAATATGCATCAACTCCATTGAAAAGCCCACCAGTTCATCTGTTGATTCCAATGCTGACATCACGGATCTGTTCGAAAGATTTAAGAAATAAATGATTACAGAGATCGCATAATTAAGGAATCATAAAACCCGAATTCAGGTTCGTTCCAACAGCAAGAACAGGAGGTTCCGTTCTAATTCGCGAAACGATGAATAATTTTGCCACAATAGATTCGGTAGGTAAAAGCGCACCAGAAAATAATTCAAAAAACACGTAAATCAACAACAATTCCTGTCGCCTCATGGTGCGGGAAATATTTTCCACTCAAAACTTTCTCATAGACACATGAGCGAATATTTCTGTTATCCCTCCTAATCTATTTAAAACAACCACTTACTCTTCTTCTTCTAACTCAGCATTCAACCTTTTCGCTGCGAATGGTACATAAGTTAAAAAACTCATCGATCCATTGACCGCACACTTTCTACCGTTTGTGCATTGTCAAGGTCGACACATTCCTCTCTGATTAACATCGACAAGACTCAACTTCTCTCTCCAATCTCTGAGTTACTGTCAGAATTCTCTGGAGTAATTAGAGACGACTTCGAAAGTAAGCCAATACTCCACAACGTCACTCATGATCTTGTAACAAATGGTCCTCCAATCTCAGACAGGCATTCGCCGGTCAAGCGATTCCGATTGGGCAAGTCCTTTTCACATGGTAAAGAAAAAGAATGGAGGCCATACGGAGGTAATCGGGCTTTTAACAACGTCACAATACCTGATAGGTATCCCATTCCGTACTTGCAAGATTTCGATCAGCAACTAGCAAGATGCAATGTGTTCTCGACATTGGATCTGGTAAGAGCTTACCATCAGATCCCTGTCAAACCTGCCGTACTTCCTAAAACGGCCATCATCACCCCTTTTGGATTATTTAAATTCACTAGAACGACCTTTGGCTTGCGTAATGCGGCTCTGTCTTTTCAACGTCTAATGCATAGAGTGCTAGCAGGATTTTCATTCTGTTTTTGTTATTTAGACAACATTTTAGTAGCTTCTAAATCTCTTAAGGAACACATTGCCTATTTGAGAATAATCTTCTTCAAATTATCTGAATTAGAGAAATGCATTTTTGCCAAATATCAAGTTAATGTTTCGGCCACTCAGTCAACAGCGTCGGTATTTTTTCACTAAAGCAGCTCGTTGAAGCTATTGTGAACTTCGAACGACCCAAACAAGTCAGTCAAAATAAACGTTTTTTAGGAATGATACATTTCTCCTGACGCTTCATTCTTGGAGCTGCAAAAGATCAGTTAGAACTTAACAATTTTCTTAGGGGTTACAAAAAAAAATAGTAAAGTTTTAATTATTTGGTCTGAGGCATCCATGGAGGCCTTTGAGAATTGCAAGACTAGGTTGTGTCAAGCCACAACTCTTGCACCTCCTTCCATGTCAGCTCGGTTGGTAATCATGGTGGACGCTTCTGCCACAGCCTTGGATGTAGTAGTCAGTGAGGGGTTTCTGGGAAACTTTGGGATTCTTCTCCGTTAGACTCAATGATGCTCAGCAACGTTATAGCACTTACGACCGAGAAATACTTGCCGCTCATTCAGGCATTAAACACTTTCTTTATCTTCTCGAAGGTCGCAGTTTCACTCTTTACACTGACCACAAACCCCTTACTTTCGCATTTCAACAAACTCTAACAAAAGCATAACCTCGATAATTTCGTCACTTGTATGTGGATGTCCTAGCTGATGCACGTTCAAGAATCGACCAGATTTCTTTACCGAAATTAATTGATCATGAAAGCATCGCAGATGCTCAGGTGACGGACAAAGAACTTCAACAGTTCATTTCGAGAACAACTCACTCAAATTCGCGAAGATTCCCATTTATCTCAATTCGACAAAATCTTTGTTTTGCGACTATTCTACTAAAATTTCACGACCTTTCATTCCCAAACAGTTTAGACAATCTGTTTTTAATTCATTCCACAACTTGTCGCATCCGGGAATTCAAGGTTCTGTTAAACTCCTTACAGAAAAAGTAATCTAGCCAGACATTAAAAAGGAGACAACAATTTTGGAACAAAATTGCTTAGTTTGTCAGCAAGCAAAAGTCTCAAGACATACCAAATCTGGATTCGTTTGAAGTGCCTTTTCAACGTTTCAAAAATAGTTATTTGGATATCATTGGTTGATAGATACACTCGTTGGCCTGAGGCCATCCCTATTCCGGACAATACATCACCAACAGACGCTTTTGCTGTTTACTTAGGATGGATCGCTCGATTCGGTGTTCCTACTTCCATAGTCACCGACCAAGGTTCACAATTTGAGTTGTATCTCTTTGCCGAACTTTCAAAACTCTTGGGTTTTGAACACAAAAGAACCACGAATTATAACTCGAAATGCAGTGGCATCATTGAGAGATGGTATAGGACTCTCAAAAGTTACTTAATGTACTACAATCGTCCTAATTGGACACAATTTTTACCGTCCATTCTCTTAGGTTTAAGAGCAACCTTCAAAGACTCGATTCAATCTTCAGCCGCTGAATTGGTCTACGGAGAATAACTACGTTTGCCAGGTCAATGTGTTTATTTTGTTGCTGCAACGACGGGTACGCATTGTTTTCTGGTTCAAGTTTACCGTAAACATAAAACGTGAGAATATTGGTAATAGGATCACTGGGCACGACTACCTACATCATTAAAAACCCATATGATAAAAGTATTAAGAAAAATGGCGGCCACTCCATTAGCAACGTATTCTAGGTGGATTTTATTGTTTAAAACTATAGCTTAGACAATCCGAGGTAATCAGGCTTACGTAAATGAATTCGTGACTTTTTGGCAAATAATCCAATTATAGGCACTCTATAGCCTTGTATACCACAGAGAATAAGGAGAACATTTTCTTATTTAATTTGATCTCAAATGGCTGAAGCTTCATTAAGAATGATCAACAGGTGAATTAGGACGATTGGTCAAGATTTCAGAATCCGTTCTTTATCATTGTATTTCAATATCGTTGCTAATAAATCCAGCGTGTAAATCAACCTTTACCATACACCAAACAAACATCATGTCGTAATTACTACTATGTAGTAAACTGATACTCTTACTATTAATTTTTTTTTTTTTATAAAATTCGAGTGAGTCAACGATCTTGCCGGTATTTTAAAAATTTTTTTTTGCGATGCAAACAATTCAGCCTTCAGCCTATTCAGCTTTTTTTGTTAACAACGAATTGAAAATTAATACAAGAGTTAAATTTATAAATTCACACGATCCAACCGACCATTTGCGGTGGGTGGCTGCTTGTCACCACTGTTGGTAATATGTAACGGGTAATCCATTTTTTAATGCCCAGGATAAAACAGTGGCATGGAAGGAAAATTGGTGGAATAACGTTTAACTATCCATGTCAGCGGTAGTTTCTATGCAACACAAATTATGAAAGACCCAATACCGGATACAATTCCAGTGGGGTCATTAAGGGCGTAAGTATTACCTGTTGACGTTCCCTGTTAGACCTGTAGAATGGGAGGTGGGTGTTAGGAGTAGTTCCTTTGCCTTGAAATAACTCCCGTCTTTTTTGCATGACAAAGGAAAGAATGGCAACCTCGACTCTTCTTCTACGTACTGCTGGAGAAATTATTGAAGTTGCCAATCTGACAGCAAGGATTTTCGTAGGGTTGCATTAGGAGTATTACGGCAAGTAATGATTACGGATTGGTAATGAGTCAAGATATCTATGCAAACGTTGATGCAATCTTTTATCTCTTGTCCAGTACAAAATGAACCAATTGACCACATTGTTTTAACTGGTAATATTAAAGGCATTAAAAGCCGTTTAGAACAATGGGATTATATCAGTAAAGCAGGCGATAGATCAGGGCCACTTGCTCTTACCCAGATAAGCTCAGACAATTGTTCACGCTCTTGTAAGTGATAACAGCTCATGACAGTTTTGGAGTCAATTTTTCAGTATGGTTCTGAGATCTGGGCCATGAGACTACAGAAGTACAGTGCCTATAACGAGTTTTCAGAATGGGTAAACTTAGGTCCCCGCAGTATCATGATTGTCCTAATCCAAAAATTATACAAAGACTTCGTGGAAGTCAAATATTAGATGATCGAAGTATCGAATGACGCACCAACTGATACAGAGATGATCGATTCTCATTACTACTCGATTGTACCCAAGTTATAGGGCGCTATACGAAAAAGATCGTATAGAAGTGATTTTAGATTACCACGTATCACCATTCCCCTATTTGATGGGAACTTTAAAGAATGGCAGTCATTCTACGATCTTTTTGAATCCACAGTTCATGAAAACGCAACTATCTTGCCCGCCTAAAAGTTCCAATATTTAAAGGGACTTTTGAGAGGTGAGGCTTTGGCTCTTGTTCGGCATTTTACAATAAATGACGCGAACTACATAGAAGCTTATACATAGCTCATACAAATAGAATTTCTAACGTTCGATCAATTTTTAGCTGTCCTAACTAAGCGGATGGATTCTTTGCAAGGCGTTAGAGCAGAAAATATAAAACTCCAACCCTCTACGGAATTTGTTCAGAAATCTAAGTCCATGCACACTATACCAGCAGTAGTTTATGAATTTTGTGAAAAAGGACACAAATTATACGAATGTGCCGAATTTCTAGTATTAGAAATTCAAAAGCGAAGAGATTATGTGAAAGAGCATGCTAGATAACTGTTTAAATGATGTAGTTTGTGCCAGAAAAGACGTAACGTGTTACTTCATTTGGATGTACCAGCAACTAACGTTAAGACGAAAGTGACGAATTGTGGTCATGCTATATCTCGGTAGAAAATACACTTCTTCCAACAGCACAGATAAAAGTCCAAAGTCAAAACGGCGATAGGTAATATCGCAGAGCTTTACTAGATACCGGATCTCAAACATCCTTTGTTACGGAGGAGTGTTTCCAGTGACTCGAGCTTAAGAAGGCTAATGGCCGAATATGGATTCAAGGGCTTAATGATATTACCACAGGAGTGTCTAAAAGAGTTGCAACGATTCGAATCAAATCTCGATTTAGCGAAGATACTTACGAAACAATTGCGAAGCCACTCATACTTCCAAAAATATCGTCATATCATTCCGCAGTTAAAGGACTGAATCGATTACAACAGTTAAACAACTTTCGGATAAGAGATCCTAATTTTCATTTAGAAGGCAAAATTGATGTTCTTCTTGGTAGCGACATGTTCTTCGACTTAATTTGCAGTGGTAAAAGGTATATTCCGAAGATAAATTTAGTAGCTCATAACACGAACTTAGGATGAGTGATTGTCTGATTCCAATTAATCTTCATCTGGATGTTGATCGGACTCTCAGGAAATTTTGGGATATTGGAGAGATTAAAGATGTCGAACACTACAGCGAGGAAGACAGTTTTTGCCTTGAACACTTTCAGAATACTATTTGCAGAGCTGAAGACGGTATAGATATATAGTCAGTCTACCCTTTTAAAATGGTCTACAGAAATTGGGCAAGTCCAAAACAATTGCTATAAAACGATTGTCTGTAATTTGGAAAAGCGATTCTTTCGTGATATTGAATTTAAACGAAAATATAGCGAGTTTTTGGTCAAATATTTAGAGCTGGGACATATAAAATTAACCACGGGGTATTTAAGGAGAGCAGTTCAACCACCAAGCTCCGGGTTGTCTTTGATGGCTCGGCAAAGACAACAAACGGAAATTCTTTGAACGACCAAATGGTAGTGGGGCCAGTCGTACAAACCATTTTGGTGGATTTATTACTTCGATTTCGGACTCACAAAATCGTCTTCACAGCCGACATTGAGAAGATGTTTCGGCAAATTTGGGTAGATACAAAGGACGCAGAATTTCAAAAAATTCTTTGGAGAAAGGAACCTGAAGAAGAACTGCATATCTACAGGCTGTTAACGATTACTTATGGTACGAAATCTGCTCCTTTTTTAGCGACGTAAACTTTAAATCAACTTGCGTCAGACTACCAAGGTGAATTTTCCGAGGCTGCAGAAGTGCTTAAACGAGACTTTTACGTCGATGACCTCATGTCGGGCACAAATGATGTCGAAGATGCTAAAAGGATTCTTCAAGATCTAATTCGTCTGTTGGAAAAGGAGGATTCAAACTTCGCAAGTAGGCATCCAACAGTCCCGAACTTTTGCGTACTATCCCTATAGTTTCGAGGATGAAAATCAAGCCCTTTCCGTACTCGGAGTGAAGTATTCTCCCACAAATGACACGTTTTAGTTCAAGGTGAATTTAGTTAGTCAGAAGTTAAGCAAACGTAGCATGCTATCAGAAGCAGCTAGACTATTTGACCCAATTGGATGGTTGTCGCCATCTACAGTTAAAATAAAGATTTTATTCCAGAAACTATATAGTTGATAGGAATTGGTTGGGATGAACAATTACCAAATGCCATTTCCCAGAACTACTCAGCAATAAGAAAAAGCTTGAGTATATTGGAAAACATTTGCATTAATAGATGGCTGTATACCGAGGGCCTCAGGGTTGGCTTACGCAGAAGTAATTTATAGTCGAACGAAAACAGCAAATGGGTATAATCATCAATATCGTTACGGCAAAGACAGTAGCACCAATTAAAATTATCAGCATTCCACGGTTGGAGCTTTGTGCTGCAGTGTTATTAACCAAGCTACTGATATCAGTGTTGAAAACATTCAAGAATCAACTAGTTGTCAAATACATGTTATGGATCGATTCAACGATTGTGCTGAATTGGATATCGTCATGCCCACGGAAATTGCAGACCTATGTAGCTAATAGGGTATCATTCATTCTACAACAAACCAACCGTAGCCAGGGAAGTCATATACCACTAGGCGACAACCCAGCTTAGTGCGCCTCGTGTGACTTATTCACGGAGGAATTAGTAATCTACGATTTGTGATGGAATGGTGACTTAATTCTGAATTTTCCGAGACAGCACTGAAAGAAGAGAAGAAGAATTCGATTATATTGTTGAACGTACAAGACCACAATTGGCTATCTGGTCTTATTGAACGATGTTCAAAATTTTCGAAATTGATATTCGTACTTGTTCGAATTATGATATTATTTCGGAAAAAATCAGCAAGCATACGGATGCGAAATTAAATTCTCACAACGAAGCAAAACGCGATGCATTTGAGTTATTAAGCAGTGTATCAAGTGCACCCGACCATCTTTCACCACAGGAGTGAATTATGCTGGGCCACTATATATCAAGGCATCACGTTTGCGAGGTGCTAAAACTCTAAAAGCTTACCTGGCAATTTTCATTGGTATGGCCACAAAGGCAGTACATCTGGAGTTGGTGGGTAATATGACCACTGAGGCATTTTTGATAGCTCTGCGACTATTCCATGCATGGTGGGGAATATGTGGACACATTCATAGCGACAATGGTTCCAATTTTGTTAACGCACAAAGAGATTTACAAAAATGTGTGAAGATGGTAAAGAAGGACGAAAGCATCAGGTGCTCCCAATTTTGGAGGGTTATGGGAAGCGGGCATTAAATCTACCAAATACCACCTCAAACGCGTACTAGGTGAAACGCTGCTCAACTTTGAAGATATGACAACGTTGCTTACAATGAATGAGATATCTTCGGAAGATATGGATCCGCTAATTCCTGGTCATTTCCTAATTGATCATCCAGTTACGCTAATACCAGAACCAAACTTATTGGACTAGAAAGAAGGTCGTTTGTCGCACTGGCAGCATATTCAGCGGATGTTATAACACTTCCGGTAACGGTGGCATATCGAGTATCTGGTCACGTTGCAACAAAGAAATAAATGGAAGGTTACTTCTCCAAATCCAATGCCCGGAGACCTTGTGGTGGTGGTGATAGATAAGGATGTTCCACCGACCAAGTGGTTAATGGGACGCATTACCCAAACAATTCTAGGACAGGATAAATTAGTCCGAGTAGTCCTCATTAAGACCAAATTTGGTTAAATCAAGCGACCCATATCAAAAATTTGCATACTACCTTGTCGCTCCGTTGAGCCAAGGGGCGCGGGATGTTCCGGATCATAGTTAAGGAGTGGAAATTTGCATTATATGATTGCATAAACCATTGTTTGTTGTACACATTTATATCAGTTGAAAGTCGATAATTGTTGTTTGTGTGATCCATTAGAAGGGAACTGCATTCCCGATTATTAATACTACCATCTACAATTAATGTAGATTATTACAATTTAAGTAGCTTAATTATCTGTTCACCATTTTGTAAATTTAATTTTGCTATAGATCATGACTTGGCTTAAATTGTCTTCTCGTGCACTTTGATGTCAACAATCGAGTGGCACACAACAATAAAACTTAAAAAATTATAAGTGAAATAAACAATTCCAACGTGTTGAAGAGTTACAAATTGCTTTAGTCATCCATATTTTAATTGAGAGTAATGAAAATACCTCCAGCGGGAGGTACTTCCTACTGTCAAGACCTCTAGCGGATGATCAAAGTATAGCAAAGATGGTTCCGGTCTGGTAATGCATTGGAAATGCCATTGCAAGATAAACAAAAAATATTTAAATAAAAAAATAGAACATTTCTAAATGTACACACGCGTAACCCCACCCAAGAATCAAACCCTATTATGCGCATAATCTTTTTTTAAAGTCTGCAAATTAAATTATTAAAACAAAATTTTAATTAATTTTAAATTGATTTTTTTTTATAATTTTTTTTTTGGTATTTTTGTTATTTTATAGAAAATTAATTTTTTTGTTTTATTTTTACAAATAATAATTTTTAAGTTTATCATTTATTTTTAATTTAAGTTTTTAAATATAATTTATTTATATTTTTTGAGTCAATTTTTATTTATACAAAAAATCAATACGAAATAATAATTTAACTAAACATAATATATGGAAAATTAAATAAATTATAATTAATTTTTTTAAATTTAATTTTAATTAATTTATTTACGTTTTTTTTTTATTTAATTTTAAGTTTTGTTTAAGTTTCCAGCAAGCAATTAGTATTTCGTGTTATTTTTTTGTGTTTTTATTTTTTTAAATTTTTATTATTAATATAATTAATATTAAATAATAATATTTTTTTGTTCGTTTCTCGTTTAAAATATATTGTTAATTTAATTTGGTATTTTAGTGTTTGCTAAATATTATAAATAAATTAAAATTGTATTATTAATTATAACGTAATAATAATTATAATAGAAATTTTGGCACTTTGAATATATTCAATAAAATAATTTTTTTTTAATTAAATAAGATAACTCTTTGGTCGCGTAGCTAGGATTAATAATTGGTTTGCGCATGCTTATGTAATTGTTCCAAGTGAGGTTTCGAAATTGTTATGGTAATGACATACTTAACTGTCAAATTTGTAAGGAATAATTTAAATTTTAACAAAAGCAGATGGGACGATAAGGACCAAATCAAACTTGATAAGCTCAAATATTTCAAGTGCGGGTAAATCTTATCTGAGTATGATTGGAAATGGTATCTGAAATATTTAATTGAATAAAATTATTGGTTAAAATTGTTCTTGGTTCTTTAATTAGGATAAAAAATATGTATTTTTTTAATTGAGCTAAAAGGCTGCATTTTAAACGCATCAGATCAGTGTGAATAATTGTGAGAAACAAACTGGACTTTAGGAACTGGATTACATTTTTTCTTGTCAACTAGAAGTTTCTAAAAAAGATATCTACCGACAAACTAGCTGGTAGCTTAAGTATTGATACTAGTAGATTTTACTTTTAATTTGCAATGGAGTTATCTTTACAAAAAAGTAAATGTTATCTGTTATTTCCAAATCATTCACTTCAACAACAGATAACCTTACAATCAAACTAATAAAAACAGGACTACCGTTATGCTAAAAAAATGACATAAAAGAAATATTAGAGGTCAACCAATCAAATCATACAACTAAACCACGTGACGAACTTAACCAATCATATCACACGTTTACGGATAATAATGTTCGTAAAAAAATAAAAACAAACTAAAACCAGAGATACAAATGTTTTAAATTTATTTTTATATAAAGCGCAAAAGCGTGATTTGATTAGTGAATGCTCGTCACATGGTTTAGATGTGTTGATTTGATTGGTTGGTGTGCAAACAATTTAACTTATTCCAATTGACATATTTAACAATGCTATATAAATGTTGATCGAACTTTTGCATGATGTAAAAAATTTATTAATATTCAAATCTGAGAATTTACAAATGTGAAACTGCGATCGTCTAATGAAGCGGTGAGTAATTGATCTTTGTGAACTTTCGTAACAAAAAAGATACTGCTTTACTTTAAAATTTGTAGTAAATTACAATTTCAAATAATTTTAAGATTTTATTTTTTGGATGTTGGCCTGCACCTCTTTCAAATTTAATAATTTAAATTTAAAAATTTTTAAAATTTAAACAAAACTTTTTGAATTTTGTTGTCTTTTTTTAGGATATTGGTTAATATTGCAAACAAGTTTTGAAAAATTAACCCAGTTCTGTTTCAAAATTAGAAGTTGTAATATTTAGAAGTACGCTACCAACGGAAAGGCTGCTAACACTATTTTTGAAATAATTCAATATTTGAATGTTTCAAACAATTTTTTATTTTAATTGGAACTGACAATCTACTAGAACAAGTTAACAAAATGTTCAAATTGAAAATTATTTATGGAACACAAATTTTGAATCAAACTTCTTAGCAGGCTCGAGGACTAGAGCAGATAGTAGTTAAAATCAATAAAAAATGTATAGTGTATCTTCCTAAAGCTTGTGATTAATCATAAACTGATACACTCTGTACAAAAAATTGGAAAAAAGATCATCGGGGAAGGAATATAGAACATTAATAATGGTTATGTCTACAAACCGAGTGCAGCCTTATGATTAAAAAACATTTTTTTCGAATACTATGTCATGAAATTCACGGTCAGTATAATCTTTTCAGCCCAACCTTAAATCCACCACCATACATGTTTTAACTATATAAGTAATTGTATTCTTCCTTTCGACCTTTTGGCCTAAATATGGCCAAAGAAAACAAAGAAAAGATTTATGATAGGAATACCCTAACACAATAAACCTGAAGTTGGCTGTAAACATGGTCCTTTTATAACTTAAGTAACCTTTTTTTAATCGTAGTATTCTTCTCTTTTTAACACGATTTTATTAGCTTGACTTGTAGGCATGTATCTATATGTATGTATCTTTCGAATTAATTTTCACCCACTTCTAGGCGTCTAAATAATTTGAAATTCTGCACATGTACTAGCACAAAATGACAGTAAAATAATTTCATATAATTTCATGTTACGTTACAAATTGTTTTACAAATAATATGTTCGTTAAAAAACTTCCAAAACAAATCAAAAGGTGTCACTCTAATCGTTTAATCGTCAAATTATACGCTATTTGGTAAATAAATTCAAAATTTTAACGAAAATGATTTTGTTTCGTTTTTTTTATTCCGTTTCGTTTTTGTTTTCTTCTTCATTTATTCATTTGTGAAAATTAAGCGTCATTGTTGTTAAATTGTCGTAGTGTATAATATATTTTCTGCAATTTTTCGTGTTTGTTTTATCGCATTAAAAATAGTTTAACTAAACTATATATTTTTCCATGTTCCACTTTTAATCGCGATTGAAGCTCTTATATGGTACATATTGCATATTGCAATCAATATGCGTTTAGATTAAGACTACAATATTTGATTAAGCCATAAGTGTATTGACATTATTGATGTGTTACTTGTAGGAATAAAAATGAAAAAACGACACAAGAAAGAGAAGACTAGCCGAAAAACATAAAAATATATTAAAAAAAATCAGAACTCTCCAGCAAAGAAGTAAAAGGGAGAAAAATAAAGGACGCGTTTATATGTGAAAATAGATCGACTCACAATCAGAGGACAACAGATCAACTCGTTTGCAGTATATTATGCGCCAGTATGAAGCTAAGTATCAAGCTACGCAATTGGAAGAAGGCAGATCAGTTCGTTTGCAGCCAGCATAGTGCTGAGTATCGAGCGTTACAAATGAAGGAAGATCGAGAAGTTCGCTTGCAGCAATTGTACCAGCATAATATGGAATTAAAAAGATTATATTGGACGGATAAAACTATTTTTATAAATGCCATTAGCAATAATTTGTTACTCCACTACAACACCTTATTTGCCTGAGGAACTTAATATATTAATGTAACACAACAATTTTCCATATGTAAACAAAAAGTATATGATGCATTGTATTGGTTAGAAGCTCACAATCCGCTTTACAAAGATCCACTATAACGTTTCAGTATCGACAATAACGTTCAAATTATTGAACAAGCTATTTTAACGACAATGGAAGTGTGACGTTATTTTTAATATTCAGATGTGAGTGTGTGCGAAGCAAATCTCAGTTTTTAGTTAAAAGTTAATCGTAATCTCATCAGGCCATGGCGACCGAGTGCTATGTGTATTACGCTCTATATATTTTTATGTACAGTGTACATAAAGCGTTAGCGAATTATATGAATGTGAACGAAATATCTGAATATTTATTTGTATGTGAAGCAATGGTTGCTACAATAAAATAAGCGTAGAAGAAGCTCAGATACAGAATAATGACGAGACGACATGTTAATCCCAGTAGTGTTTACATTGCACTTAACAAACACGTATCAAGAATTGTACGTGCTTCATGGCATCAAACTAATGAATCCTATCAAAAAACAAGGCAAGCAAAACAGCACAGCGCAATGCTCATGATGCTTACGAAGTTAAATTTAAAATCCTTCGTCAAATAATTACTTTGAAAGGTAATATCATAATAGCTATAAGAAATGTTCCCGAAGTTGTGAGAGTGCCATACTTCATAGTATTGTCAGATCCAGAAAACTTTATTACAGCTTGCTAATCCAATATATGCCTAATCGATCAGAAATTGAACTACTCGAAGAGTAAGACCTAGAAAAGATCAACTGACCGCAATAAGTGATAATATGCTTGAAAATGTATTTATTCAAGAGTATACGCATTTCAAATTTTGGAGCAGTAAGAGATAATAAATCCTGAAGACGAAGAAGAAGAATTTCCAGATATAAATATCGGTAATGAACAGTTCTATATTGTGTACAACAAGCTATAAATACAGACCAGAGACTTGTTACAGATAGTATAAAAAACAACGAGAGAGAATTTTTGTAACTTTCAGAGGAGGTACTGGTCAAACTTTTCTATTTAACTTGTTGAAAAATCAAGAGTAATGTCGTGTCAACTATGGCAAAACGTTGGATGTATTTTCATTGATGAAATTTCTATGGATTCCTATGCAATATTTTGCATGGTTGACTCCCGTATGCGACAACTGGAAAGTACAAACGCTTTTTTTGGTGGCATAAACGTATTATTATTTGGTGATTTAAAGCAGTTACCCACTGTGCTTGTAAACCAAGTTTTCCAGCAAGAGAGGCACAAAATTAATCAGTATACATAAGCGTTGGAAAATTGACATCTGAGCATCTTACAACAATAATAAAAAAAGTTTCAACAGATGCTACCAATGAATTCTCGATTTAAAAAGTTTTAGGAATCTACCCAACAAACGATCAAGTATATAAACACAACGCGGGCTATATTCCACTATATATTCGGATAATGCCACCAATTTACCAATTTTATTTGCCACCATCCGAACATATACGTCGTCTATTTTCATCGGGACTACATCAAAATGATGTCACCGGGAGCACAAGTGGCGGAGATAGATTAGACGACAACAACTCATCACCAACTATCAAACATTGTCTATACCGTATATGGACACGAATTGGAAACTGGAACATCAGAACTTTAACGGAAACATCAAAGAAGGAAATGAAGCGATATAACATCGAGATTATGGGCCCTTAGTAAAGTAAGTTGGAAAAATAGTGGAGACATTACAAAAGGCACAGGCTACCAGATGTAAAACGGTAGACAAGTTACATGGGCATTAGAAGTATAGGATACAGGTACAAGGAGTAGATAAGTAGCAGAATAATAACAACAAGATCAGTCGAAAATAAGAAATACTACGACTTTTCAGTACTATGCACTTACAGAAAAAGGTAACTTAGGACAATTGTTCTATTGAACAGCTAAATACCGTAATTGGTCAGATTGAAGCATGCTTGAATTCGCTTCCAATATAGGTCAGATAATCAATTCCCGATTGATCATGTAAATGTTAACCGTCTCAGTTATTTTCAATCAACAAACTTTTTAGAGGTTTTGGAAACGATGGAAGGAGGAATATTTATCTCAATTACAAAAACGTCGTAAATGGGATGTAACAAGTAAATCCCCAATGATCTGAGATCTTGTTATATTAAAGGAAGATAATTTGCCTCCATATACTCGGTTTATCAACATTCTCCGGATCAGAAAGGGTAAATGAGAGTGGTTTTGGTTAAAACATCGAATTAAGAATTAAAACGTGCGCAAAAACTTTCATATTTCTTCTTGCAATCAAAACCGAACTAGGGCCGAGCAACGACTAGTTAAAAAAAAAAAAATTGATAGATTTTTTGCGATCCTTTTAAAAGTTTTGGCCTCCATGTGATCACGTTGATTTTGTCAGTTCTATAATATCGCGTTTTTTCTTATTGACGTTTCCACTTGATCCCATAACATGGATTTTCTTTAAATTTGAAAATCTATTTAAATTATTTAAATTATTGCTTCCTTCCATAAAATTTCTCCACTCTCTCGTGATAACTACTTTTATTTTTTTGTATTATTTGTTTGTATTGATTATAACTTTATAAAAACAAACTTATGTTGCCCATCCATGGTAGAAAGAAGTTTATATTAGAAGATCTAATTAAATTTTTGGGATGGCAATACCCTTTTATGCAGTTCTTCCGGCTAGAACTTTGGAATAAATAACATTTGCAATCAACTTTGACTATGTAAAAAGATCCTGCCGTAGTCTTCAAAAGACTGTGCACAAATTACTTTGAATTTTATAGCAAATTGTTTTTCTTCAACAGCAGTACAGTTTTCGGGTAATGTCTCGACCATTAGAAAAGAAATTGTTTAAAAATAGTATAGGGTACCTTAATCATACCATTCCAAAATCGGCATAGTTGGGGCAGGACAACATGCAGTGTTTCCTTGAAATCATTTAAAAAAAAAATTGCCCATATCCAAAAACTTTTGTAGAATTGATCGTATCTTTCAAGAAGTCATTCATTTTAAATTCTAGCTTTGGTCATTCTAGCTTTGTCTCACTGAACGAGCATAGCAGATCTAAAACCGTCAGCTTATTCTGACATTATTTTTATGGTATATCTTGCAGGTTTCAAAATAAAAGGTACCTTAATATTGCTGTGCTCAGTCGTTCCACCTTTAAAAATGGTTGTGGCATTGTTAATAAAATCAACAGACAAAAATATTATAATACTCAGTGAAGTTTTGTACATAAAGTTTCTACCACTTTTGTTCGGACTATCAATGAAAAAGCATCGTATTGGTTCAACAATAATAGGTAAAGTCATTGGCGTATATGCCAAGCATGTTAAATATAAAACAGTTTAGGCTTTCTGGTTCGCCTTTATTTTAACAACGTATGGACGAAAATAAATAAACCACCTCTCTCCGTGAAAAATGATATTCTTAGTATCACTTGAGTCTTTTGGCAAGAATTTTTTTTTATATTTAAAAAGACTATAAATGTCAAATAAGGTGCCGGCAGCAGTGCAGAATCGCATCCTAACCATTTTAATCTGATCATTTACCTAATAAAATCACTAAAATATTGTCATGTGATCGGGGAAAAAAAATCTTCTATTTCCCCTTCCGAGCTAAAATTAACTTACCTTTTTGATCGGATTTTGATCACATGATAATATTTAAATGATTTGATTTGGTAAGTGATCGGATTTTTTTCTTAGGATTAATTTAAATCCAAACTCATGAAGACACCTTAAAGGTTAAAAGAGAATATATCGGTACCGTTTTTTTAGAACTGTTGAGAGCAGAGGGGAAAAATTCAATCACATACAATTTTGAGAACGATATAATCTCACTTTTACTGTTTTGACCGGCAGAGTGTTTTACAAAACGATTGGGCAGAGTAGACCAAAAACAGGGTGGACGTCTAGTCTATCCAATATTATCTAGTGAAATAAGCTAATTTTTTTAATTTAATTTTATCTTAATATTTTTGAATGCCCTTCCAATTTGCAGGAAATATTTTATCATAATATATATATACTGGCAAACCTACACTTTTGGAACAATTTAACATAATATTTGCATGTCAAGCAAACGTTTAATTATAAAAATCATAATTAAGTTTTTAAAACTAATATTAATTAATAAATTATTTATGGTATAACAAAATTAATAAAAATGTTTTTTTTTTATAATTTTTTAAATATAATATGTAACAGTTAATATCTGTCCGGTTGCTATAAAAATCTTAATTTTTTTTTGTTTTTGTATTTTACATAATTAATTAATTAATAAATATATATTTATTATATATATTTAATAAAAATAATCCGAAAAATGGCAGTTCATAATTAGAAAATATATATTATATATATATTTATAAATTTTTAGTTTTCTTTTATTTTATTTAATATTTTTATTTATTATAGTACTTATATAGAAAACAGCGTGTATTTACAATTACATATTTTAAAAATTTAATTAATTAATTTTATTTATATACGTATATTTATAAAATATAAAGAATTTTAAAAACAATTTATAAATATTTTATTTTATAAATTGAAAAATAAAATATAATTATATTATATTTTTATTTTACTATATTTAATTTTTATTTTTTGGTTAGCCATATTTTTTTTTCGGGGGTGGGTGATTTTTAATTACAGAAATTATTATTTTTTTTTATTTTTGTGTATTACTTTAGTTTTATCGTTAGATTAATTAATTAATTTAATATTTTTTTTTATTAAACGTGCAAAACTAATTTTTATTTTGTTGTTTATTTATTATTATAATATTCAATTTCATACATTTATTTTAATTTATTTTTTTTTTAATTAAGAATTTATTTTTCATTTATTAATTAATTACAAAATGGTACCTAATTTTTTTTTTAACTTAAAAATGATAAAATTATAATTAAATCGAATGTGATTTAAATAAATAAAATGTGACTTATGAGCACATTGAGCATGAAATATTTGAATTCCTTTGGGCATTT
The DNA here is from genome assembly GCA_963556175.1 of Tipula confusa. Classification (NCBI taxonomy): domain Eukaryota; kingdom Metazoa; phylum Arthropoda; class Insecta; order Diptera; family Tipulidae; genus Tipula; species Tipula confusa. The sequence goes on along the minus strand of OY744477.1, from coordinate 64,042,435 downwards.
TGGTCAGCAGGGTCTCAAAACTAATATTCACTTGAATAAATAAAATGATTTGGTCATATTCAAAATAGAAAGTTAAAATATTTAGTGGTAAGCCACCAATGAGACGGCCGCGAACTAAAATAATAGCTGCTCGAGTTAACATCGATCGTAAAATCAAAAGTGACCATGTTAAAATAATTGATCATCTCAAAACCTTACAACTGGAATATTAAAGATACAACCCTATAGAATGGAAATTAAAATGTGACTTACTTCTAAACATTTTCGAAAAAAAAAAACTGTGGGCCCAACAATGTGCAGTTGATGTCCAAATTGGGGCCATGGCCAAGCCAACTGTTCTATTAAAGCTATAGATGTCTTTGTGCACAGCTGTTTATAATAGCGTATTGATCGTAGAGGGTTGAAATTGAACCAAAGTCAAAATTGCTTCTAGATTAACCTAACAAATACTACTAGAGGTGGTGTATATTTTTAGTAAGCAAAAATATAGAGCACAATTAGAGGCTATACATGCAAAAAATTTAAATCGGATAAAGGTGGTTCTCGACATACATTAAAAATCTGATATAATATCTGGCAGGTAGCCAATTATATGTGGAGATTTCATTACTTAATTGGAATACAAGTTGGAATTGTGCCAAAAACTTTCCGTTTTGCCATTCTTATTAAGTTATCTTGGATACCAAGAAGAAAAAAATTATATACTTTACCTTAGAAATATTGTCAAAATGATTGTTTTTCTAGATTGGTACATCTGTCATTTGTTTTCATGAAATTTTGAAGCGTAATGTTACAGATTTGTGCGTAAAAGTTTTTGCGTAAAAATTTGTGGCACAGCATTTTAAAGCATGCGTTCTGTCGTCAATCCACCACTGTGACTGACGAAAACATGGAAAAAGTTAAAAAAATTGTGTTCGAAGGTCTCCGTATGAGCATTATTGAGATAGCAGTGGATCCTGATGCCTCGTTCGGATTGGTTTATGGCGTTATGCACTCCTGTGTTGGGAGTGCTGATTTTTTGCAGTCGCTAAATAAATGCTTTCTTTGGGCTAAAATGTTAATAAAGGCATTATAACCGGTCAGCAAAAATAAATCTATGAATATAGAATTTAAACCAACCAACAATAAACGGAATTGCAGTTCTTGGACAAGTCAAAACTCCAAAATACACGGCCAAGTCGATCTAAAATCAAGATTTTGTTGACCGAATGCTTGGTTGGCCATGATGTGGTCCACTCCGAATTCCTTCGGCCACGCCTTACTGTAAATAAGAAGTATTATGTGAGCGTACTATGAAGCGTTAGATGGAGAATGTTCGTTGCAAGTCGTGGTTTCTTCATAGTCATCTGACAGGGCGCCGTGTGCATTTTTACCATTCTCACGACTGTTACTGCTTCACGGATAGCGTTAAGAAACGATTGAGGCGATAAAACAGAATTCAAAGAAGGAGCTGAAAGTGATTCCAAAATCGACCTTTGAAAAGTGTTTTAAAGATTGCGAGAGGCGTTAGAACATGGGAATACCCATTACAATATATATACTTTGAAGGGAATAAAATAAATATCGATGTATAATTTCGAGTTGTTTTGATCAATTCCAGGTACTTTTTGACCAGAACAGTACTTTATGATTTGCAAGGATGCATACAAAGAGTATTGAGTCTAGTTTCAAAGTATATTTTGATAAGAATGTCAGGAAATATCAATATTAATATTGTTCACTCTGAATAAGAAAAATGTACAAGAGGAAGAATTAAAGTTACATTTGTACATAACGAGACTTTATCAACCAAAAATTGCCAGAGATGTCTTGTTGATAATAGTTACCCATGCTACAGGATATTTACTCAAAAATATTAATGCGAAAGTTATTTGGTTTAAATATACTAGACCAATTCTCAGAAAGTAGTGACTGAGAAACTTCGAAATGAGAATCTCACTAATAATTATCCTTATAATAAGTTGTGCCACAGAGTAAAACACGAAGCGTAATGCTTCACTTTAATCCTCTCTTGTGATTAATTTAGACATATTCAAAATAGTTTTAATCGGAATCGGTCAAAGTCTCAAAAATCAACACTGTAGTTTGGTTCGTTGTCAGGTTTCTAGGTAACATCAATGCTATTATTGTCATAGAAACGGCAGTAAAGCGACTAACAGTGGTGTTGCATCAAGTAGCCGTTTATTAAGTGTAGTAAAAACACAAATATGTCTAATCGATACAGGAGCGAGAAATAACATCACAGTCGTTATTTTAAATATCTTCAGATTACATCTGCTAAAGGAACCAATATAAATACTTTTGGAAGATACATTTTACAAGTCGATGTTGGTCTCGATACAATTTTCACTCATCCTTTTCTGATTTCGGAAATTAATCGTTTTATAATTTGTGCCAATTTTTTACCGTTGATGGTTCAAATCAAATTTTGATTGACGGTGGATACGACAACACTGAAGCATTACAGAGTTAAAATTGATTTTTTCTTGAATAAGGACTGCAAAACAAGAATTTGCATATATGCTAAAACTTGGTTTCTTTTAACTGTCAGCCTTAAATGTATCTTCACCACTACATCGCGTAAAGATAAAACATAATAATGACTGGAGGTCTTGTGGGGATTATCTTCCCTTAAATAAGTCCACAATTTCCGACACAAATCCAGTTCCAAAAAGTTACCATTTCGAAAACAGAACTAGTTTGGGACTACCACCATATCCGAGTAGTCAAATTAAAATTAACATTAAGCAATTAAGATATTAAAACACTAGTTGAGAATCCAGCATCCAGTGACCAAACATTAAAATTCAACAGATGCTTTTCAGCCGCATACCAACGGTTCATTTCAAGAAAAGGAATCTTCGTCTGAAAATATTCAGTGATTACGAAACAATTTTCGTTGCAGCAGACAAACAACTGCAAAGGCAGGCAAAGCAACACGAGGCGGTAAATAAGGATAAAACAGCAAAGTTGTGAACTGAGTAACATTTTTTACTCCCGAGAACTCCTCATTTTGGAGAAGTATAAGAAGCCGAAGTCATGTCAATAAAAAACACATCCACAAATTAATTGGAACCAATACATTAACCTTTAAGAGCCCTCAACATTTCTGGCTCATATAGAGGTATGCTTAAACTATAGGCCATTAACTCATCTCTTAAATGCACACTTTTTGATAGGAAGGGCCATCATATTAACGGGCCGAGAACTCATCCTTATATTGAGAGTATTCACACCGTTACAAGATGGAACTTGTTGACCTAACTCTGCCAAAGATTTTGAAAAAAATGGCTTACGGATTATCTTCCATGGCTACAATGAAGGCCAAAATGGTTGCAAGAACAACCAAACCTCCGAAATATGCTGCATACCCATAATTAGTGAGCCAAAGGATTATATTAAAAAGAAACATGATCCTGTTCCAACAGTAGTTAAATTCCGAAAATTTGTAGACCAACTTTGATATCGCAACAAACCTTCATGGGTTCGAAATCAGAATTAAGGGAGTTACATTACCTTCCGACGTCGGAAATGCACCAAAACGAAAACACGAACGACTGCACAAATCGGAATACTCTATGGCATACGATACCTCCACGTTCGCCCCATTTTGTTGGATTATAGGAGGCCGCTATGAAAAGTGCAAAATTCGGTTAAAATGGGTCGTTCAACAATGCGATGTTTATACATTATTTTTTGGTGACCCCGACATGGTTTGAACATGTAACCTTCTGATCTAGATTGTTGCGTTTTAACAGAAAAGTGAATAGTGCGGGTGCTATATAAAATAAAATTGCGTTACAGACAGTATGCTACTATGACGATCGCGTTCTCTTTGCTAATGAGTCATTTCTCACTGACAGTTCGCTTTAACTATTTTGTAAATTTGTATGATCAAAAACAGATCAGAAATATCGGGAGAATAATTCGACGATGAATAGAATAAAAGAGATCTATTCAAAAGTTGATGATGTGCATTCTCCGTTAGAAGAGGCGTCAGAAGATCCAGAAATATAATAGGAAAGATATAGTTGCAATATAAAACTTGCAGTGCGGTCCAAACTCATTGAATTATTACAAAAAGGTCCTCAAACATTATTGTTTAATATTCGGCATCGGTTTTGGATTGTTGGAGAGAGAAATCTATGTAAACATATCGTGCATGATTGTGTTACATGTTGTAACGCAAAACCTAAACTTTAAAGTTAAAGATTGGGAAGTCTCCCTTAACATAGAGTAATACTCCCATATATTCCATTTTACATCACAAATTAAAGAAACAAATTGTTACTAAATTTTACAACGCAATTTTTGTATCGTTTAGCAGTAAAGCTGTACATATTAAGCTAGTAGAAGATCAGTCATTTATTGCGGCACTAATTTGATTTTTGTCAAATCGAGGTTTTTGCTGGAGCAAGAACTGGGTTGCAAAAATGGCCTTTAATCAAATTTCCAAAAATAAAATTATTAATTATTGCGTGAAGCACATACATAACTAATTGGCATGCTATTCTTAAGTTCTCACATTTTGGAGGATCGTGGAAGTCCGCAGTGAAACGTGCAGGAAGTCAACATGAGAGTAATCAGGGGATTCCCCAAAAAATACCACATTTTTATTATTATCAACCCAATTGGAATGATGAGTTGGATTCGGTATGAAGGTTCATTTCATGCGCTCAAATGTTTGTAGTTAAATTAATAAAATAAAAGAATTAAAATTAAACGAGAAATATAAAAATTAATACCATAATTATTAATTAATTTATATCGATTAATTAATTTTTATACTGTAAAATTTCTATAAGAAATTTATTTAATTTAAACTAATAGTTTTTATATTTTGATTGCATTTTTGTTTGTTTAATTAAATATATATATTTATATAGATATTTAAATTAATTAATTAACATTAATCAACTTACCACGTATGTTTTTGTGTGTGTGTGTGTGTGTAAACTAACTAAAATAAATTAAAATTAAAATTATTAAATAATAAAATAAATATTTTACTAATGGTTTAAAAAATGAAATATACACATCTAAAATTTAGTATAATGTTAATTAAATTAGTTTTTTTTGTGCTATTTTTTATAATTTTTTTTTATGTTAAATTTAATTTAAATTAATTTTTTTTTTGGAAAAAATGCACCATCATAATTTTTAATTTTATTTAATTTATTTTTTTCTGTTACATATTTAATTAATTTAAAAAAATATAAATTAATTTTTGGTTAACGAAAAAATAAAAAAATTAAATTAAAAATTTTAATCAAAACATTTTTTTTTTTTATATAATATTTTTTTTAGTATAAGTAATAAACAAAATATCGTCACACTGTAGTTTCCCGATCGACATGTATAAATTCGACGGGTTGAAGCCCGTGTCAAGAGCCCGGTTCCATAAATAATGGATCTTTTTTAATTTCATTTTTAAGCGTACCGTTTAGCACCGATGGTGATTTTGTGTGAAACGATTTTTTTCGTTTCCGTATCAAACCAAACAGACAAAATAGTATGCATGCAGCAATTGCGGCTGCGATACAACCTAGTGCGGCAAATATACCACCGGGTAATTCTAATAGTCTTCGTGCTGTACCGCATTCTTCCTCCGATTCATCATAGCCGGATGGACAATTGCGTCGTCCTAATTAAAAAGAATACCATAATGGATATCCGCCACCAAACGACATGCACTATATAAATTAACTTACCGTCACACCAAAGCACGCTCGAAATACATGCGTCAAGTTCCGGGCATTTATGTTCACATTCTTTTGTTTTTGGAAAAAGACCGAATTCACCTAATGTTTCGTTAGCCGTAAAATTAGTTTGCATATCTAATTGCTGTATGAGCGATGATTTTGTTCGCTGAATTTCTAACCACGAGAATGCTATACTACCGATTTCGCGTAATACCGGCTCCAAAACCATACTCGTTGGTTTTGTATTGAATAGCGTCGGTTGTGGTGCCGTCCAATCTTCGCTGAATATATGCAATGAAGTTTGTGGTTGTGTCGGTATCGATGGGCAAATTACCCGCATCACTTTTAACGGTCGGCCAGAGTAAATAATTAACCGATTTCTAGTATTACAGCGTAATGCATCCTCGGACGATGGTTCGACGAGCAAAAAACTTCCCCACGTCTGCACAAATATACTTCGATCGTTGGTTTGCGTCTCAATATACCATGGTTGACCTTCACACGTGGAGTCTTGCGTTTTTAACGGATATTCAATGTCGTCTTCACCCCCGGAACCTTTTAGTTTTAATTTTTTACGACAATCGGGCACCCGCATAAATTCGTATGACGCATGAAAATATATGTCAGCAAAATCTTCACTCACATTCAGTCTCGTTACCGTAAATGTGATTTCCATTGTTTTCGAATTCGATTGAAACGTCAATGGCGCGTTATATATACTACTTGTGTTGTCACAAAAACAACCTAACGGTATTTTAACGTCTCGATATGGAACATCGTAAATACGTAATTCTGATACTCTCGTATCAGGATCATTATCGACCGGAATACATTTTGGTCGCCCTGTATGAAAATCCGAATCTGTTGTACATGTTGCCGACTCACCGAACGAGACATTGTGCAGCACGAAACGTATCTGAAAATTTGATAGTATAAAATTGTTGGTAACTGATTAAAATTTTGGTAAATATAAAGTACTAACCCGTTCGCCAACATTAGCTTCGAAGCGATAAAGACACGTAATATTTTTGGCACCGCCACGTCCATGTAGAAAAACATCGCGTGGGGAATGAAAATCACCCCTGCGTTTGCGAAATATACGCGAACACAATGTTGGCACTGGGTCTTCACCTTTTCGTCCCGTCCACGGTTCACCACCCAAATCAGTATCAACAAATTCATAATTTAGGCTAAATGACGCGGGATACAGTGCCGTCCCTGTATGCGAATGAAATTCAATTTTTAAGTCATTCCCACTACTGACGTAACTTTCAAGCGGACTACACGGTCGTAACTTGTGTTCGCTTGTTTGCAATGCCGTATGATCACACAATTTTGGCGTTTCGTTATCGTACAACTCAACTATTAGCTTACGGCTACCCATTTTACTTTCGGGGAACATTTTTTTGGGCGCTTTCATACTTTGCACCGTTTTCATTTGGCTCAAATCGACCGAATTACTTGGCTGTTGTGCATTTGCATCTTTTTCGATACTAAACGGATTTTGATATTTTGTATTGGCAATATAGTTAAACGAGTCTTTCGATCCTGTCACTTGTATGACATTCCCAAATTTATCGTATTTTTGTGATGTGGTTGATGACGATGACGGTGATGTCACGGAACCAGAACCACCTATCGTAGTCGTCGACGTTTGTAGTCCAACATATTTGTTATTTTGATCGAATATCGTATTGCTTGTTGGTCCATAGATGTACGTATCGACCGGGTTCCATACATTATCGACATTAATTTTAATGTTTTTCGGTGGATAGTTTACGTTCTGCGATGAGTAGTAGTAGTAGTTTGAATTTTGTACTGTGGAATTTTTAATGAAAGTAGACGGAGTGGTAACTTTGATATTATTGCTGTTTGCGTTGTTGTTATACGTTATCGTTCCATTGCTTTCCCAAATGCGAAACCTAGTGATCCACGGGGGAATATCAGCCTGGAAATTATATAAAATTAGAAAATTGGAAAATTATGGTAGAAAACGAGCAGTAGTTTAATAAACAGCATAACATTGTTACATAATATTCTGCATTCAATATCTATAGGTACATGTTATATTAATTGTTAAAATGTTGACATGTAGATGTCATTAGTAAAAAAGTACAAATCTATATGGTTTGTAAGTGAGAAAACACTAATAACAAAAAGAGATGGAAATTAATAGGTATATCCGGCATACGAGCCGGACGTCAAAGAGAACGAACACGAGTTTTATTTAAATTTACATCAATCACAAGAACCTAGATATAACAACAAGGTGTCAGAAGTTAAAGTTTTTATAAATAATTATGTCAAGTGAAACAAATTAGTATTTTGTTAAAATTTTTTGTAAAATTTGTCAATCAAAATAGTATAAACATAGAATTGAAATGTCCAGCGAGTGTAAGGCATGGCTTCAAAAGCAATGATTTCAAGTAAAACGAAATGACAAAGGCGAAGAGGAATATTTGACATTATAAAAAAAATTATAGTAAATCAAAAGGAGGTACTAAGGCGGGAAGACGTTTTGAAAATTATTCTAAAAGTGTCAAGAATCATGATTAAGGCAAATAAAGAAGTAAAAAAAGTAACTGCGGTAATAGAACCACCTTGAATTGTTGTCATATTCATCGTTACTTTTTTCTTTTGTCGCATCATCTGCCACATTATCGGCTGTCCGTACGTAATACCATTCGAATGCATTTGTCAACTCCTGAACTTTGCCAACTCTCTGAGCGACGAAAACTTTGAATTGTTTAGCATGTGACTTAATCCAATAAAAAGTATTTTCTGAATCAATCCAAAGATATGTCGCATCTATGTTGAGATTTAGCGATTTTCTTAAGGACGTGGCCAACCTTGCATCCAAAAGAGCCGCTTGTAACTGGAGTCTGGGAATAGACATCGGCTTAAGAGGTGCCACGCGGGACTTTGCGTTTGAACCGCAAAAATGCAACAGCAGCAAATGTATCTTGAGATGCGTCACAAAACCCAATTTTTCCACATGTCATACTGTCGTTTGGTGGTTTCGTCATCCCAGTTGATGGTAGTTTCCCATATTTTTTGCAAGAGAATTTTTCCGCCAGTTAGAATATTTGACAGTCCCAAAAGAGTCCCAAAAGATCGAAAATCGACATAATTATTTTCAAAACTTCTCGCTTCGTCGGTCGTCTCGACAGGTTGATGATGTCTGGTTGTATTTTGGTGAAGTTTAAATTTTACTAAAAATTATCAGTTTTGTAGTTCCACCACATTCCTAAAATTGGCTCTATTTGTCGGTTGCTATCGAGATTTAGTTGTTCACCGTTGTTTTCACTTAAATTACTGTTGATAGTTTCCAAAACAGCTTTTGAATTGGAGACCCAATTGCAAATCACAAAATTGCATTTTTTGTGAACATCAATGTCGTCTTTGATTAGTTGACTCGCGGGCATTTTGATTTTTTACTTCCTGAGTCAGGCACGGACCGCATGTGGAACCAAAAAAATACCACTTGAATCTCAAAAATGTCTGGCTCTCGATGTCGATCCATGGTCGGTCTTCGGCACGAACTTTGACTTGTACAAACATTTCTTTTATGTCGGCGACGAATGCGACTGGTTGGATGCGGAAATTAATCAGGATGTTTGGTAATGAATTGTACAAGTCGGGTCCAGATAATAAGAAATCATTTGGACATTTCCCGTTGGATTTGGATACGATCCGCAGTTTGTTTGGCTTGTTTGGATTTACCACTCCGAAGTGAGGAAAATACCATGATTTTGGATTTGCCCTATCGATGTCATTTGTGGATTTTTTCTTCAAATATTGTTTGTCGATGTACACTTTCATTCCCTAGGAATACAGTGCTGCATAATTTGAATTTCTATCCATTTTTCTCTCCAGACAGTGTAAACGAGAAATGGCAGTGAATTTATTCTCAGGGAGATTTGGGCAGTCGTCTTTCCATAAAAGTCCACATTCAAATCTTCGACTAACTATATGTTGAATTGTGTGTTCTAGGATCTTGTTACATCGTTTGTCGTCTACAGATAATCCGAGTTCTGTCTCGGGCTTTGTTCCACATGATTCGAACTTCCACTGCTCTTTTACTAAATCGTGTAAAACGTTGATATCGTCTCTCTCTCTGTTTGAGATTTGTCGGTTTAGAAAATATGGTAGGTGTAATCCGGAATGTCATCGGGCTCGTCAATACTCCCATGAGCTACCCAACCCAGTAAGAGTTTGCTCATGGCAGAACCGTTCCAGAAGCGTATATGGTTTTACGGTTGACAATCACAGATTAATTGTCTTGTCCAATCAGAATTACCGGTGTCTCGTTGTTGAATGAAACTTTCGCGACATTTGGTGAATATTTAAAATATTTTTCGATTTGATAGAATTCGATTGATTGTGTTGGTAGCGAAAGGCCTTTTATTGTCTTAACGTGACGTAGAACGTAGGGCTTCGCCTGGTCGTAGTTTCCGCTAATTGATACACTAACTGTTTTTGAATCATTTTGCTGGTTCACTTGGTTGTTTGTCCATTGTATCTTGAGCGATTGAATAGGACCGTCCAATCCCAACTTATTGGTTATGTCTTAGTCGATAAGTGAAACAGTCGATGCGTCGTCCAATAACACAAATGTTTCAGTTGTCATCTTGGGTCCCTTTAGTTTAACAGTAACTATTTTGAGCACCCTGCGCGCGGTATTGTCTACGTAGCAATTTATGTCTGCCGGCGCCTCAAGTACTTTATCATTATTTGTTTTATGGAGTAACTGATGATGAGGGCGGCTGCAGCTGTTAATGCGGCAACTTTTTTGCTGTTTGCTAAATTTCAGTATGTGCTCTGAGCTTAGACACGAAAAACGACGTGGATTTTTTGTGATAAAATCCCATTTTCGATTGACATCAGATTTTTGAAATTTAGCAAATTCACTTAATTTATGAACAGTTGTCTTACAGAACTGATATTGTTTTTGGGCGTTGTTGTTGACATATATGTCACATATTTTTTGAATGCACCTTTGTTTTGGGGTTTATCGATTTCCACCTGTTTCTTTGCGGAAGGTGTCACCAGTTGACTCGATGCATTTGCTTTTTTTCCAATCCATCTCATGAATTCCAAAATTTAGCGGTTCTTTGTCGAGAAGTTCGAAATATTCAATGAATTGTAAGGCTTGAGTGGTTGGAATATTTAATAAGATGTCACGGAAAAGCAATGGATTTCGTAGATGGTCATCCTCATTCAAAATTTTCCGCGTTGATACAAAAAATGTCAAAAAATCATAGAAATCAACCAATGATTCCGGTCTATCTTCCGTGACAACTGGAAGATCTGATAATATCCAGTAAGTGATATACAATAAAATCGGACCGTCCGAATCTATTTTGTAATATTGTTAATATCCCATTGACATTTCCCGGCAATATCATTAAATGATCGACGATATCTTTGGCTTTGCCGCGAAAACACTTCCTAATTAGTCGATCTTGATTTTCTGAATTTGAAAACTGGCAGTCACGTGTTGAATTCTCGAATTCCGCAATAAAATGAGGCCATCTTAATGGCTCTCCACTAAATATAGGCAAGTCGTGGTTGACTGCCTGTCGAGCAATGAATTTTTCCATTAAATTTTCATTTTGCCTTGTTTCTTGTTCAAAATAGCAAGGATTCACACCATTGGTTGTCGTCTTAAATTTGATGTATTGCCGACAACGTATTCGACCCATGGTTTGAGTTTTGGCTGTCGATTAATTTTTTTATTATCTATAATCCAGTTATCTACCTTTGTCGCATTGATTGTTACGTCGTCTATAATTTTTGTAATAGCAAGCTCTGTTTGCAGCTCGATTAATTTTTTATTGATGGCATCTTTCTGTTTCAGAACTGCTTTTTCTTTCTGTAGCATTTGCATCCTTGATGTTAATTCAATTTGCTTGATTTTGCGATCATTGGCAGTGGATCGCTTTGAACCTTTTGACTGTGTACTGGACCGTATTGTATTTCTTTTGTCACGGTCATCGATTGCGCCCGTATTTGTCACCTTCTCGGATGTATCGATTTTGTCATGACCATTCACTATAGTACTGCATGCACCATTACTGGGTAATCCTGTCTTTCCTTGAATTACCCAGTTGTCTACCGAAGTAGTGTTACTATTGAGGGACATCACAAGATAGTTTTGTCTCGATAACTGTCTGTTGAACTGTTGAATTTCCAATGAGCTACTCAAAAATTTGGCTTCGAAGAACCATAAATGTTATTGACTTTTGTCGGATGTTTTTTCTTCAACTACTTATTGTCGACTGGTTTTATATATTTTCTAACAAAAAAATGGCAAACAAAAAACAAAAGGTAAAATTACATAAAAAAAAAAATGAAAAGGAAAAATGAGTGAGGTAACGTGCAACATGACGTGGAATCCATAACAACATGTAAGTGCGCTGGCCCTGTCTCGTTTTTCAAACCGATATTAATCGGATGACACAGCACAACGAGCAAGTTCTGCAAACGTTTTTTGTAAAAGGTTATAATTTGTACTGGTGCATTTCTATAAATGTTGTGTCCTTTTGATAGAGATGTCAATCAGTTGGGACTTGAATCATGATTCATGTGATTGACACTCGTAACTTGACGGGGTGGTCAAGAAAGAATTATTTAATTCGAGATACTAATCCACCTTGTTGTACATGTTTCCAACCGCAATATTTCCAAACCTAAAAACTTGCTAAGATGCTATCGCGTTTTACTTATAAGGAACACAAGCTAAACATTTCCAATTTGATTAGATAATTTTAAAGGCTACTTCCAACTTTTTATTATTATTAATCACGAACGTATTATGATTACAACTCGACAAATTATCTAACTAGTAAGGAACGACCGCATCTCCATATAAATTCTAAAATCTTATCAAATTATATCCATATTGATTTGGCTGTCAATCAACATAAATATCCAATCGGGTAAATCGGGTGTGTTTATTATAATAAATTAGATTAATCGAATTCATTCAACGTTATTGGTTTTTTGACATCTAGAATCTGTCACCATCCATCGCACCATATAATTTTATACAATCAACAAAAAATCAATAATTGGGGCGACAATTATGTATATGTATGGTGTCGTCGTACACAATTTGTCTAAATTCTAACTCCCACTAAATATTATTTGGTGTGTCCCCAAGTTTTTGAATCTCGTTTATGTAAATTTCATAACCCCAAATGGAAAATTATATATTCAGTACTACATAAAAAAAAAATTCTATGTATGTATGCATTAGTGTAAGCCTATTAGTACATAATGAAAAACACATAGAAATTATATCCACATTGTTATGTTACAACAAGATGATGATAACAAAAATGATAAACATAACACTTTTTTTTGTAGGTTTTTTAATATGTACACATAAATCCATTCATCATAAAATATGCAAAATTTATGTGTATCATGTATATTGTACATACCCGTCCTAATGTTGTGTTATCGGCAAACGGTGGCTGTAATATTTGTAAATTATAGCTTGTGAAATATATCCAGATCAGGTCGGTTGAATGGCCATGAAAAAAATATGTACACGTTGTATTTGGTGGTAGAGTGTGGCGTGGACTTAAAATTTTACCCATCCGACCACGTCTAGACATAAGCACATCATCTGCAAAAAAAAAAAAAATTATAAATTATTTTACGAAAATAGAACGTAATTCAAGAATCAATCAGATTTATTTATAAATATCGCTTGTACATGGTTTTCTAATAGGGGTGTTTTTTCTTTGATATAAAATGTGAAGGTAATATTTTGTTCTCAACCCCCATTTCATGGTTGAAAAAGTCAGCATCAAAATAGCACATGGATAACTGAATAAATTTGAATCAAAAGGTACCGTTATTTGATTGAAAGAACCCTCGTGCCTTTAAAATTCAAGACATGAAACCACTGTCAATAAAGCTGTCAATTAAGAGCCCGGAGTTAATACTATGCACCCCTAAAAATTAATGGTTTAATTAATGGTTTAAATTAATGGAATAGCTAGCGTGAACTCCTTGTAGACTGGGCCCTTACATCTCCGCTGTCTGTATTTGACAACTGCCAATTTGACACATGTTGCTCAATAAGTAGATCTCTGATAAGTTCCTTCCTAAATGTCGAGTACCGCATCGATGTTATCAAATGACCAAATAGGCCTATGTATGAAGACAAGTTGCATTTCGGTGACTTCTTTAAATAAGTTACGTAAATGAGTCTTATTGCTGAGTGGTTGTAATCTTAAGTCTTAAGCCTTCCACTATTTGGGCTTTTATAGTCTACAAATTGGATTAGTAGCACTTGAATAAAAAAATGAAAACCTAACATAGCACGACGTTAGAGTTGTCCATTGGCCGAAATTAGATTAAGGTCTTATCTTAAGGAAAGATACATGCCTCCATTACAATCTACTGAAACCAACAATGGGGAAAATATTATGCTCTAACGTGATCAGTATTAAACGGATGAGTGTGCCGAGCCAAAAGGATACAACATTTCAAAACATAACAGTAAACTCATATGATTTTGTAATAGTCAGATGTGCTAAGAATATCATCTGATAAATTAGAATTTAGCCAGCATTTCATTTGAGAACGCATCAGGAGAAAATTAAAAATAATTTATTCCTGATTTTTGGAAAAAATTTCATCGGCAAGTACTTCACCTCAATGAACCATTACCGCAAAGATTAACATACCACCTTTTTCGGAGTGGCAATCATTTTGTTGTCTTTTCTTTGGTATACCATACACGAGTCGACATTACTGAATCCAGTAAAAAAATGACAATACGAGAAAGTATATTTGAGGGGCGAAGCATCAGTAGTATTAAAGCATAAATGAAGCAAACTTAATCGATGCATTAAGTAACTTCATCGGTTCGTTAATACCGTTTAATGTTCCGCATTTGATTGAATTCGAGTTTGGAGACAAGTTTTTGTAATCGAGAAATGAGTGCCAATATTGTAAAGGATGTTTCTGGGTCTACCAAACGTTTAGTCCAGATTATTAAAGCCTTTCTTTAATTTTTTAAAGACCTTCTAAGATTTCTTTAATCTACTGAAACCTAGACAGTTTAACAAAGACGGCCCACCATTGCAGGGAACTATTCTAGGTTGGGTTATTTCCGGAGAATGCTATATTTAAATTCAATTTAAATTTAAGTTACCGAGCAAGTGGTTAGATCTAGTGGTTGGGGCTGTGGTGCTTGGAGTGTGAGGTACGAAGTTCGAATCCCAGTAAGCCTAGGTTGTAACTTTTCACACGTATACGATCTGTGACAATAATGAACACAACTTTGACCCGCTAAGGCTGTGTAGAACTTCACGGACCATGGAGCTATGCAATGCACAGGTGGTATAATGTATTTGTGTATTTGGGTTGAATGAATTAGTGTCGAAAAGTGACAGTTTATATCATAACTTGGAAGAAAACACTCCGTTGTTTCTGGGAAATAGTATCAGTTCCAAACTCTAAGACCAGCTTGGCCCCAGAAATAAATATTTTGTGAGACCCATATGACAAATTCAAACATTTATTGTGACTTATTGTGAAGTTGTCCTTTAAAATATCACAGAAAATCATGGGGAAATAATTAAATAGCACCATTTAAAGACTGAAAAGATTCAAGCATCAGTTTACATATAGTCCAGAGTTCCATGCACTGTACCAAGACTTCATGGTGGATTATCACTGACTCAATCACATGGAAGAAATGAACGGTGATTCGCGCTAAAAATGCAGATTCAAAAATGTCATAAAAGCCATAAGCGAACACCGGCAAGGTGAATTAAAAATAGTTAAAATACTTGGTATTAACTGGAATTACCGACCAATTCACGTTTACGAATAAATCATTTACGAAAGAATAGAATAGTTTCTGAAGCCAGTCGTTTCTGGGATCCTCTTGGATGGATAGTTAATCTTAACTGGGAAGACCCGTTTTCCGAGGAAGGTTCCAATCAATAGCATAAAACTCAAAGTAAATTTCAATGTTAAAATGATTTTAATATACGAATATGTATCCTGTCAAGCAAAATAAATACAATTTAAATTCACGGATTCTCGGAAGCCATAGTCAAAACGCATTTGAACCAAAGCAAAAATGGCCCCAATCAAGCAAGTTTACCTAGACGTGAACTTTGTGCTTACATGTTACTAACTAACATACTAAAGTCAATCTAGCATACAATACTAATAAAGCAATATGTAAAGTTTATGGTTGAACTAACCCTTATGATTTTAGTTTGAGTTCTAGTTATTCTAGACGTTGGAGCACCTTTACAGGTTTAAGTACTTCAGAAATAATATCCACAGTATAACGAAATCAGTGTCAATCTATCAACGACTGGCAATTTAAAAAATAAAATTATGGCAGCAAATAATTTACTTTCCACGCCATTTTTAATATTCCAAAATTGGTCCTTCGAGCTGAAAAATTTGATTTATAAGCTCCGATTAGTTTGTTAAAAGATTGGTAATATGCAAAGTCAAAGGTCACTGGTTTCTTGACGTGCATCATATTACGCAATTCATAAAGGACCTGGCTGGGGGAAATTCTAATCGAATTTTTCGTTTGAATTCTAAACTTTGAATGAAGCAATTTCGTTTTTCTGATTAGGTGCCATATAAAAGCTTTTTGTTTGATGCGACTTATCGATACCATTGATAATGCACTGGAGACAGTTTTATCTTCTATTTTAGGCCTAATGCGCCTTTCTAATCAGTTTTGCTAGTACTTTGTTTAAAATTCTACCGCAGACAACAATAATCGGTAAAATTTTTTGTCCTTAACTTTAAATATCGAAGTCCGTGTCATGTTGGGGTTATCCAATAAGAGGTTTCATTTTGATATTAAAAAAAACGAGTATTTTAAAAAAAAAAATCAATGACCAATTCGCACATTTGCAGTTATATGTTCTCGGTAACTGCACGAATTCCATCGTTAAGGTCTCGATTGTGAAGCATTGGCATAGACCTTATCTTTCACGCGGGCCTCAAAGAAAAAAGTCTAAAGGTGTTAAATCACAAGATCTCGGTGGTCAATTGTGATCATCTTATTGCGAAATAATACAGTCAGGAAACTTTTCTTTCAAAATTGCGATAGTTTCGTTGCTTGTGTGACGCGTAGCGTCGTCTTGCTAAAAATAAACGTCGTCCACATCAATATCTACCAATTCCGGTCATTAAAAATAATTAGTCATAGCTCGGTAGGGCAATCCATTCACCGTAACAGTTGCACCAGCCTCGTTTTCAAAAAGTAAGGTCCAATCACACCATCAGATTGATGAGCAATATTCTCAGTTGTTCTTGTACAACGCACACGGTTTCGATTCTTCACATCACTAACTTGTCCCAACAGCTTTAATTCCACCAGTTTCACTATTGCCGGCCGAGAAGGTGCTTCACGACGACCATAAAGTGCTTTAGTTTTGCAAACTGTGACTGCAAAATTTTCACCATTTTTGTAGTGAATTTTAACAATTTCAATGCGTTGTTGAACCGTGTGTCGTACCATTTTTAGCAATGGCGTAGTTTTTACTTGTCAAATGTCAAAAGACGACAGCTTTAAAATTGACAGCTGCCCAAATAGCAGGCGATTCAAAATGAAACTTCTTATTGGGTCACCATATACCATAGTTTCATTAGCTGTTATTGATGTTGATGCTTGTTAACCACATGACCGATAGTGTAACAGTTTGTTGTCACGTTTGAATAGCCATAATTCTTTGCTCTTTCATTTTGTTTCTCTCAAAACTGAACTTTTGTCAAAGTTTACCCGCTTTCAGACTGCAGAGATGTGCATAGAGGATCTATCCTACGAGGAAATTGCACTGGCGATGCAGATACTAAAAGGATACCGTTCTTCTGGGTTTGATTGAAAAGGAAATCGCTTAAAATTCGAAAATTAATTATCACGGCCTAGTTAAACTTTGCACCGTATAGAAATTATTGTTTTACATAATATTGGAGACAATCACGCTCCTAGTGGAGGAAATTTAGGTGACCAACAAGTAAGATTTCATCTCGATCATTTTTTCTAAATATTACAAAACATCTCGTAACGGGAGTTGTGAGATCTCCAACAAGCCTAAATGACTCAATCCATCGAACTTATTGTTTGTTTTGTGATTTATGGGAAGACCTGACAAATATGTGCGTTTATGTAAAATGACCGTAATGCAATCATAATGCTGTGTCAAAGTTAAGAACAAGCTATCAGGAATTTTTGCAATTAGTTCTGGTGTACGGTAAGGAGATCTGTCTCCGATACTCATCAATCTCATGTTAGTATTTATCGTTCTTAAAAGTGAAATACCTCAGGATACCATCTTTGGCGCAACGATCTTTGAAAGAAATGCCGCAATTTGGCAGACTCAGAGGTTGCTTTCGCTGACAATGGCTCCTCGAGGTAGAGAACGAATTCTTAACCAACCGAGCCGGATTGTTGATACGGTACGGGCCAGTCTTATTATTATTATTATGCTCTTCCAAAGGGACTCATATTTTTTAAAATCGACGTTTTCAGATGATCATTTAAAATTTCATCTCATCCCATATTTCCGGCTAATTCAAGTGAAGCTGTACTCTTTTCAATTTACCAACCAACCATTTTAAAAAATATGTAAAATAAAACAATAAATTATATTTATTTTTTCAAATTATTTAAACGCCCCAAATAGTAAACCCTCTACATATTGTACTAAAAAGCATACATCCAGGGGGTATTTTAACACCATAAATTATGATATCAAAAAACATAAATAAAAAAAATTCATGTTCATTACACATAGCTATTTAAAAAATGTCTACTTAAAATTATATTATTTTTCAATCGAAATTGACAAGTGGGAAAATTGAGGTATTTATTAACATTTTGGATGGTACAAAGAAAATTCATCATATACTCATTGGGTGGGAGAGCTAAAGTGCTACTCGTTCGTATCGTTTCAAATTAGTGATACTAACGATGAGATTTCCACGAATTCGTGAATAATAACGAAATTTAATTTTGTTCTTGCAGACAAATACAATTGTGTTGGCGTTTCACTGACCGTAACTAACCTTTTCCAACATTGAATGGTATAATGAAAATAACACACATTCATTAAATGATACGTACCAAGCTTTTTAATATTGTATTTCGCCGAAATGTTACTTGTGTTTTAAGATTCGGTTGATGTATTTTAACGAAATAAAAATGTGATTTCAGGTATTGTCAACTTATATTTTTGCTAGCTAATTTTATTCGCATTTTATTTAAAAAAATTTAAAACAAATCAACTCAGTAATTTCTGGTCAAAACAAAAATAAATAAAAATCTGTGGTGGTGATCTGAATACTGATTGGGCTCAATGATACCTCTGGGAATAGGTTTTGTTTATTGCATAAATTGTCATAAACTTCATTTAAATCGTTCAATTAAATCGATTAAGACTTTGAAATCTAAAACTGTCATTTTAGCTTGAGGCTTCAAAAAAAAATTAAATACCAAGATAACAAAAGCTCTCTCCGTTGTAAAGTCACTTGTTGTATATACATACAAGGCATTTAATTTTTTTATCGAGTTTCTTGAAGAACCATCAGTTTCAATTGATGTTAAATAATGAGCGACTGAAACATTGTGTTTATAGAATGTGGGTGGTCCACAAAATATCCTTTAAACATAACCCTTCATTTACAAAAACACTCACCAAAAAAATATTCAGCTCAATAATGCTTCTAGAAACTGGAAAATTAATACCCCATCTTATTATTATTGGACATAATATATTTTGCACATATGAATCTTTACTTAAGAGCACGGAAGCAGTATTTTATATTTTGGAGAGTTCTAGTTTTAAAACCACCAAGCACCATTGTGATGACATACTTTGGTTTTCTGTTTTGGCTGACTTATTTCTGTGGGTGCGTAAAATATCCCTAAAATCGTTTATTAGTAATTTTAAATGTAGGTTTTCGCTTTTTTCTTCAGCACAATGCAGCAGTCAAGAACACTATCATGGTATGTCAATCATGGCATCACACCCTTTTTCACGTAAAGTAGGAGGCATTGAACAACTCAAATCGGAATCCGTTAAATACTATACTTCTTCACAGGCTGTCATACTCTGTTCGTGATCCGATTTTCCGCAAGCACAGTACTCTCGGCATATCACGCTTGCAAGCAAATCTAAATTTGCATTTTTACTATTTTAGCCACCGCTTTGGTCGACTTTTCAGATAGTCAAGGGCTAAGAATCACGGTTTGAGCAATTCTTGATTCAGGATCCTAACAGAATTTTATGACTGATGCACTATTTAAACGTATAGGAGGCATTCCGGCCAAATCTACTCGATGAGCAAGATTCGATGTTCGATCTATAAATGAATTTCCATATCAATTTCAAGAGCAAAATCTCCGCTTACCATAATCTTTAGTTCATTGTGATATTTCCAGTTGTCCAGTCCCAGCCAACATTAAACTTGCAGACCCACAATTTTTGGGAGCAGAAGTGTATGCTGGTCAACTACAATCGGTAACATAAATTGAATTAGCGAAGAATTTACCGATTCTACAAAACACTGTATTAGGTTGGGCCGTAATTGGAGGTAAAACATCATCATCAATCTCTATAGATGCAGTAATGTGGTATTAACTGATTTTGAAACTCAATGTCTTGATGTGCTATTGGAAGGACTTCGGGGAAGTGATCAATGAGACTTTGTTGATACATTTTCAAGACACAAGTCGGGCAGGTTTGTGGTCAGGCTTCCATTTTCTAATAGTCCTTTAGTATTAAGCAACACGGGCAAAAAATGATTTCTGAACTTAGAGAGCCGATGTTTGCAAAATGTATCGTCAATTACTTCATCATCCGGGCAACCTACAATACCATTGCATTTTTGTCGTTACAATGGACGCTTTCAAATCCACTATTACATTCAAAGAGTAGCTCTACTTAAACTCTGCGACTTGAACTCTGTGTGCCTCCCAAATAGAAATCTATTTTTATAGGACTGATTCTATGATATCATTCTATGATATTTTATGATATTCTATGATATTCTATGATATTCTATGATATTCTATGATATTCTATGATATTCTATGATATTCTATGATATTCTATGATATTCTATGATATTCTATGATATTCTATGATATTCTATGATATTCTATGATATTCTATGATATTCTATGATATTCTATGATATTCTATGATATTCTATGATATTCTATGATATTCTATGATATTCTATGATATTCTATGATATTCTATGATATTCTATGATATTCTATGATATTCTATGATATTCTATGATATTCTATGATATTCTATGATATTCTATGATATTCTATGATATTCTATGATATTCTATGATATTCTATGATATCCTATGATATTTTATGATAATGTATGATATTCTATGATATTCTATAATATTCTATGATATTCTATGAATCAATTTTCAAACTTTTGTATAACAAATCGTGTATCACTCATTCAATCTCAATCCAAATCAAAAATTGCTTGCATGTAGAATCAAGTTTGAATTCAGCAGATTTAGTCTCCAGAGGGTTAACACCTAAATTACTATTATCCTCTAGTTTGTGGTGGAATTCCTAATTTCTCAATTTCACAATTTTTCCTCACAATTTCCATAGGCTAACCATCACGCATTTTATGAATTTTGGAAATTTTCGATTTATGGCGCAAGTCTCACAGTTTTCAAGGGCTAACTATCATACAATTTCTGGATTTGGAAATTTTCGATTAATGGCGTAAATCTCAGTTTTCATAGGCTGGCCACGATTCGCAGTTCAATGGTGTTTGTAACTCGCTTCATCCATAATACACGACAACCGTATGTACAAAGTTCCAGCCCAATAACACCAGACGATTTAGACATAGGTTTAAAGTTGACGTTGGGATATGTACAGAAAGTATCATTTCAGGAAATTTACTATAGGAAGACTAACGGAAAACACGATATTTTTGACCCAGCACTCAAATTATTATCGCTGTTTCTGGATAAAGATAAAATACTTCGTATTGGTAGACGGCTGAGATTTTTATTTTTATTTTACGCATCTAGGCATGCCGGATTTTTCGACAGCGGTCCAATAATCATATTGGCCTATCAACGGCAAACAGCTGGTGTAAAAGTGTGGAATGAATGTATCCTGTGCGCCATGCTTACCAGAGAATGGCTGACTTATCGACAGGGCGCTTTAATGGGGTTGTAGCGGGTGAGTATATATAAAATACTCATCCGTACATATGATCACAACACATATTATTTGTAAATATATAATCAACTTGATTATATATATTTACATCATAATAAAACAAAAACACGACTGTCAAAATTGGTCGTCTATTTTGACAGTCAAGCAATTTCGGAGTTGGATTGCAATGGCTGAGTACACCAGTTCATGGTGTGCACCGATAGATGGTGCGATGGCGAAAAATAAATAGTGAAGACAACTAAGAACGCTAGATGGTGCGATATATTATTTATATTAAACAAGTAAAATAAATAATTGATTCTCGGCCATTCCAATTTGAACCAGCGAGGAAATTACATCGTTCGACCATCATCATCAACAACATCATCATCATAAACAACAACAACAACAATATAATTAAATTTCTTAATTATAATTGTTACATCGCATATTGTAAGTTAATAAATACAGTGCGTACAAATAAAATAAATTAAGTTATTATAATTGTTGTATTGCATACAACAATTATATTTATAAATAGTGAATTTTATTTTCCTATCCCAACTTGGGATAACCTACGGAAACATAGCTTGCTATATTTGGTGACCCCGACGTCCGTTTTTACGGCCAATAATTAAACCACGTGGTTTAAATTATCACGCAACGCGCAGCCTTAATTTATTTTATTTTTTTTGTACATTTGTTTTGTTTTGTTCGACGAAATAGACAACATGTCTATTAATGGTGATGATGACACCAAACTAGAAGTGACCAAGATCTCAGCCACTGGCATTCGTCTCCCAGAATTCTGGATTACTAATCCGGAATCCTGGTTCAAGACGATCGAGATACTGTTCGACGCGAACAAGGTCACGAGTGACAAACAAAAGTTCGCTCAGGCGATCAGTTGTTTGTCTCCTACGCAGGCGGTGATGATCGATGATGTTCTGCAGGAACCTCCTGCAGAAAATAGATACGCACACCTTAAAGCTGTTCTGATCGAGCGAACAACGCTCTCAGACAGAAAGAAATTAGAAGCGCTGCTAGAGAAGACTGAAATGGGCGACCAACGTCCATCGGAAGTCTTACGGCGCATTAAATCACTAGCCACTGGCCGATTTAATGCGACACTTATTACACAACTGTGGATCAGGAAACTACCTGAATTTATTCAGATAGCACTGATCCCACAGCAGGATAAGGAGGCAGACGCATTGTCTATCATAGCCGACCGGCTACACGAGGCAATGCCAACTACACATGTGGTGGGCGCTGTTCACCACGTGTCACGGTCCCGCGAAAGGATGGAGCCTGACCACGTGCCTACTAGACACGATGGGAATACTACAACCTGTAGTACGAGCACCAACGAGCAACTGGCTCGCACGCTCGACAGACTCAATTCCAGACTAGACAGACTAGAACTTCGAGCGGCTAGTCCAGCGACCAACTGGCGAACACGATCACGTACTCCTTCCACTGGAAGGAGGTCGAATTCAAAAATAAGACTAGTCCGCCCGCTACCAGCACGGTGTTATTATCATACAAAATTCGGACACAAAGCCGAATATTGTAAGTTACCATGTGATTTTCCCAAATCACAGGTAAACACAACTGTGAACCACAGGTTCACAAAACAAAAGGCTGTAGTGATGGATAACAATTCCCCAAACTAATAGGTCTATTGGCTGGCGCGGCTGACTATAGACCGAATTACACTAGCCGCCTATTTATAAGGGACAATCAGAACAAACTCACGTTTCTGATTGACACTGGCGCTGATTTATCCGTCATGCCCTATACAACTTGTATTAACCACAAATCCCAAGTCAACACCGACTTAGTTTTGTCAGCCGCCAATGGTACGACTATCAATACCTACGGAAGCAAATTGCTGCAAGTAGATATTGGTCTAAGACGGAACTTTCCGCACGTATTCACGATAGCAAACGTGAATCGTCCTATCATTGGTGCCGACTTTCTTGAGAAATACGGCTTACTAGTCGATCTTAAGAACAGGAAGCTAATTGATCCAGTCACACAACTGTCGATCAATGTGTCACAGACACTAGCGAACACACCTTCGCCCAGGAACTTCCTGATTGACAACGGGTACGGCAAGCTATTAAAGAAGTTTCCTTCTTTAACAGCTCCGCCGAATTACAATTCTCCCGTTAAGCATAATGTAGTACACCACATAGTGACTACAGGACATCTACCGGTGTCCAGACCAAGAAGATTGGATCCGATCCGACACAAAGCGGCTACAACGGAATTCCAACATATGATACAACTAGGTATATGTCGGCCATCGGCATCGCCAGTATCATGTCCACTACACTTGGTTAAAAAGAAGAATCAAGACTGGAGACCATGTGGAGACTACCGCAGGTTGAATATGGTAACGGTACCTGACCGTTATCCTATTCCCCACATCCAGAACTTCTCCATGCACCTACAAGGTTGCAAGATATTCTCGAAGATCGACTTGGTCCGAGCTTATCATCTTATCCCAGTTGCACCTGAGGATATTCACAAGACGGCAATCACTACTCCATTTGGTTTATTCGAGTTTACTCGAATGCCATTTGGACTTCGCAACGCCGCACAGTCGTTCCAACGATTCATCAACGAAATCGTGAAGGATCTCGACTTTGTGTTCGTCTACATTGACGACATACTTGTAGCTTCAACTTCGGAAGAACAACACATGTTTCACCTGGAAACATTGTTTCAGAAACTTTCTGAATACGAGGTGAGCATCAACAGTGCGAAATGCGTTTTCGGCACTAGCTCTCTCGACTTCCTTAGTCACAAAATTACTCCGAATGGTATTCTGCCGTCCACTGAACGAATTAACGCCATTCGGGAATTCCCAGCTCCACAAACAATCCGGCATATACAGCAATTTATCGGCATGATAAATTACTACCACAGGTTTATGCCTAGGATAGCGGAAACCTTAGGTCCTATCCACACTCACTTGGCTACTTTACTAAAGAAGCCCAAGACGCCGAAAAACTTCTTCTGGCCAGACGAATGTCAACAGGCATTCGACAAGCTAAAAACCATTTTAGCAAACATTGTACTATTGGCACATCCAATACATGACGCTAAACTTAGTGTCACAACCGACGCCTCAAGCACTGCTGTAGGCGCCGTGTTGCAACAATGTAACAATGGGGATTGGGAGCCGCTTGGTTTCTTTTCGAAGAAACTTTCGAATGCTGAGACAAAATATTCCGCATTCGATAGAGAGCTACTAGCTATCTACCAAGCAATTAAACATTTTCGATACTATGTCGAAGATCGAGATTTTACAGTCTACACCGACCACAAACCGCTCACTCGAGCGATTCAATCCAAGGCTGAGCGCAACCCGCGACAAACTCGCCACTTGGATTTTGTGTCTCAGTTTACGACTGACATACAACACATCCAAGGCAAGGATAACGTGGTAGCCGATACACTGTCTCGAGCATCAAACCACGAAACTTCATCTGTCGAGACTCACTTCGACATGAAGCAAATTGCAACATCGCAAGAAACCGACACGGAACTTCAGGATATACTTTCTGGTTCCGCAAAACGATCTAATTCCACTTGGAAATTAGAACGCATTAAATTAGCTGACTTAGCTATTTACTGCGAAATCTCAACGGGCAACAACCGCCCGTATATCGCAGAACCACTGCGACGAAACATATTTAATGCACTGCATAATATATCGCATCCAAGCATCCGAGCCACTCGGAAGTTAATATCTACTAGATATTTCTGGCCCAGTATGAATAAGGACGTGGCCCACTGGGCGCAATCCTGTTTGTCCTGCCAAAGATGCAAAGTCACAAGACATACTAAATCCCAACATGGGCATTTCAGCGTTCCACCGGGACGTTTTGAACATATCCATTTAGATATAGTGGGACCACTTCCACCTTCTAATGGATACACATATCTACTCACCTGTGTCGATCGTTTCACACGATGGCCAGAAGCGTACTGCATACGAGACATCACTGCAGTTACGATTGCCCGAACATTTGTTGAGAACTACATCTCCAGATTCGGAGTACCGGTTAACATCACGACCGATCAAGGTGCACAGTTTGAATCCAAACTGTTTGGTGAGCTAACTAAGCTACTTGGTTCCAACCGGATCCGAACCACCTCGTACCATCCTCAATCAAACGGTATGGTTGAGCGTTTTCATCGCCAGCTGAAAACATCACTAAAATCCCGATGTAACACTGTTCATTGGAGCTCCGAGATACCCATAGTACTACTAGGTATCCGAGCTACTGTAAAAGAGGATCTCAAATGTTCCCCAGCTGAGCTTGTCTACGGACAAACACTGAAGCTGCCTGGCGAATTCTTTGTAGATAACCCTATTTTACCTCTCAGTACAACTGACACTATGATCGAACAACTACGATCATGTATGAGCAACCTAGTGCCCAAAAACACTCGTGTAGCCAAGCAAACGGACATACATGTCCCGAAATCACTAGACACTAGTGATTTTGTGTTTGTTAGAGTAGACAAAGTGCGCACAGGTTTGACACCGCCATACGATGGCCCATACAAGGTTATTCGACGTTTACGGAAACATTTCGTACTTGACGTCAAAAACAAACATCAATCTATCAGCATTGATAGATTAAAACCGGCATTCGGAATTCTTTCTTTCGCTGAGAAACTTTCTCCAACAAGAAAACTCCGAACAGTCCGCATACAAGTGTGAAACTTTCACATGTTAAACAACTTCCTAAAAATAAGACACTGTCAGTAATAGGAAATGAAGCAAACAATTGCTAGAACAATACAAACCTCGGTTGTAACTATCTCTAGTTCCCGTGTGCAACCACGGTCGAGATAAGCTTTATCTCCCGTGGGCCGCTAAACCATAGCCTGAGTAACATGCATAATTACACAGCAAATAACATGGTAACTTATCAAGTACCAAAACTATTATATATATTTGGTCAATTGCAGATGTCGAAAACTGCAGCAATAGCGACTATGGATGTCGACAAAGATGATTTGCTAACGCTGACCGAAATAAGGCAAAAGACGCTACTAGCTAGCATTAATGCAGCTACTTCGGCAGCACCAAAACAACCACCACAGGTGGCAAAGGTGACCAAAATTCCAGCACCGCGAAGTTTGCCGAAGGGCATGATATTAAAAAAACGAGCTCACGTTTCATCAGAAACGCAAACTGAGCATACACCGTCGACACGTCCAACTAGGACGGTAGCAACCCAAACATTGGGATCAAAAACAGCAAAAAGTGGTCCTCCACGTACGACCGAACAACGTTTGGCTCGTATTGAGTGGATTCTGGCTCGCACGCAGTCATTACCACAGGTATATAGGCAAGCTGTACAACGTCCCACTATTTTAGCGACAAGAACTGCCACACGCAGATCGCGTCGTCGTCGTCAGAAAAATAGACAAACAATTGTGCAGTTACACAGGCCAGAGGCACCGGTCCCGGTAAAACAAATACCAACACAAACAATATGTTTTTACCACAACAGACACGGTGCGGCAGCACAACACTGTGCACCACCGTGCACATTCCAATACGACAAATTGTTGGAAAATGGGAGCAACACTGTTGCTCTACCAGCGTAGTAAGACAACACTGTTGTTTATGCAAGAACGGTGGCAACTAACATAGTTCACGTCACCACGGTCGAGACACAAATGTCTCCCTTACGAAACAACACTGTTGTTTCTAAACACACGGTTGCAACTAACATAGTTCCCGTCACCACGGTCGAGATATACTATATCACCCGTTGTAAACTATAAACTTTGCCTAAGTAGTTTCCACCACAGGGGGATGCTTACTCGGGGCGAAGTCATGTAGCGGGTGAGTATATATAAAATACTCATCCGTACATATGATCACAACACATATTATTTGTAAATATATAATCAACTTGATTATATATATTTACATCATAATAAAACAAAAACACGACTGTCAAAATTGGTCGTCTATTTTGACAGTCAAGCAATTTCGGAGTTGGATTGCAATGGCTGAGTACACCAGTTCATGGTGTGCACCGATAGATGGTGCGATGGCGAAAAATAAATAGTGAAGACAACTAAGAACGCTAGATGGTGCGATATATTATTTATATTAAACAAGTAAAATAAATAATTGAGACTCGGCCATTCCAATTTGAACCAGCGAGGAAATTACATCGTTCGACCATCATCATCAACAACATCATCATCATAAACAACAACAACAACAATATAATTAAATTTCTTAATTATAATTGTTACATCGCATATTGTAAGTTAATAAATACAGTGCGTACAAATAAAATAAATTAAGTTATTATAATTGTTGTATTGCATACAACAATTATATTTATAAATAGTGAATTTTATTTTCCTATCCCAACTTGGGATAACCTACGGAAACATAGCTTGCTATAGGGTAACTGTGCTGATCCATTATACATCCAAGATCACATTTGTGGCAAGGTTCTTACAAAATCATATCTGGTAGCCTTCGTATATTTTGCCACTAAACACTGTGTACATCGAATTAGTTTCTGATCTCAGCAGACAATCATTCCTGGTAGCATCGGTTTACTGCACGATAATGGTGTCTTCAGAAAATATTCAGAGATCAAAAACACGAACTTTGTTGGATAAACCGTCAACTACTAAAAAGAAGTTTTTATTTAAAGTCGAATGACGTTATTTTCATTTTATTTCTGGAAATTCAATTATGAGGATCATACTCCTATATGCAATCAGTTTTGGTTAAATCTGAGAAGCTGCGAGCAAACTGTCCAAGCTCCATCAGTTAATCGTATCTTAACTTCTTTAAAGTTCGTTAAAACAAGCACTTACCAATATTTTTTTGTAATAAAAAAAATCACCAAAGTGCCCATACATAGGGCTAAATAAAAGGTTATTTGTATTCCAAAGGTACCGGTTTGATTATTATAAGCCATTTTATTGAGCAAAACCTTCTAATTTTTCTTTTAACTTCTAGTTGGGCATAGGTTAATTAACTACTGCAGCCACATAACTTTTCAGGTCTAACGTAACTTTGGACACATACATAGGCTCTAATTTATACTCGTATGATATTATTTTAGATCAGTGTGATAGAGATTTGTCCGTCGCGGTAGGACTATAGCGGTCACATCCCCTTGCTCTAAAGAGATATATCCACAAAGTTTGTCTTTTGAATATAAAGAGCCCGGAATAAACGTAACCAACTTCAAGTGAACGATTTATTTTTAGTCTCTGCGTATCCAGTTTGAATTCCTCGTTAGTTCGGTCTGGACATCTCCACCTCCAATCTGTGTTTAAAAACTTTTCAAAACAGTAGTTGATACTCTCTGGTTGAGCTTTAATTGACTTGTTTTCAATCCTGGCCCCGGTATGGCCTGAATGGCACGAGATCCAGGCCTGAAAGTAAATTGCAATCTAGTGCCTTATTTAAAGAAGGCACGTGAACTACGCGGATTGCTCAGTTATTGTACTCTTAAAGCTTCAGCTTTCCACGATCCACGCTTTTTCCAACTACAAATTTGTTTAGCGTTCTGTGCGATTGGGAAACATATTGTTTCATGTGAAGTGGGAAGTGGTGCAATGCAATACTTGTCAAAGGTAAGGTCATACTAAAAGATGTGTGAAATATACAGGGGAACATCTCACAAATGATTGTGACAAGAAAAAGTGGGGTAAAGAGGTCCACTGCGTGCTCTGTAATGTATAGTCATCCAACCAACTATAGGGGTTGCAGCGTTTACCAAGAGGTACAAACCCGCAGTTACCCCCTTTAAGAGAGGAAAGAGTGGAGAAGTCAGCTTGGTAGTAGAACAACATATGCGAGGGGAAACTCAAAGATTCAATTAAAAATCAAACTTCGGATGGAAATCATCCCAAAGAAAATCAGCCAACGGAAAATTAAAAAAATCATAACCAACAGCCTGACCTGTCTTCCACACAACGGTTGGATAATATGATGGAAAAATTAATGGTCAAAATGGACACCATTCTGAACCTTCTAACGACTATTGTCTCCAAATCATTCAATGTCCAGAACCCTTAAATTAGCAATCTAGAATGCCAATGGCTTGTCACAACATGGACAAGAAGTTAAATGTTTTTTGATAGATAAGGAAAAGAAGCAGAAGTTTTCTCAAAATACCATAAGATACACCATTTATGACACAAACCATCTTGATGGAACAGCAAATGGTGGCACTGCAGTTATAATCAAAAACACAATTAAACACCATGAAATAAAATAGTATGAGAAGGAGCAACTACAATCAACTACAGTAGTAATAGAAGATTGGCTAGGGCATATAACAATTTCGGCCATCTATTGCCCACTAAAACATGCAATAAAAATGGAACAATTTGATCATTTTTATGCATCTTTGGGTCATCGCTTTATAGCAGGGGGTGATTATAACGCAAACCACCAAAAGTGGGGATCAAGATTGGCTACAACGAGAGGCCAAGCATTACTTAAATTAATTCAAAAAATAAGCTTAATCATGTCTCAATCTGTAAACCTACCTTCTGGCCCAGTGATAAAAGAAAGATTCCAGACGTCATAGATTCTGCGTCACCAAAGGAATCACAAGTAATTATATTAAATCGACGCCATGTTTAGACTTATCATCGGACCACTCACCTGTCCTAATCACTCTGGCTACAAAGATAAGGAACATGCAGAAACAACCAATGTTAAACCCAAAAATAAATTTAAGACGGAGTGTGGTATAGAACAAGCAGTGGAACATCTCAATGAATGTATCCAGTCGGCAGCTTGGAAGTCCACACCAGTAAAAAATGAGAAAGAAAAGAAGGGATAATGTTCAAATCTTGTCAAGAAAATGATTAAGGACAAAAGAAAATTAAGACAGCAATGGCAACGATATAGACTAACAGAAGATAAACGCAAGTTAAACAAGGCGGTCAAACAGTTAAAGAAACTGCTGCTCAATGAAAAAAATTAGTCACCAACAGAAAACACATTCCGTGTAGACAGACTAAAAAGCTGAATCAACCATAATATTATATTCCGCCAATACGTAAAAGTAACGGTCAGTGGGCGAGAAAGAATGAAGAAAAGGCTGATGTATTTGCAAACCATTTCGAAAGAGTATTTCAACCATACCCATCAGAACTACGAACGAAGAGGACAACAATATTCAAATGCATTTAGAATTGCCATTGCAAATGAATCATACAATCACGAAATTTTCTATCTTTGAAGTAAAAACTGTAATACAGAAAGAGTTAAATCCTAAGAAGGTGCCAGGATATGATCTTATCACAGGAAAAGTTTTTCAAGAGCTACCATATAAGAGAATTCGATTCTTACTTAC
The DNA here is from genome assembly GCA_963556175.1 of Tipula confusa. Taxonomy (NCBI): domain Eukaryota; kingdom Metazoa; phylum Arthropoda; class Insecta; order Diptera; family Tipulidae; genus Tipula; species Tipula confusa. Next base: position 64,011,128 of record OY744477.1, on the reverse strand, counting down.
TTATTCAACGCAGTACTTATAACTGGATACTTCCAAATACAATGGAAGGTTTCACAAATAATACTGATACCAAAACCAGGCAAGTCTCCAGAAGAAGTGACATCGTACAGACCTATAAACTTGCTACCAATAATGTCTAAGCTATTTGAAAAACTATTACTTAAGCGCCTAAAGCATATATTGCTGGAAAAGAAGCTGATTCCGGCCCATTAGTTTGGGTTTAGAATAGTTCAACTAATTCAAGAAGCTCTGGAAGAAAAAAGATATTGTTCTTTTGATAACGTGTGGCATGTGGGATTACAATACAAAATAAAGCAATGCTTACTTCATAACTTCTATAGAATATTAACAGCGTAATTAAAGGACGGAAATTTTATTATAAAACATCAGGATGTTTATACAAATGTCCGTCTAATTAAATCTGGTATACCACAGGGTAGTGTGCTTGGCCCGATACTATATCTGCGGTATACTGCAGATTTACCTACAAGTAAACAAGTAACTGTCACAATATTTGCAGATAACACAACAGTGCCCTCATCACACGAAGACCCCATCAAAGCAACATGTTACCTTCACGATGCGAAGAGAAACATGTCGACCAATACAAACGGCGTAAACATATATGAACAAAAAGAAAGCAGTTGGGAATAAAACTGTCAAAAATGTATTGACTCATATGCAGAAAATCAAGTTTAACGATTGAAAATAAACTACTGATTTATAAAATGATAATAAAATCTATTTGGACGTAGGGTAACAGCTCTGGGGAACGACCAGCAACTCAAATTTGGATATTATTCAGCGGTTCCAATCTAAACTTCTAAGAAGCATAGTAGATGCACCATGGTTCGTGTCAAACTATATAATTTACAGAGACCTACAGGTCCCAACAATACGGGAAGAAATTAGGAATTCCAGTACCAGGTATCACTCAAGATTGACAACTCATCCAAATGAACTAGTGAACAAACTTCTCTCTACCACGTCGAGGAAAAGATTGAAACGCCACAAAATTTTTATGGCTCGACCACAGAAGCAAAACAAATATAATTATTTAATATGAAAAATTCACTCACCCGGATTTGTTGCATTGATAAAAAATTCACAACCTTTATTTTGTTGCGCAAAATCATACGAGTCCGAATCCGAAAATAATATATCAACGTCCAGCTCAAAACCACGATATGGTATACCTGATTCTAATGGTGCTGAAAATGGACTCGAATGAAACGCAATCAGCATCTCTGGTCCTCTGAAATTAAAGAAAAAGGAAAAAAAAATTATTTATGCTTTTCTATCCTCACTTTAAAATTATTTAATTTATGCGCATGGAAAATTGTTTAAAATTTTTTATGCTAATTTTAAAAAATTGTTTTTTCTGCAACAATGGTCTATTGATTAAATGGTTTTTGATTAACCTTTTCAAGTATCCGTGAGGCTGAATAGAAAATTAGTCTATTATAATGTTGTTGTTGTTGTTTACGCCTACCGTCTACGTTTACATGAATCGATCATATTTTATCAACGTTATTGTGCGCGTAAAGCACTCTGTTTGTATCCTCGAATTTATTATGTACCTCGTTTTATTCATTTTCATATAAAAATATGCGCCTATCGAAAGGGCATGAGGGGCCCATGAATCGAAAAAAAAAATTGAATAAATTATTCATGAATTTTCCAACGATGTTTAAATGGGGAAATTTATAATTCTATGCTATTTTATAGTAAATAAATATAAAATTGTGTTTGTGTGTGTGTATATATATTCGATAATAACAATCATATTCGTATCACCACACTAATAATAACAATAATAGTAATAATGATAATAATTCGAAATTTATTTTCAAATAATCGTGCACGTAAATTTGATTTTTGTATTAGAATTTTTTTTTATTTAAATATTTAAATTTATTTATCACATTTTCGATTTTCGTTTGTTGCATAAAATATGCAAAAAGAAAAACATAAAAATAATAATCAAAGTAATAAAATCAACGATAAAGTTAAAAATAAAATATTTTCGAATAATTCGATTGGCAATTTATATGAAGTAATTTTAAGATGTATATAGGCAGATATTATGTGTATATAAGTGTTAATTTTGACATGTTCCATGACACTTTGAATTTATGCAAACTAAAGCTACTTTAGATAATATGATTCAGTTGGAAACTTGCAGCAAACCAATTTAAACTCCAATTAAAAAAGATAACCTGAAGCACGGGAATTCTTCGGTCCTCGAGATCAACTAGGTACAAATACTGAAAAAATCAATTCCTGTGAAGAAAAAATGTTTTTTGTATTGTCAGGAATATTCACGGAAATCGTTGGTATTTGTTCAGTTTGTGCATCAGCTAAAATGAAATCGTTACTTTCTAAGTGGAAACTTGAATTTAATTTTAAGGATACAGTATTGTTATTCAAAGGAATGTCTAGTTCATATTATATTATGACTATGATATATTTTTTGCCATCTCCACGTTCAATTACTTGCACTCTCAGATAAAACTGCCAAAAATAAATATACCTGCGTTATCCGGAAAGTTCCTCTAAATAGCAGTTGTTTTATAACCTGTAGTCCTCAATCATACATAAGTTCCCTAGCCTTAACTCGGTCCAAAAGTTTCATTACTTAAAGGGACTTCTTAGAGGAGAAGCGGCAATACTTTTACGACATATGTCTGTTAGTAAATGAAACTACATAGGCACTTTCAATAAGTTAAAATAACGCTACGACCGCAAAAAGTTCATAATAAATACTTTTATCAGAACTTTTATGGAACAGAAGCAATCTAATGGATACATCAGACGAGGTGATACATAGCCTTCAAGCACTTGGTGAAGTAGTAGACACGAGAGATCTCTGGCTAATTTATATTTTGATACAAAAGTTAGGTGGAAAGACATGGGCATTATGGGCAGAACAATCGGCAAGTAAAATTAATCCAGTTTTTTGAATTCTTAATATTCCTTGGATAGACACACTCGAATCAATGTTTTCCATGCCCAAGCGAACCAATCTAAAAATTGAAATCATTTGTCATGTCGCTTCTGGGAGTTTATAGATGGAAAACCGGAGAACCTCACTAAACTCTAAACATCCCGTACATTGTCTAAAATATGAAGGGACCACAACACCCTGCTACACCAAAATGGTCCTACTGATAGCACACCAAAAACTGCTCAATATTAACAATAGCTATCATCAATACAATCAAAGCATCAGGCATAGCCGTTACATGCAGAGCACTTTTGGATTCTGGCTCCCAGATCAGCTTCATTACCGAATCTTGTGCGCAACGTCCTCGGCTAGTCCAAAGTGGTTCCGAGACTAAAAACAGTACAATTCATACCAAACCACAACTATATCCCGAACTCTCCATCGAAGCGTTTGTAATGGCATAAATTACAAGCCAACCGCCATCACAAAACATAAAAATAAATTACAATTCGGTGTAAGGAATCAAATTAGCTGATCCGCTATTCAATATCAAAGGCACATTGACGCGGACTATTTTTTCAATGTTTTGTAAGATGGTCTTCAAAAATAATCTGAAGAAGGATCCTGAAAGACGATTCATAGTGAAACTGCCATTTAGAACCTCTCCAGTTATCTTAGGGAAATTTCTTATTTGTCCAATTTAAAAATTCATGGAATGCCGTTTCATTCGTAATCCAGATTTTTCATGACAGTATCACGAGTTTGTGTATGAATATAAAGAGCGGAACGACATAATTGAGATCCTTCCCCCAAAGATGTTCGGAAACGAGTTTTACCTACCGCATCACGGAGTCCCAAAGGATTCGAAAACAAAATTAAAAGTAGTATTTGACGGTTCAACCAAGTCTAGTCATGGGCTCTCACTAAATCAGTGTTTAGCAGTGGAACTATGGCCGGTATGGACTATGGGTATTCCTCATCATCGGCTCTCACATAAGGTTTGGCATCGGCCATATTTAGCCACACGATCAGTTCAGCCAATAGCAGATGAAATGCAAAAATCTACTACATACGATTCCCATATCATATCCAAGGTTATTACGTGGATGAGCTAATGACATGAGCTGATGACAAAGACCATGCATTCCATATCAAAGAAAAGATCACTGAAGTATTTAATAGCTACGGTTTCAACCTTCTAAAATGGAATTCTAACAATAAAAATATACTACGGAATATTCCAGAAGCACACCAGGAAGCAGACAACAAGATTATTCAAGAACCACCCAATCAAGTTGACAGCATCCATCAAAGTGCTGGAAATGAGCTAGAATCATCGAATTGATTCGTGTACACTCACTTCGCAGATCCGAGATGGGTTGACCTACACAAAACGTGCTGTGCTATCAGAAGCAAGTCGTCTTATTGATCCGCTAGGATGGATTGCTCTAGTGATCATCATCTCTAAAATATACCTACAACCGCTTCCACGACACAAACATCTAGTGTGGGAGAGGATAAGGCAAAACCTTAACCCAATTAATACCATTTTTATTTCCAGATTTCTGACTACCTCTAGCAGTTCGAAGGTCTAAATGCATGGATTCTGCAATGCGAGGCAATCCGCTTATGTTGCCGTAGGAAATTTTAAAACAACCAACATTAATGGGGGTTTTTTGGTTGCTCATTTCGTTGAAAACAGGAGTAGCACCGATAAAGCAATAAAATTTGCATAGGCTGGAAGTATGCGAAGCAGTTTTATTGACGCAATTGATGAAAATGATCAAGAGGGAAACAACTCCAACCGGAAGACAAACATGTGCTTAGACAGACTCCCAAATTGTGTTGGACTGGTTGGGAAGTACTGTTAGACGCTGGAAAATTGTTTCCAAATTTTTTTAGATCCGATTCGATTTACTTAAGCAGAGAAGGGCTTTTTGAGACGGTGCAAATCCTGTGTCGATTCGAACAAGGCCAATTTTATGAAGACAATATACGAGCATTACGTTAAAAGTTAAGGTTAGCACGGCCAAAATTCACAAATTATTAAACTTGTTTTTGGATAATCTGGTCTGCTATGCGTTAGAGTTAGGCTGCAGCACAACATAGCTCTATATTCCACAAAATACCCGATAATTGTTAATCTCAAATCCATAATCGGTTTATTAATTCTCCGTGGAAAACATCTTAATAACAAACATGCTGGTCTTTCTCTATGGCTTGCTATCATACAGCAAGAGTAATGGATTCCAAATGAAAAATACAAGTCAAAGAAACCATTCGAAAAAATATTATCAGTCGCAAATTTAAGGCGCAATGCCAATAACAGTTGATGGATAGCTTACCAAATTCACGAGTAGAACTAAACCGCCCTTTTTACAAACTGGAGTGGATTAAACAGAGGGAACTCATTTCGACCATGGAAGCTGTCCACTTGCACTGATCTACATAGTGGTAATAGTGCTAACTTTGTGGGGGCTGACATTAAATTGCAGTGCGATTTCAACAAGTTGATCAGGGCTACAACTAACATTACCAATTTTTTCGCAAACCACCACATCACAGCATTTAATCCTTCATTTGCGATCAAATCTGCAAAGTTCAATATTGAGAGGACTATAGGCAACCCTATATTACCACTTGAGGAAATGAACACTTTACTAGCCGAGATAGAGGGAATTTGAAACACTCGACCATTTTATGCTATAAATGAGACCGAATTCGATCTAATCTCTCCGTCACACCTTTTGATTAGACCAACAACTAGGATCCCTGACCCAGACTTAACTCATCTCAAGGTGTCACACCTTAACCTATGGCAAAGGATAGTGCAAATTAGTCAACAGTTCTAGAAAAGATGGTAAATCGAGTACCTCACATCTCTTCAACAGCGGTCGAAATGGTGAACCAAAATTTCGTCAATACAAGTCAATGATACAGTGATGAAAGACAAAAATCTTCCTGTCAATCGGCGGCTGCTTGGTAAAGTCACCACCCGCGTTAAGACGGTCAGGTACGAGTAGTTACTCTGAAAACGTGCCTTCTTTCAATTTCTCGGCATGATCTGGAAGATGATCGAATTTAATCAAAAGAGGACTAGGGAATAGCTCAATTTTGGGAGTAAAAGCTGGTACGTTGGAGGAACGTCTCACTAAAATCGAGCGTTTAGTGACCTGATGAGAAACGGTCAGTTTTTATAATACAAGTTCAAGAGTGAGTTGGTGAATATCGCACTAAACGATAAATTTAGTATTACAAATAATGCATCTTATACTGCAGTGTCGGAGAAACGATGCAATAGTATAATAATTGTGATTGGGAATATCAGGGGTTCCTTTGTAAACAATTGTTAGATGCTGAAGTTATTCACCATTAAAGTTAAAAAATTATTGTCAGTATATTCAGCCATTAAACATTTTCAATATTTTATCGAAGGAAATTAATAAAGGAAATTTAGATATTTGGGCTCTATTAGCCAGTTTACCAAGAACATTTAACATGACATGTAAGATAAAGATAATGTGGTCGCTGATCCACTTTTACGGACCAATGATGGGGAACCGGTAGCAGTTGAGGATTTTTTGGACTATAATACAACTATCTAAGCTTAAAGAAATAACTCCAGAAAAATTCTGAATCCTTTGAACTACTTGGTTTGGAAATCTACTTCTAAATTTTGACAGTAGTCAATAGGTCTTTCATCATAGATCCGTCATACTTCATATTATATTCGACATCTTGCACACTATTTCTCACCCCAGTGAAAATTGTGAAAAATTTGGTCGAAACTCTTTTTATCTGACCTAGTAAGCAAAGAGATATTGGACATTGGTACAAGTCTTGTGTAGACCGTTACGAACGTATAATAACAGCTATTTGAAAGCAAATTAATAAAGAAAATTTGAAAATGGATAGTTGACTTAGGTTTTATTTTTAAATTTTGATTATTTTACAACCTTCCACTGTTGTCTATATATCCCGGGTGATTTTTTTAAGCTGAAAGTTTTAAATATCTCTGAAAATTAGCACTCTACGAACAAAATGTCCAGGATTAAGATTTAGCCATTCCGTGCGGGAAATACATTAGTGCTAAAATTAGAAACCCCCATCCTCTCCTTGTAAGTGGGTCAGGGGATAGCATTGAAATTAAAATAGAGACCCCTATTTTTTATTGCAGTTTCGGATTTTGGCAGTGACAGAATAAATAATCCAAGTTTTTTAAATAATCAATAGATCAGTTACAACAAAGTCGAAGAAGATGAAAGCCACAAAGGTGGGCTGAAACTATTGAACAACGAGAGGCACAGCTTGAAAACGATCGAATCAGAACTTCATCTTTTCGAGCTGTATAAACAAATGAACAGCGTGAGACGCGGCTGGAAAATGATCGTTTACGATATAGTCGATTAATATAAACTTTCAGTGTTGATTTCAAATTAGCAGCATTCAATTACGATCAAGACTATGATTATAGCATAAACTTCAACTTTTCAATTGGGCAAATGAAAAAAATTTATTTAAATCGCCTGGAATGTGTTGTTCAAATAGAAAAGTCAATTTGCCACTTATGGATGATCCACCTGAACCACTTTTCTCCTACGTATTCGGAACTACTGAGTTATACAGACAATTTCTCAGTACAAGGACATAAGTTTACAATAAAGTGGGATCAATTCTTTTTCTCTCCCTGACAAGGACTTAAATAAATTTTTACAAATTTATTTCATGGGTAATGACTAATAGGTAAAGACTAATAAACATTTCCTTGTTAGTCCCGAAACGAATTGTGAAATAATACTATATTTAAAAATTTGTAAAAAAGAGGCAAAAAAGAGGTCTACCGCTGAAGAACAAAATTACTACTTCTCAAATTGATAGTGTTGCATCAGCTGAGTTTTCCCATTCGCAAGACGATCGGACCCTTTTTGAAATCATTCGTAAACATATGATACATTGGTCATGTGGATCATTTAATCCCAATGCACATTGCATGAAAGATGGGAAATGTTCGAAAAAATATCTTCGAAAGATGGATCAGGAAACACAAACTATGGAGAGCGTTTTTTTTTTATTATGCTGCTTCATTAAGTAACAAGACCAACATCTTTTCAAGTGCAGAGAACGATCGATAGAAAATATTTTTTATGAAGCTGCCATATTACTCAAGGATGCATGAATATCCATTAGTAACAAAGTCGTTTGTCATCTTGATTTAACAGCACCGATACGCCATGGAAACACTGATCGTGATAGAGATGTATTATGAGAGCAAAATACAGCGTTAAAAACAGTTACGGGGCTTCGATGAGACTCAAAAGATCTGTTAATTGAAGATCAGAGACAGGCATATACTTAAGTAATGCAATCACGTAAAAAATGGCTACAGAAGATTTATTTTTCTTGATGCACCTAGAGGAACTAGTAAAATATTTCTTCTTAATTTAATACTTGCCGAAATTAGACAACAGAACGAAATCGCTGTTGCATCATCCGGAATTGCGATAACTTTACTCGACGCATAGCACATTCAACTTTTAAACCACCATTGAAATTGAATCAAGCAGATAATTTTCTTGCAACATAGCTCGAAATTTAAGAATTGCCACATTATTAAAATATGCCAAATAATTATTTGGGATGAAACAGAATTTGAAGCGCTTCATTGTACTCTGCGCGATTTGCGAAAAAGAACAACTGACCAATGGGAGGAACTCTTACACTACTAGTAGGTGATTTTCGTCAAACTTTGCCTTATTAACACCTCCTGATGAACTTGATGCCTGCCTGAAAGCGTCTCATCATTGGAAACATGTAACGAAAATCACACTATCTACAAACTTGCGTGTTTACATCACGATATTACAGCAAAAACATTTGCCAGTTTTCTTTTGGAAATGGGTAACGGGAAACCCCATAACCTGTGAAATATCATTTCCTACTAATTTTTGTCAAACGCAGCCATCAGTTCACGATGTGGTAATGAAAGTTTTTCCAAACATGCCAAAAAACTACAAAAATCATGATTGGCGAACGTGCAATTTTAGTTCCCAAGAATGACGGCGTTACTAAATTTAATAATGAAATTCAATGGCAACTCCCCGGTGAAATAATGAAATACAAATCTATTGACACAGTTATTGATGAGGATCAAGCTGCCAATTATCCAATGAGTTTCTTACAACGAAGTCGAGTGATTTCCTGCAAAATATTCAAAGTTCAAAATAATTCTACTTTCTCTCGGGGAAACGCCGATTAATTCAGCAAGTATTATATAATGCTGACTAATTGCTAATCATTTTATGATATGCCATAACATTTTTATTCTAACACCTTGTAATATAAATAATGTTCCATTAAGCCTAACTTTAATTCAATACACTTTGTAGGCACCCTGTGGCGTAAACGAATTGCCTTAGTCAACGGACGTCAAATTTTCTTTTTTTCGTGGCAAAAATTAAAAATTTAATTTTAATTTTTATTTTTTTGGGGTTTTTTGGCATTAATTTGGGGCACCAAGATAAGTATCGTTCCATTAGTTCGTGTTCTATTTAAGTAATTCTTGTTTTTTTTTTAGTTTATTTTCATCGTCATCTTATTTCTAAAACTGGATCTATTTGTTTTGTGCCTCATTGCAGGACTGTTCGTGAACAAACAAAAATATTTTATTGTTTTAATTGAAAGTATTGTCAATTATTAGTTACGCCAGTTTCTATTATGTCGGTGAATATTCCGAATATAGTTCTTAAATCGATGTTAGGGCATAAATCAAATTTATCCATTGGTAGTTTAAATGTTCAAAGCCTATTCCCAAATATTGACGAAATACGTCACATTTCCAATGGTGCATCAGTGGATATACTTTGTTTCACTGAAACTTTTCTTAATCCTAATATTCCTAGTTTGGCTTTGGCTATTAAGGGTTTTAATATTTTCAGAAAGGATAGGACGGTATCTCCCCTTAATTACGGCGGCGTTTGTATGTATGTAGGTGGGCATATTAAGGCTAGATTAGTGAGTGTACCTTCTTATATTTTAGATTCGTTGGTTTCCGATTTAGACTTTATTTTTGTTAATGTTTTCGTAAACGGTCGTAAAATCTTATTTGGTACGGTCTACAATCCTCCAAAAACTAGTAAGAGGTCGTATGCTCAATTTAAAAAATCCCTTGTAGATATAGAAAGTTTGTTTAGTTATTTCTCTTGTAGGTTTGATGAAATATATATAGCGGGTGATTTTAATTTCGATATCCTCCAAAATTCCACATTTTCTAGAGATTATTTGAATCTTTTAAATAGTCTTAATTTATCCGTTTTTAACACTGTTGCACCTACATTTTGTTGTAACCGCTAGTGGTATTTCTTATTCTCTTATTGACCATATTGTTTCCTTTAGTAATAGCCCTATTTGTTTTTTCAATCAGTTGTCCCTCGGTATAGGCTCCCATCATGATCTTTTAGTTTTTTCTGTTAATTGTTTTTCTCCGCCAAAGTCTGGAAGCTTTAGCTTTAGGGATTATTCTAGGTTAGATGATTCCTGCCTTTATTTAGCTGGTACCTCGGTTTTTTGGGAGGATGTCTTTTCTGTTTGTTCTTCTACTAGACAAATCGAAATTTTCAACGCTTATCTTGCTTTCGTTTTAAAACCAAAATCTCCACCTTGGTGGTGTCAAGAAATTTCTAATGCTATTTGTGTTAGGATTAGCAAATATTGTTTATGGAAAAAGTACCCTAATTTTCAGTCCCACTTTGATTATAAGCAGGCGCGTAATAGGGTTGTAGAATTAATTAGGTTATCTAAATATACGTTTTTTAAAAATAAGATAGATCCCTCTCTCCCTCCCAAGGTCTTTTGGCGAAATATTTGTAATTTGGGACTTGGTAAATGCAGGAATATCATTCATGAGGTTTTCAAGCCAAATGAATTAAATAGCTTTTTAGCTCCAATCTGAACTCTGGTAGTAATGCAGTCGAATTACTTTCTGACGAGCGAAATATTTTAGAACGAAAATGAATTAAAGGACTCTTTAATTCATTTTCGTTCTAAAATATTTCGCTCGATGAGTTACATTTCGCTATTTGGAAGGTTAAGTCGGAATCCTCTGATTTGGATAATATCAGTTTAAAATTCGTAAAACGAGTTTTCCCTTTCGTCTCAAAGTACTTGTTACATATTTTTAATTTTATCCTTACATCCTCTTCCTTTCCTGACCAGTGGAAGCTTAGTAAAATTCTTCCTATCCCAAAGATTAGCAATCCTTCTGAACTATCTCATTTTCGACCAATAAGTATGTTAAGTTCTCTTTCTAAAGCCTTTGAGATAGTTGTTAATAATCAAATTCAGGTACACCTTAATAGCAATAGTTTAGTTAGCTGTGTTCAATCTGGGTTGAGAAAATTCCATAGTACAACCATTGCGTTATTAAACGTATGTGACGATATTAGGTGTAATATGAGTAATAAGGAGTTGACCTCTTTAACTTTGTTAGATTTTTCCAAGGCCTTCGATTCTATCAATCACGGTATTTTATTCAATAAGCTTATTTCTCAATTTAGATTTCGTTTTCTGCCGCCAAATTAGTTACTTCCGGCATACCTCAGGGTTCAGTGCTGGGTCCCTTATTGTTTCCTATGTATATTAATGAAATAGAATCCTATATTCACCATTGCTCTTTACATATTTTTGCTGATGATGTCCAAATATATAGAAACAGTCGTTTAGATCAAGACTCTGTAGTAAGGAATATTTCTCTGATAAATGATGATTTATGTAGTATAGTTGATTGGTCGATATTGAATGGGCTTAGATTAAATGATACTTCGTCCTTTCCTGGAATTTATCTAAGCGATTCTCTTATTCCGTTTTCAAATACTGTAAAAGATTTAGGGTGAGTTTTCAATAAATCTCTTACATGGGGTGACCACCTAGTTAATGGGAACCGCTCAGAACTGAACATTTTAAAATTGGATATTTCAAAATAGGATTTGACAAAACGAGATAAGGTACAAAACTGGATATTTAAAAACTGGATGTTTTAAAACGAGATAAGGTACAAAACGAGATATGGTACAAAACTGGATATTTTAAAACGAGATAAGGTACAAAACGAGATATGGTATATAACTGGATATTTCAAAACAGGATATTTCGACATGTGATTTAAACTTAAAATGATTTTTTAGGAAAGTTCTGGAATATGGCCAATTAGGAAGGAACTCGGTGAGTTCTTAACCGATTTTGATGAAATTCGATATGTAAGATGAAAATAGAATTTTAAAATGTTTTTTTGGAAAGTACTGGAATATGGCCAGTAAGAAAGGAACTCGGTGATTTCTTAACCGATTTTGATGAAATTCGATATGTAAGATGAAAATTGGATTTTAAAATGTTTTTTTGGAAAGTTCTGGAATATGGCCAGTAAGAAAGGAACTCGGTGAGTTCTTAACCGATTATGATGAAATTCGATATGTAGGATGAAAATGAGATTTAAAAATGATTTTTTGGGAAAGTTCTGGAATATGGCCAGTTAGGAAAGAACTCGGCGAGTTCCTAACTGATAATGATGAAATTCGATATGTAGGATGAAAATAGAATTTAAAAATGATTTTTTGGTAAGTTCTGGAATATGGCCAGTTAGGAAGGAACTCGTTGAGTTCTTAACCGATTATAATTAAATTTGATATGTAGGATGAAAATTGGATTTTAAAATGATTTTTTGGGAAAGTTCTGGAATAAGGCCAGTAAGGTTTCATACTTGAATAATTTTAAGCAGAGAGATAGAATTTTCCTTCACTTAATGGTTTTTTTAATTGCTGTTTTTCTCATCTTATTAAAATAATCATTGACTTGATCGAGTTTACGTTCAGTAAAATTTATCTTCATCTATTTTATATTTTTCTACTTAATATAACTTTTTTTCTCTTTAGAGAATCTATGTGAGAAAAATTTATTAAAAAATTAGAAAAAGAAAATAAATTATAATATTTGATTATTTAATATAAACAAGATCGAGCTCTATAATGAACTTTACATTAAAAATCAAGTACATAATATAATACATATATATTGTTATTTAGTAGCGATAGAAAAATTCCAATCTTGAACAGTTTAAAAAAGTAATTATTTACGATTTGGAAATTCCTTATTTTTTCACTGTTCGATAGCACAGTTCGATAGCACATATCGAATTTCATCAAAATCGGTTAAGAACTCGCCGAGTTCCTTCGTAATTGTTCCTTCTAGAACTTTTCCAAAAAATCATTTTAAAGTCCCATTTTCTTCCTACATATCGAATTTCATCAAAATACTTCCACCAAAAAATTTGTGTAGATCGTTAAACAAATCCTTTTTCGTTACGAGAATTTCTCTCTGGAATTCAATTCCACTTGTAATTAAAAGACTAGATTCGTCCAAATTATTTAAGTCAACATTTTTAGAGTGGCGTGGCTGGTTTTTTTTTTTTTTAAATTTTTTATGTTTCTTGTTATTTTATTATTATTATTATTATTATTATTATTATTACTTCATCTCGTGTAGCGCATTTCATTATAAATGAGCTCTAGCTCAAAATGAGGTGTGCTGTATTTTTTTTTTTTTTTATTGACTTTATTTATTACAATCTAGTCTCCTGGACTAATGAGCAATTTGTTTCTGACTTAATTTACTAATAAAGGTGTGCTGTATGGGGTGAATTTCTTTTGAAAAAATTTAAGAGGTTTTAATGCCTAATGGAAGCAAATGTCGGTTTTGATGTTTTTATATTTGCTTCGATGTGTGCTTTTCCTCTTAATCTAAATTCTAAATACAAATAAATAAATAAAATAAATACTATTATGAACAAAGGGTGTTTTCGAAAAAATTGTAATTTTTTTGGTGGACTAAGTTCGATCTAAAATAGTTTATCAAGTTATAATTATGACCCTTAGACTGTTACAGCTTGCCGTTACAGCTATTTGAAAGCAGATAAAGGAAGAAAATTTTCGAAGGTTTTCGAAAATATAGACTGCATTATTTTTTCTCGGAAATTAAGATTGTTTTTGCGGAGTTAGAGAGTTAATCTATTAAAATATTAAATCTATGCCGTAGATCAAAGTTTTTCAAAATCCTTAGGGCACATACGTTTGTTAACCTATCAAAAATATTTAATTTAGGTAACAAAACAGTTTTATCTAAAACCTCAGAAAAAAATAGGTTCAAGTTGTAATTCAATTTTCGTTGAAATTTCCAATTGAACTCGTGGCCGCGGCTTGATAAGGAGAACTCGTAAACCATTGATATTGAGAGGTGCTTTAATAGAATAATGGACCACAATTAAATGGCTTAGTGATATAAGCTGGTCCTTTTTAATTTGAAGTCGCTTTTTTTCGGAAGATTAAAAATATATCCTTTAATAACTCTAAAAATTGTGTTTATTTTTGGGATATTCTTGGTGTAAATTGTTTAATGCACTAACGATGTACGATTTTTTTTTTTAGTTTTTAATTTCAAACTAATAAACTTGTTAATTATATAGTTTGTCAACACAGAACAGTACCTAAAAATAATTTCAAACAATTTATAATTTTTTTTATTGAATACATCGTAACATCACAATATAATTTATATATATATATATATATATATATATATATATATATATATATATATATATATATATATATATATAAATTATATTGTATTTATTGTATGTAATATTAATAATTTTATTTCGTTAAAAAACAAAAACAAAACCGCATTTAATTTTATTAAAATAAAACTATAAATTTTTATTTTATTTTTAATAAATTTACATAAACTACTCGTACATATCCAAGGAGTACATAAAAAAATGTTTTTTAATTTTTGGAATATAATAAATAAAAAAATTCATGAAAAATCATTTTAATTAATAATAATGCTAATTAAAAATAAAAAACAATATTTTTTTTTTGATAAAAATTTTCGTGAATATTTTATGAACTGTACCAAACCTGCTGAGCTTTGTGACGTACCGAAAAATGAAAAATGTTTTTCAATTAATGAAAATTTTATTACCGTAGAGATTATGCGTATACATACAATTTATTGAATACATAATATATTTATAGACTAGTATCCGTAATAACGAACTAAACATATTTTTATGTTTTTTATGTAATTTAATTTACGATTTTATCGAAATATTAAAATAACATTTTTATAACCCAACTTTGCCGGATCTAATTCTATTACATGATTTGATGTTGATTTTGTAGTGAGTTTAAAATTTTTGAAAATATCTTGATTACTCACCAAATATAAAATAACGCACTTTTTGGGGTTAATACAAAAATGGAAAAATTTCTGAAATTTTCATTCAAATCTTTATTTACTAATTACGACCAATGAAAGCGCTCTGAATTAAATGGACTTAATCATATGTAACAAGTGCGCATGTCAAAAATCTGTCGGGAAGGTGATGTGAATTTTTTTCGATGTTTCATTTCTATAAGGTATTGTTTAGTCCAACGTGACGAGCAAATCTTGATTTAGTTGTTGAACGTGGCACGACTTTAAGTAAGGAAACATTTATCTTCAATATTTGGCTCTAGGATTTCCGTCCTTCCAGAAGATTTCTACAAGTTGTTACTTCATAATCATTTTTGTCTATAGGAAGATTACATCTAAACTATAGGAAATGGGTCAGTCACGATTACGGCAGTAAAGGGGTATCCGCAAACGGTGTACTTTGCTGTGTTTACACGTGATCGACGCGTTTATTGATGAGCTACATTTACTCGTTTATGGCGCCATTGATTATGCAGACGATCTGGTTATCATAGTCTCCGGCAGGCATGAATGTACGATGACTGGTAGCATGCAACAGCTCTTGCTAAACAGCCCTTGCTAAACAGCCCTGATGCCTTTTACCAAAATACGAAAATTGAACCTTGGTTCAGTCAGCCTAAATGATATAACTATCGGATGCTCTAATGAAATTAAATATCTGTGTTTTCCTAGATAAAAAACTGAATTGGAACTCTCATATGAACTCAATTAGCAAACGCGCAGTTCAAGCCAAGTGGGCCTGTCGACGTTTGTTCGGCACGACTTGGGGCCTCAACTGAAAAATAGTTTAAAGGTAGTGGGTACTACACTCATTTACCTTGAGCTTTTTTGTGGCATCCCATTGGTCTCTGTAGCCTACACAATTTGTAACAAGCTAACATCAATGCAGCGGCAAGCATGTCTCGGAACCACAGACGCTATAAACAGGCGGTAATGGAAGCCCTCATTGGGCTCACTCCACTCCATATCTACTTCTAAAAATCTACTGTTAACTTTCAGACTTGGATATGTTCTTTAGAGTCCCGTACGTGATGCCTAAAGAACTCTGCTTTGGCAGGAATTTCGTGGCAACGGTCCATGATAGAACAGAGTGGGATACTGGTGAACCTCCTATGGAACCTAACAGCCTAGTCTGGTTCACGAATAGATCAGGAATGGATAGTGGATTTGGCATTGGTGTCTTTGGATCCAACCACAAAATAAGGAAATCACTGGGAATCCACCCAAGTGTTTTTCTAGCCGAAATTCACACCATCGAAACCTGCGCCTCAACTATTATTACTAAAGGTCTTAAAAGCACCCTCATCCACATTTTCTCCGACAGTCAAGCATCATTGAAATCATTGGCTTCTAACTGCCTTGATTCTAAGTCGGTTAAAAGTTGTTTTAAACTGTATTCCGGTTTTAGACCAGCCAAATTTTTGATCAGACCATTTCTCCATAATGATTTGGTGGTCAATTTCAGTGAAGGAAGTATCAGGAAACTAGTAGGCGTTTTTTCAGGCCACTGTAACATGAGATATCATTTGAATAAAATGATTCTGTCTACAGAGACGGACTGCCGACTCTGTTTAGAAGTGTTAGAAATTGCAGACTATGTGAGTCTGTTGCTCTGTGTACACTGAGGTGACCTTATTTTGAAGAGAGGTATTTGACCCCGGAGAAATGTAAATTGGCCTTTGCAAGCTCTGGTGGCCAATAGACCACCTTGACAACACATTGCAAAATGGTGGCGCACTTGTGTCACATTTAGTTGGTAAACCCTCTATCATTTGCTGACAGACTTTAGCACGGTAAACAGATGGCCTAATCATGCTACGCATAAATTTCGCTTTTATCTAAAAATGGCAACAAGGAAAAGGCTGCTCATTGAAATTTATATATCTGCAAGATATATAAGAATTTCTGCAGAATATCATCTGCATCTTTGGTTTCTATGTAAACAAAATAACAATTCTTTTGTTTAACTACATTTAGGAACGTCGACCAATAAAGGAATGTGAGAATTTAGCAATTGTTCAACTGAATTCTGTAATTCTGTAAAAATGGTCTCATAAACATGATTATAACAATTTTAACGGTGAACATTTTTTAAATAACACATCCGGATTAAATGCCTATCAATGTTGTTGATCTGTTTGATTTCGATTTTAACCAGATATAAATTTAACGAATACGGAGGTTTATGATTGGAATAACCTCTTTTGTTAGTTTGGCTAAAATAATAGGGCTGCACAAAGTTCTAAACGTAGTATGGTCTCCTTGTACCTTAACGGCATTTCAAATGTCATTTTGCTGGCATCGAAAAACCCGTGAATCTCGCAATTAACTTGCGGCTGTGGTATATTTTCCAAGATTTTCTCTATTTATAATTTGCTGCTTATATGCTTTAGGTTCCATTATAATGCGGCTGCCAGTCAATAAAACATCGATGTATACATGAAGTTTTAACATTTCAGATGGCACAAGGTACTTTTTTTTAGCGCAACCGAGTAGCTGATTACGTCTAAACATTACCATAAAGTCTATCACATTACCATAAAGATCAATGGAACTAAAGTATAAGGAAATCATTTACGGTGCTGGTTTATATTTTAAGAAGTTTTGTTCCTTAACACTGAACTCTAAAAATAGCAGAACAGTATGGCAAACCAACATATTGTTATTTTATACCTTCTACCACTGTCGAGACATCACGACCTTAATTCAGTATGTTACTGAGCAACCTTCAACGAATTTCAACTTAAATGGGGGGAAAAACAGATTTTTTAAACATATACATAGCTCCCGTGTCATGTCAGCGGCACATGGCTAAAACAAAAGACCACGATTGAACTAGTAAACTGCTAAATATAATCTAATATCGATATGTGGGCAGAGCAAATCTGTAAATTTTGCTACAGTAATCTACATACAACGTTTAGTTAGGACTTGCGATTAACCTTCCAATTTTTTAAAGTGACAGAAATTAAAAACACTTATGGATTGGTTAAAAGCATTTTGCATGCCAAACTAAGACCAAACGTGGAACGCCGATCTAGTGTAAGATGTTTATTAGCTCTTTAGCTAGCGAGATAGCTATAAAATATTCTAATGACCACAGAGGTAATTCAACTGTTTGGGAGTCGAAAACGGCTACCGATAAAATAATTGTGGATACCGATCAAATAACTGTTTTTTAGTAGTTCTACTTCTTTTAGGTTTAACAAACAGCGTTTTGTTTTCATATAATCATATCCTGTCTGCAATTGGTTAACTCTAAATAACTGGCTTAGTAGTCAGTGTTGTTTTTAGAAAGAATCAAAATTTTTTTTTCCTGGTAACTTACCATTTTTATAGGCTAACCTTTATGTATTTTCTGAAGTTAAAACATTTTCAAATTTGGTGAAAAAAATTGTTTAATGGCCAAAAATGATGTGTTGGATTTAATATGTATGTGTAAATATGTCTGCTTCATCGACAAAATTATTGCCTTCTGCAACAGTTGGGAAAAAGGTTTCTTTAATTAAATCATGCTGCTCTTTGTAAACCAACAAAAAAACTCTGTTAGATTTAGAAAAGTGTCAGTTTTCTGATCTTTGAAATCTCTTGTTTAAGAACCTTCTTCGCCATCTACTACACCAAATATTTCAATTATAGTTCCTCATTTTAAAAATGATTTTATTCTGTTAAATTTTGCAGAAGTAGAACTGTATGATGATTTATCTCAACTTGATATTAATAAGCACTGTGCTACGAACTTAGCTCATTCTTTGACCCTCATCTTTAGTGAAAGCACCCATTCTAGAATTGTTCCTGATCCTTGGAAAATTTCTTTCATTCATCCGATTTTTAAATCCAGTAAAAGATGTGATATCACTAACTATCGCGGAAAAGCAATTCTTTCTGCAATTTCAAAACTTTACGAAACTTTGGTACAGACATTTTTACTCTTCACGTGAAAATGTTTATTTCTTCTGTTTAGCACGGTTTTTATCCGGATAGGTCAACTGATTTTTTTTCAATTTGTACATACTTTATTGGAAAAACAGCGACCAGTTGATGTAGTTTAAGCAAAATTTTCAAATGCTTTGTTCTCGTGTGGAGAAGCCGAACTCCCATTGAGCGCGTCCCTAGGTGGCAGATAGGGGATTGCCCTAACCAGCTTGCCGGCGGGTAGGTGGGAAATAAAATACCACCCATGGACCACATCTGGTTAGGGGAAAGCACCTCGAACAATAAACCACCGATGTCAAATCAGGAGAAGAATAAGATTATGGTGCAGGAATTAGGCTATCCAGTACCGGCGTCTTTAGTAGTGGAAATGCTTTAGTAGTGTAAAGCTTAGCTACGGTTAGTTTAGAGAGAAGTATGAGCCCCCTACCTCTTACAGATCTCAGTTACTCTCTTATGTTAGCAAAAAGACAAAACTGGCGTCCAGACGACAATTAAATGACCTCAAAAGTTATCTCATTTGTGAGCCATAGAATATTTAATTAAAAATTAAATGCCTGCAATACGAGATACAATGTAATAAATTCCAAGATATTATTATTATTACTAGAGAAGCAAATGAAACCTTCTATGCCTACTAATATTAGAGGTCAGAGCCTACAAAATCTCAACAATGAATAAATAACGAATGAAGAGGAACTCGAAAAGGAAGTCACTCAATTTAGACAAAGTAAGGTGAATTTAACTAAAAAAAAGGATACTATGTACAACGCCATCCCCAACAGTATCTCCACCACAATCGAATGAAATACCAAAACAATCAGAACCTGCTCCTTAAAAGGAACCTTTGTTACCACTAATGTGAGCAATGTTAGAGATTTTAATATACTTGACAGAGAAACCTGCTCAGTTTAAAGCAATATCCAATAATGATATCAAAATAACAACGCAGTTTGAAAATGACTACAGTAAAATTAAGAATAGTCATTCAAATTAAATTAAATTAGTGATATAAATGGAACGGAAGCCAATAATATGGAACTCCGTACCTATCAGCTTAAAAATGAAAGGTGGTATAGTTTCGTAATAAGAAGTCTACCGTCTTCTACCGATCGTGCAGAGAACAAAGCATCAATTGATGATCATGATCATAAAGTAACCAACATTGTCAACGCACATAAAAAGTCAACAATTAATAATGAGAAAATTATTAGACACCATTGTTTTACGTTGAACTGTTGCAAGGTGTTTATTGAACCTCCAAAAAAGGTAACAGGTATACAAACAGTTAAAAGTGTACAAACTGCCAACAGTTAAAACACACGAAAACTTCTGAAATAGAGAAGCCAAGTGTGTCAAATGTGCAGTGAACCATCAAACAAATCAATGTCAAAAATCACGAAATGTTATGCACTGTGCGTAAAAAAGGGCATCCGGCTAGTTACAAAGGTAGCCAGGTAAATCAGAAAAAACTAAATGCTCAGTTACCGAAAAAAGTATCAATAGCTCAGCGGCTACAGCAAAAGCCAAACAAACTATACGATACTGTTAGAGAGGGGTTTCATACGGCCAGGTGTCCAAAACCACAAATAACAATGCAAATCAAGAAATCAAAATAAGGCAGAGGTGGAGAAACTAGAAAATAATTCCAAGCTATCAAACAAAACGCCAAAAAATAAAAAGTTAATGAATGTAACGCTCCCATGTATAATAGCCTGGATCGCAAACTGGCTTATTGCAAGAGCCCAAGAACAAGATATTTATCTAAGAATCAACAATATAGACGTAGCTTTAATATCAGAGACACATTTTACAGAGACAAACTTTATTAAAATTATGGGATATAAAGCCATTGCAGACATTGCATTCCAGTGGTCATGCTCGAGGAGGAATAGCAATCTTAATTAAACAAAATATCTAATATTTACAACAAGAGGAAATTATACAGCCATTTATGCAAGCTACCAAAATAACGATGAACGATGGTGGTGCTGAATTTACTTTAGGGGTGATTTACTGGCCATCAAGACATAATATAGTAAGAAATCAGTATATTAGCATTTTTATGGTTTATGATAGGAGGTGACTACAACATGAAACACAAAGCATGGGGATTACGAATCATAATACCAGGAAAAAGAAAAGAACTCCTAAGCGCCATTGAAATGTCAGGTTGTGAATATCATTCATCGCGTAAGCCAACCTATTGGCCTACAGACATCAACAAAGATCCTGATTTAATTGATTTTTAAATCTTGAAATGAATAGCCTCGAATTACATTGAAGTTGTAGGTATTGAAGATCTTACTTCTGATCACACATCGGTCTAAATAACTCTGAGTACAGTAACCATTAAAAAGAAAATGAAACGTAATCTTACCAATAAATTTACTGATTGGGAATTATTTAGAAAGAATTTGGACAACCTGATTAAAAGTTTGTCTCAAAACTAAACAAGAACTTAAAATACAAGCTGGATATTTTATTAACTCTATGCGCGAAGCAGTCAAAGAGGCCACACCCGTATTGAGGGAGAAAATGTAGAAGATATCAATTACCTACTGAAGATTCGTGATAAAAGAAAGTAGGAAAAGACGCATATGGCATAGAATCAGAAATATTATCGACAAAAGAGAATTTAACCGTTAATAAAGTTAACCGATTAATTAAAGATCAGAAAGAGAATTGTACTGAAAATTATCTTAAAGGTCTGGGTCTGGAGCGGACGAAAACATAGTAACATAGTATTTTCAATAATAGCTGCTAAAACTTGCCTATCACCATTAAAACCGATTTTTTAACCACGGTTAAAGCTAGAAGTGGCTGTCCATGATAGGAAATTAGCTAAGTAAATAGCTAAGGGTCAGAAAATCAAAATAACTAATATAATATTTTGAAGAGGTTCTAAAACACTAAAATAATGGCGAAATTTGAATAACCGGAAGTACAAACAGTTCATTGCATTTAGGGTAGGTGAACTATTGAACTATTGGAACTTACCAACAGCCATGAATAGCGAACAGCATGAACAGCATAATGTAGCTGATGCAGCTATAAAATAAAATGTATTTGCTAAATTAATAGCAGAAAGTATGTGACTTCAAGGACTAGAATATTTAAGATATTAGTCAGTTGCCAAAACATTTCAATGAAGTGTTGTAGTACACTTCATTGAAGTGTTGTAGCAGTTAGAAGTGTTTGTAGCAGTGGAAGAACTAAGAATAACTATACATCTTGCCTAAATATAATTATTTACAACTTATCATTGTACCGCAAAACATTTAATGTTTGGTTAATGCAAGTTAGCTAACTTATAGGAGGTTCAACGAATTGAAAACTCGAATTGAAAGATTTTAGTCGGATGACTGAAGCTAAGTTTGGTAAAATCTTTAAAGCTGTTCTTTAATAATGGCTTCGCAGTCAAAATTAAAGATGATTATTCCAAAGCCAAAACAAAATGATTTGGCTGAAATGGCTATTTTGCCTCAATAAATGAATATATTTGAAAACGTACCTACAAGCAAATACCTATACTTACTATTAACTTCCATGAACTGTATCTTGTTAAAAGCCTATTTCGGTTTTTAAAAACTAATCAAAACAGAAATTTGATACAAGAAATAGTTTGACAGCATTATGGCGCAAAACAACATAAAAAATATTTTAACCCATATGTGACCACTGGTTCATTTTCGCACCAGTAGAGAGAATGTTAGTTTTTTCTCTTTTACTTAGAAATGGCAGTTTTTTTCATAAAAAATATAACTGTTATATTTAACAGTTATCCTAAAAAATATATAAAAGGAGATGTTTTGGAATTTTTTGTATCATTGTGAAAGTGGTGTTCAATTTAATAAGTGACAATAATTTCATCGAAAAAAAAAATGGACGCTAACAATTTAAAATATTGGTAAGCCTATTGTGATACATAATATATTAATTTTATGGTTTGATTGTATTAAGAGCATTTCAAGGTACATATTAAGAATATAAAAATGTCAGAAATGTTGAAGTGTGTATGGTTTTTGGATGGATGTCTAGTCATGGTGCGAAAACGCACCGTTGGGATTTTAGCAATAATTTTTTTTTTTTTTTTAGGCAAACTAAATTTACTTTAGCTCAAGCTTTGGAACATCTAGATAATATCCCAGACGACGCCCCTATGCCCAGTGATATTTATTTGGAGCCCCCCGACTGGAATGCTGAAACTGATGAGGATTCAGGTGACGAAGATGACACAGACCCTAACTGTTTCAGTGGAAACCAGCTGCAAGCGATGGTCGAATTGAGGTTCAATGAAAATCACATCGACTTCACACCAGATGATGTGGAAATGGAAAACGAAGTTCCAAACATAAAAAGTCGAATTTCACAACAGTGGGAACCTGGAGATGAGGACAGCTTACCATTGTCGTCCCTTTTGTATCATCAAAAGGAATGGCATGATGTAAAGGTATACCCTTTATCGATAAGTTCGCAATCAACAGCTTTGGAATTTTTTCAATTATTCTTTCCACGTGAGTTTGTTGAACGTATTGTAGAAGAAACAAAAAACTACGCTGCTAGTAAAAATAGATCAATTAATATGGATGTGGATGATTTTTACGCATTTATCGGTGTAATGATTGTTTCGGGATACAATACTTTACCAAGAAGGCGTCTGTATTGGTCTAACGACGATGACACCAACAACGCACTAATATGCAAATGGATGCGTCGAAAAATGTTTGAAGACATATTTACACACATTCATTTTTGTAACAATAATTCGATTGTTCAATCAAAAGATAGGTTTATAAAAGTACGCCCACTAATTAAACATTTGAACCATGTTTTTTTAAGATTTGCTCCATTAGAAATGGATGTTTCTGTAGACGAATCCATGATTCCGTACTTTGGAAAACACCCATGTAAACAATTCATCAGGAATAAACCTGTAAGATTCGGATATAAAGCTTGGGTGGCAGCTAGCAATTCGGGTTATTGTTACCAATTTGACATTTATCAAGGTCGAAACCAAGAGCGAGATCCTACATTAGGATTAGGAGAATCAATTGTCGTTAACTTTGCAAAGCAAATGAATGATCGTTTTCCAAACGTTTCATTCTCATTTTATTTCGATAATTTTTTTACAGGAGCAAATCTAATATATGCTCTTACACAAAGGGCTTGTTATGGCACTGGAACAGTTCGGGAAAATCGAATAAAAAATAAAAAAATGTCAAACAAAAAAATAATAAATAAAGAAAAAAGAGGATATTTCGAAAATTACGTCGATAAAAAGAATCAAATTATGCATACCAGATGGAAGGACAACCAAATCGTATCGATGTTATCAAATATTTATGGAGTACATCCTGTATGCGCAGCTCGCCGATACGACCGCTCGGTATGTAAAAAAATTGACATTCCTCAACCGAATGTGGTCAAAATGTACAACCGAAATATGGGTGGTGTGGACTTAATGGATCGCCATATTTCTAATTACCGAATGAGTATTCGCGGCAAAAAATTTTATATGCCAACAATTTTATGGATGCTGGATTTAGCTGTATGCAATTCTTGGTCACTAGCTAAAAGCTATGGGTGTAAAAAAGATCAACTCGCCTTTCGTCGAGAATTAGCAACATCACTGCTTTCAAAATTTGGAAGTTTGTCTACACAAGGGAAAAAAATAAAAAAACCGGAATTTATATCTAAAGGACCGCACGTTTCAGTAACATCAAAGTCACGCCTCCGCTGCAAATTTTGCCATTCGCACACGGTAAATAGATGCGTAACTTGCAATATTGCGTTACATACTAAATGTTCTGAAGCATTTCACAACCAATTAAAATAAATAAAATTATTATAAAATAAATTGAAGTTTTTGCAATAAATGAACTAAAATACAATTTTTTTTGGTATTTGAAAGACCAATGGTGCGTTTTCGCACCACCCCCCTACACCCGACATAGCTAGCAGACAATTATATTTTGTATTATATTCGTTTATTTTACACAAAATACATTGGCCAAGTCAAGAAAAACTAAAAAAAAAACAAAAAAAAACTTTGGTCACACATGGGTTAAAGTCATTTCAAACCAATTATTCGGGTAGATTTAAATTAAAATTTCCTTTCGTTCCATGTACGATTACAACTTGTTCAGAAACGAAAGTAAATTTTCCAATTTGTTTTTCCATTATACGAGAAGACGTACAAAAAATAAAAAATAAGGAAATCTAAAATATTTGAACGATGTAATGAAAGGAAGGTACATCATCATCCAATAGGACTATATATATGAGGATAACAACTGAATTGCGGAAAAATGAAAAATTAGTTCCCGGCAAAAAAAAATTTATGTAACCGTCGCGAAATGATATTAGGATGACACTTTTAATATTTCTTCCTGATTTTTATTTTTATTTTTCTTCTTCTTATCATTCACCATGTTATTTTGATAACAAAACCAATTTAATCATTTCGTTTTGTATTTCGAACTAAACAGACCATTTTTACGAAAACATTTTCTTACGTCCCGACAGTTTTACGTCTTGTTCTATATGAGAATAGAAAAAAAAATGTTCATTTAGCTACTCCACCAAAACCGTAGTTACATTATTATTTTTTTAGATGATGTGTATGATGATGATGATGGTGGTGGTGATGGTGTTGGTTGTAGGAAAAATATAATTTTTCTTTATTTTTCTTTTGGGAGATTATAGATTAATTGGTCTAGTTTAAAATTTCATAATCAACAAGTACAGGATCGGGTTACACAACAACATTGAGCTCATAATATCGAATGTTTTTTTTTTTTTTTTTTGGTTCAGAAGATGTTGTTTGGATAATTTTGTGCTAAGTAGTGGAGGATTAATTACCAAATCGGGATCCTATTGTTGTTGTTATTTTGTTATACTCTTATACTGGTTGGCGTTTAAAAATAATTTATGTTCGCAATGACAAGTTAATAAATTCTGTGTTAAGAATTATAAATTTAAACCATTTTGGGATTTATGACGACAGAATCTCAGTGTTATGGTGGTGGAATGGTAATTGTAGTCAAAGACAAAATTGAATTTTTACTTTGATTAAAATATAAATTTTTTTTAATGTTTTTTATTAACTCTCCCAACTCGATTTCGATGAATGATACCTTAATCGAAAGCTCTGGTCATCAGTATAAATACAGTTTTAAGCTAATTGACGACACTCGACTATACTGGCAGGGGCGCTGGTTGGCCACAAATCGAAGTTCAAGAAATTGTATGATGTTAAAGCGAGAAATGGTCTTATACATGTCAAAAAGCGCGAAGATAGCGATATTGTAACTATTACAAATGTAACGGAATTGAATTTTTGATTTTTTTTTGAATGATTTGGTTCTGTCTTGGATAACAATTCTCCCACAATTTAATGATAAGTATAGCTTTTATTAATCTTCAATTTATTATTTTATTGATTTATTTCTATTTATTTTTAGGTGAATGTGTGTGTCTCAAGGCTAGCAGTTAATTTTGTATTGCATTTCGAATGTTTATTTATTTGGGTTGGATGGTTTATTGCAAAGGGTATACTAACTACACTGATAATTTGATGATGCGCCCCATCACTGTTAAAGCTGAAAATTGTGTTTTGAAATGATCGCTTAGGAGTTGCATTAATTATTCTAAGATTGAATATTTCAATGCTAAAAGTTTAAATATGGATGGCAATCCAATGAAATTTTGAATTTAATTATAGGTGTTAATATGCAAGTGATATCTGTTACTAAACATGGTTAAAGCCATGGATGTCATCTAGGTCAGTACATATTCCTGGATTTGTACTCCCAACAAACGATCGTTTATCTCATGCCGGTGGTGTGGCATTATATATTCGTGAAAATTTAAAAT
This sequence comes from Tipula confusa, assembly GCA_963556175.1. Lineage (NCBI taxonomy): Eukaryota > Metazoa > Arthropoda > Insecta > Diptera > Tipulidae > Tipula > Tipula confusa. Next base: position 63,984,067 of record OY744477.1, on the reverse strand, counting down.
TTAAATTTATTGGCAAATCATCTAGCGGCAATACAGGATATTTATTCATCGATGCCTTTGTGAATGGTATCTGGATATTCATTGGTGTGGTGTATGATGCTACTGGCATTAAAGTTAACTTTATTGACGATCTATTTTCCAGTTTCCAAACGAACTATGAGCATGTTTTTGTACCTGTGGACTTCAACGTCAATAAGCTTAAAGTTAATTCAGTTACCAATTAAGTCGTTTGTTCAACTCTGATAAAGAGTTGGCAATGGCGGAACGAGAAATGAGTTGGCAATCGTCGAATGAGAAAAATTGTTGAAAAACTTATAAGAAAAACTAGAAGTAATTACATTAGAAAGCAGCTTGATTTTAAGTTTTCATTAAGACAGCTTTGAATATACGTAACATTGGCCTCTCATATAATAGACCGGCGATCCCCCAGTTTTCTGTTAATGAATTTAATACAAACCTTATTGATTCCAATATGTTCATTTCTTTGGAACTTTCCCACTGTGACTATTTGCAACTTATATCAATAATAACCTGAATGACATATTTAACTGAGCTTCAATTAATCTCCAGCTTAATGCAACTAAATCTAATGTCCTACGGATTTATGGAGGTAAAGATCAAATTCCGTTTCTACTCATCACTCTTGGATAAGGTATAATTTCATACACTGCCAAAGTTCAGAACCTAGGCTTTATCATGAATTCTAATTTAATGTCGAACGATCAAGTGAATTTTATATGTTCCAACATATATGCTGATCTCAAAAGTTTATCTAAGTTCAGACATTCAACACCGTTTAAAACCTAAAAAGCTCTTGCACATTCGCTGTTAATTAGCCACATTCGCTATTCAGATTTGGTTTTAGGTTATCTTGATTATGAATCATATAGACGACTATTAGTTGCATTTAATTCTATAACTAGATGCGTGTATAACGTTCCTAGATATGATCATATTTCACCATATGTTTGTTTAATGCTTGTTGGATTGTAAGTTGGAAAATTATTTGAAATTTAAGCAGTGCATGTTGCTTTTTAACGTAATATATTGTAGCAGTCCGCGTTACCATCTAAGAATAATTAGCAGAACTATACATTAATTTAGAAAAGACCAACATTTAGCCAAAAAAATCGGCCGGCGGCACGCAGTCTAAGGCACAATTCAATTATGATATTGAAGATACTCCACTTCCAAATTGACTTACAATCACAACATCTCGTAAGATCACAAGAAAATCTCGCAGACATCGCTTGAGGAGACCCTTTCTCACGAGCTTCCCTTTCTCTGCATTGAGCCAACTACATATGGAACACTAAGGAACTCAATAATAATAAAAATGAACTGGCAGTGCTACCAGAATTTGCGCTGATGGTGCTCGAAGAGTTACTATGAACGGCAAAGATAAAGAAAATAAATTTTTTTATACAGCTGTTCAATAAAATATCATCCTTAATTAAATTAAAGCGCGTAAAGGCTTCCTGTATAAGATTTGTGAATTAAAACGGTTTCCTAACCTGCAGAAACAAGATATGCAAGTTAGAATTACAAACTGTAAGTTAGTTCACACTATTTCTGTGATGAGAAAAGGGTTTTACGTGCGATGATGTGAAACACTCTGCAGCAATGACAACGTTGAATCCACCCAACCAAAGACTAGGAAAGGTAAAGGCTGTAATACGTATAATAGGTGCATCGCCTTGTTTGTATATGCATCGTAATAATTGAAATCTACTCGTATATATTGAAACGTATTTTACGAAAATTTTATATCATAGATGGCTCCCTCAAAACATTTCCATGTGCAAACGATAAAAAAGTAAAGAACCAAGTGACACTTTGTAGACCAAAGCTAAAAAAGGTCGGATTTTAGAAAGTAACAAGGAATGCCCATCACTGTTTGATGCGCTAATTACCTTTTGATGTTATGAACAACTAAACATTTATAATGGATAACACCATCACATTTGTTAGCTGCATCTACGGCTAGAATTGCTGCAATTCCATAGATACTAATCATTATGAGTAAAGAGGATACATTTTCGACGTAAGCTTTTCGACTCATTAACTGAAATGGAGATTAACATAGATGCCAAGTTTTGTTACCAACACCATTTTTCTTTGAAGTATTAGCAATAAATATCAGCACATTTGCACACTAAGATCAGTGATGTGCTGCAGCAAGAGAACAAAAATGGTAATCATTGGATCAAACTCCATGCTCCGGATCAATGAAACTGATTCTATTTAATTTAAGGATTAATCTGCAAAAATATGTTGTTTCATAAACAAGATGTCCTCAAAACATCTACTGGTTTGACCAAAGGCAATAAATTTAGAGAAGGTTTTGCTCAATTTTAGAGTTTTTGAATGTTAAAATATAGATAAAATGTAACTCATCTCTACTGCCGCCGTTCAATATCCTAAGGGTCAACCTCACTTATAGTCAAAGTATTCATGGTTTCTTTTAAGTTACTTTTTGCTTCTTCATAATAAACTGTTTCATTAAGTAATAACTAATCATTATTTGATTATGCAGGAAAATCTTCATCTTCATTATCCAAAGATCCGATTTTAAAAGCTCGAAGTTGTGCAAAATATATGTCAATTTTCATGATCGCTCTACATAGGTAATAAGCGTTCTTTCTTTAGAAAGTATAGAAAACAAAATTGCTTCATTTAGCAATAGGAGAATACAGTTTTTACTTTTTTGCAAAACATTTCACTAAGAATGAAAGAGATAGTTGTTACGGCCACCGTAAGAATATCAACCAAGAACGCCCTTATTTCAAATAATTTGTTATTGTAAATTACTTTTTAACTAAATAGTGCCATCTATGAAAGAGTAGTGGAAGATAAGTAGTATTAAACACACTCATCTGTAGTTCCATTATTGGACGCACGGATGAGTGTGAGCAAAAAAAAATGTCAAAATGAAATTTTGTTAATAAAAGACGATCAACCAAGTCGGAATTGTAATAAATAAGAAAGAAAGGGCGGCATCCATCATATTCCTTTATAAACGACCGCATTTCATTTTCGATAGCCAGCACTACAGGACATACCTTGTTTGAATCAAACATGAAATAGAGATTACAAAATCGTCTCATCGCGTTTGTGTAATCAGCTTACGCGCAGTATACTATAATTTGCAGCCGCGTTATATACTCCCGAAGATAATTTTTATTTCCGAAACCATCCGTTTGACTGAAGATTTTAATTTGTTGATGTAATGAATTTGGAAGATATCGACCATGAAAAAAATGAATTAATGGCAGTTGCACCAACCCTCAGTATATGGGGATAGTTTTTGCTAACCATTTTTCGAGTTGCTTTATGCCCTGAAGGAATAATCTACGTATTGTAATTGGCAATAATCAGCGCATGACTGAATGCATAGACAAATTAGTTTTTGTCATCAATATATTGGTGGGATAGCCAGAATACAAATAATTCATAATGTAAGATCTTAATAGGAAAATATCGAAATGTGCAGTACCAGAGGCTCAGTCCCAACGACCAGAGTGTGCAAGCGGTCATTACAAAATTGACTGCAGTAATAGTACATTTGACAAAGGGAAACAATAACTCATTTTTGGGGTGAAACAAAATATTCCCAACAAAGATTTCCAACAATTAATAAGGGTGCATTTAATAATGTCAAACCAGAGGCAATCACGCAAGCACTTTCAAATTTAGAACCTGGATTGATAAAATGCTCAAAGGCAGGGTCATAATAGCGAATCTAGGTATGTATCATCCATCCGTAGACTTGTAAGTAGAGCTGCACAGCAATGTGGTGTATTATCCCCCTTTTTTGGAATTTGGTCATAAATGACCTGTTACTAAACCTGGAAGGTACTGGCTTTAAAGTGGTGGCTTATGCAGATGATGTTGCTATTGGCGCTTTCAGTAAATATCCTTGTTTCCTCAGAGATGTTATATAGAATGCTCTTGGCATTCTAACTCAATGGACCAATAGTTGTGGTCTTAGTGTTAACCCACTGAAGACTGAGTTGGATCCTTTTTCCAGGAAGTACAAACTTCCTCGTTTTGACCCTCCAACTCTCAATGGAGTTGTTTTGAACATCGCAGATAAAGTAAAATTCTTCGGTCTTATTTTGGATAGTAAACTAACCTGGAAGCCTAATATTCTGGAAAGAGTTAAAAAGGCTACGATAGCACTCTACTCCTGTAAAAATGCCATTGGAAAAGGATAGGGGCTTAAGAATTGAAGATTCTCTTTCATCTCATCCCTTTGGATATCCTGGCTAAGCAAGTGGTGGCTAGTACAGCCATACGGCTTAAATCAATTTCTATGTGGTCCTGTAACATTTTGGGATACTCATCTATTCTAACGAACAAAGAAATCGCTAAATCTATCGACTACACCATCTCGACATCATATTTCGAAGTTGAATTTATAACTGCTATTCCTTCCAGAGAGGACTGAGTGAATGGAACAGTTTTAAAGTTTGGCTTTATTAACTTTCTTACAGATGGCTGGAAAATTGATACAAAGGTCGGCGGAGGGGTTTTCTGCGAAGAGCTAAATGTAAATCTTTCTTTCTGCGTCCCTGATCATTGCAGTATTTTTCAGGCACAGCTTATAGCAATCAAGGAAACCACAGACTGGATGAAGTATCATGAAATATCTGTAAGAGATAATGGCATTTTTACGGACAGTCAAGCTGCTATTAAAGTTTTACAAACAGGCTTTATCACGTCAAAAGTAGCCCGGAGTTGTCCTTCATCTCTTAACGAGATGGTTGAACAGTTCAATATCCCTCTTATATGGGTGCCAAGGCGTTTCATTATTACGGGGAATGTGAAAGCCGATGAACTCGCGCGACTAGGTATTACTTGCCTCATCTTACCGTGCAAGGTGGACATTGAAGTACCCCTTGCTACATGCAAATTACTCCTTAAAGAAAAAGCTCGTAAAATTACAAACAATAGATGCACGCCAGTAGACATGGTGTTTTGTTTCATGATTATTTTCGAAGCTGTAATGACGAAGAAGACGAGGAAACCATACTTCATTTGTTATCACCTGTCCTAATCCGTCTCAAAACAGACTCAAGTTTTTGGGAGCTCACCTCCTGTGCAATCTAACGGATTTCAGTAAATTGAGCGTTAGAGATATCTACTGCTTCGTGAGAAGCTCAAATTGGTTACAATAGGGTAGTGCGGAGAAGTAATTTCTGTGATATGGCTATAGACCATATGTGTCTATGCCTCGTTCGTTGATTAGGCGGCCCCTAAAACTAACTAACTAATTAACAATTAAAAAAGCCTACTCTTATAGGGGATGTCTGGAACGTAAATGTATCAGAATCCTTTCGAACCATAACCATGAAACTTAACGCTTACAAATTTTAGTGGTGTACTTATGGAGCAAGGTGGATCAATTAAGGTTGTCGCTAGAGGGCTACACCATACCTGTGAAAATAATTACATAATTGCAGAACTGCAGCATAAAGGTTTAAATAAAGGTTTTGTTACGACCTGTGTAGAAAAAGATTACCACGTTTCATGGTTTCATTGGGCAATAAAGAAACTCTCAAAATAATCCTCGAGCAATTCAAAATCATAAAATGCCAGAATAGACCCAAAGAGAAAGAATACTTTATTGATTGTCCATTGCAGAAATGCCAAAGTTATGACAAGTTGAAATAGATAGCATCTAAACTGTTAAATTAAAAAACTTGGCGAGCAGCCTGAGATCAACAAACTTATGTTAGACCAGTTCAATACCTATCATCGGGGTTTTCTTGAATTAAAAAAACTTGTGGTTAAAAAACGTAGGTAAGTTCTAGCAAATAAATCTGCGCTCAATATATATAGCCTATGTAAAAATTAGATGGTGAGATGCCTATATCAGACGTCTATATCATTTCCGTACCCTGCTGACATTTTACAAAGAACGAGTTCTTACTAAACCTAAACTTTTAACTAAAAATAATTCTAATTTTGAAAATTTTGTGGTTATGTTAAAAAAAATCCGGTGATTTTTTCAACCATTTTTTTTTTTCATGCAAATTTTCAACAAAATTTTCACTGTACTAGTAGAAACCACAAACATTTTTTATGTATTACACAAAAAAAGAAGAAAATGGGAAATTTTTCGAAAAAACGAATTGTGGTATGCTTTTGCAAAGCATAACATTACGTATTGTCAAACAGTCAACTAAAGAACCTAAATGATGAGTATGTGAAAAAAAAATTGTTAGAGAAATCTAAAAAACAACAGGAACTCGAAAGGATACATAAAAAATGCAAAGGAGAGATTTAATTTCCTTTCCATTAAATTCTAAAATATTCCTGAAACTCTCCCTGTGTGCTTATGTATATACGAGACGAAGTGAATTGGAAAAAGTAATTCTGTTTGAATTGTTGTTGCCTTTTTTTTAAGGAATTTAATTTTTGGTTTTTATAAAATTTATATCCTATTTATTTTGTTAATATTTTATTAAATTTTTATGTTGTTATATTATGTTTATCGCATAGTGTTTTTTTTATTGAAATCCTGTTTTCATTTAGATTTTTTTTTGTTGGTTTGTTTCCCCAAAGTTAATGAACTTTTATGATTAAACTTTTCCAAATTTTTATTTTTATTTTTTTGCTACGGGGTGTTGGAAAATTTTTATTCCTGTTTGTTAACTTTGGTAAAATTATTATTTTGTTTTCAAATGAAATTATTAAAAATTAATTTATATTAACATTGTGAACATTTAATTTTTCCTAATTTATGAGTTTTTCCCAATTTTGTTTTGTAAATTATATCGTAAAATATTAATTAGGTGAATGTTTATTTGAATAGAAAAATTTAATGTTATTTTTATTTACCTGGAGACCACTTTTGGTAGCCAATCACCTCCACAATATTTTGCTAGTACTGGATCATTTGTTGAGCTACCATCGTAAAATATTAAATGATCACGTTCACCCGTACAATCAGACCATGCACGTATCGAACGAGACGTTTTATTTAAGCTGGCGATTGATCTGGAAATAAAGAGAGATAAGAAGATTTAGTTTTGGTATTTTAGTTTTGGAATTGCGTTGCTTAACCTAACAACTCGACTTTGATTTTGTTAGTGTACACTTGTTTGTTTGCTGTTTAACGCATAGATGGCCTGTAAAATTTTTTGATGAATATACATCTTATCTTTCAGCCAGAAATGTTTATTTTCGCCAAATTAAAACTAAAATGAGTGATAATATATCTCTGTGCTATACGATATCATAGAATGTCAAGTGATTTGTTGTTTAAATCATTTTATTGAATGGTATCTCGAATAAATTAAATCATAGGTTATGGCAACACTTTTACTATGGAAACGCTTGATATTTTGACAACTCCGCAGTCTGATGTTTCGCGGGATGAAACCATCATGTTTTCGCTTAAAGAGTGTTTCGAATTATTGAAACCTTTTTTTCAAAGTTATTATAATGTAGCTGATTTTTGAAAATAAATATGAGTCGTGAAAGAGCGCAAAGCGGAACCACCGTACTGAAATTAGTGAAAAAAGTTCATAAGAAGTGCTTTCTATTGGATACTAGAAATAGTCGCTCATATAATGCGCATGCCCGAGAACATTGCAGTTGTGGCTCTTAGTATAGGACAGAATTCATCAACCTCCACTCGACGTCGATCGCAGTAACTGGCGATTAGCGCACCACCCTGAGGAGAATACAGCACAAAAACCTCGAATTATTTGCCTACACGGCCCAGATGACTAATGCTTTGAAAGAAAATGACCATTAGCTTCTATATCAGTTCACTGCATCGGCCATTGGCCAGCTAGATGATGACATCGATTTTGGTCGAAAAACTATATTTACAGGCGAAGCGTATTTCATCAAACAGAACTGCCTTTGGAGTGGTGGCCCATTTTTTTAAACGCTGCTGGAAACGCCGTTACGATCAATGGCAACTGTTACAGAGACTAATAATTTTTTTATGGCCTTAAATCAGTGCTATGAATGAAGACGACCTTTGGTTTCAACAAGATGCCGCTACTTGCCATACAAGCCATGAAATAATCGATTCCGCGCACATTAAATTTGGCAACGTATAATCAACCGTTTTGAGATGGCAATTGGAGTGTGTGGAGCTGCGATTTAACGCCGTTAGATTTTTTTCTATGGGGTTTTGTAAGAAGTATAGATGCTATGCGGATTTATTCAGAGACAATTCCAGTTTTAAAACCAAACATTGCGTCTATTAAATCATTGAAAAAGTTCTTGAAAACTGGACTCACATGATGGTCTGTATAGCCGATTTAAGAATGAAAAATCATTTAGTTCATGTGAATTCCTCAAAAACCAAAAAACCAAAGAAAACCGTGCTTCTATGGACAGGAAGAGTATAAAAAAAATATCGATCAATATTAGTAGCAAGTCAATAACCGTAAAGTATCAGGAGCGGCCCAAAAAATTCAGATTATTTATGTAACGATTACTGTGGCATTTATAGCCAATTCGAATCGAGTTGGAATCAGCAAATTGAGTGCTACAGCAGCAAATATAAATACGCGTTGGTTATTGAACTAAAAAAGCTGAGCCGAGAAGTCGACTACGTCATCAAGGTGATCGAGTATTTTAACAGATACAGTTTATAGGTATATTCTATATAACGAGTTACTTTGCAGAAGGTTGATAATCGGTCGCAATGATAATGTCAGCATGATTGGCTTGTGTATATAAACGATATATCATTAAAACAAACGAACAGGCCTAGGCTCACAACTAGTCTTAGACCCTTAAAAATAGTTGAGAGGTTTGGTAAACATCCATGTCCGCAAAATTGGTGGCAGCGGAGGGATTCGAACCCTCGCCTCTGAAGAGACTGGTGAATTTTCTTATAATATTTGAGATAATAAAGAATATATACGTGCGATATTGTGACCTACCGTAATTAATCATGTTCAAATTTAGCGGCTGTGATCTCGCAAAAAAAAATACGAACGATGCGTCATATTATAAAATACGATATCGGATTACAACATTCAATTTAATAAATGCGAATGCTCTAATAGCAGTCGAATATAGCATCTAAATCGTCAAAATAATTATTAAGTTTGTTATTTTTGTTAAGACAATTCGAAATGCGATAAACGCATTTCATAATACAAACGCAAGTGGCGTATCGTACACGCACGTGTTATTTTATAGAAGAATACCACTACGTAACGTTAATTTAAGTTTATTGTATATATTTGGTTGAAAAACATAACAAAATAGGCCATGTAACAAAGATTCTAACCTAAAAAAACACAACTAATCATGATGGACATTAATATATAGACTCATTTTATAAAAAAAAAAACAATTGCAAAATATAAAATAAAATATTTGCTACAAACCACCCACATGGTGAATAAAAATAACTTTCGAATGATTTGTGTATGTATGTGTGTGAATATTAAACTAAAAAAAACTTCAAATAATATGTGTCGATAATCTCTCGCTCGAGCCTACCATAGAACATTTAAAATGTTGACATTTGTTTTTTGATCAAGCAGTCGTAATTTTACTTTCTTCTGTTTGGTTTTTTCTTCGGCTGTCAAATCTTATGAGGCTGGTTTTTTCATGGTGTCTCGAGAAATTTTCGATTGGCTGAGCGCTGAACCAGATTTTGTATCTTTTGCCGGCATTATAATGGGTTTATAGAATTTGGCTGGTTTATCCTGGGAATTATTAACATTTTGAAAAGATTTACTCCACGGGATGTTTTCTTCTTTTGTCACATTATATTTAGGCGATTTATTTTGTGCCTCTTACATACATCAATTGCATCCTCGTTTAAAAGAATTTCGTCCTTTGGCTCGTTTTATTTCTGCTCGTCGCTTTGTTGTTTTTGTTGTTGCGCTGTATGTTCTTTTAATTTATGCTCGCTACTAACAAAGTCACGTCTTTCATACTTTAGCGCCGATATATCGTATTTATAGCAGTTTTCATCCTTTTCACACATCAATTTAATCGAATTCGAATGTTTTGATGATTTACGCGGCGATATAAATTTACGTCCGGGTGTTTTTGACGCATTTTTGAAAATCTTTCGTTTTGTCGTTGATGCTCGTGTTCCACTCCATGGCGGTATGATTTAAATTGGGCATACGATTTTCATCGATGTACTATCTTGACGTTATTTACGTTTACGTGATGATAATAATTTTGTGAGTGATGTTCCTGTTACTGTTGTACGTTCGATATTATTTTTTGCTTGGCAACAACACGTGGGCAACAACAACATTTTGTAAATTATTTGTTGATTCTGGATCAGATGATGCCGATGTAAGACGATTTAAATCGCCAACATTTTGTCCTTATGATGGACGACGCATGCCACAGAAACAAGCCTTTACTGACTCCCAAACGTTTTTAGCAAATATTCCAATTGCCGCAATTTTGACAATTTGACTAGCATTTTGTTTTGATAAATCTAATATCGCATTGAAGGGATAAGTTTAAGAATTAACAATTAAAATTTAAAATATGACAGTAATAATAGATCATGTTTTCAGAAAGAGGTAGCACGATCCAAGTAGGTATCACTATAACCATTTCCACAAGATGGTTTGAATGAAAATCATAGTCGGCCATGATTTGTTTTTCTCTTGTTTTTAATTTTGTGATGTTTTGTGGACGTATTGGTCATAAAACGGTTAATTCAATTGGTTTGTCTGTTTAACAAATTATTTTAAAATCTAATTTGTATTAACTTTAAAGTTTGGTGTCAAATAAAATGCAGTTTTTATAAATAAAAACAGTTATTTTAATTGATTTGTAATACAATCAATTATTTTAAAATTTAATTTGTATTAATTGGAAAATTTTGTATCAAATAAAATGCATATAAATTAGATTTTCGGCGATTACATGTCCTGTAAAGACTAATTATCATTGTTATTTTTTAGACGTGAATCCTTAATTACTATTTGACATGTTTAAAACCAAGGTTTAAACAAAGAGTTATCACCTACCCATTTAATTTTTTTATACCCATATAGCTCTTTACTAACCCGTATATATACTCTTTCATAATTTAACTAAAAAAATTTAAACCTAAAACTCAGTTTTTAAACATTAACCTGTGACAACCAAATAACCAAATAAACATTTTGTTTCCACCATTTTCACCATTGCAAAAATCCAGTTAAAAAAAATAATGAGCAAAATGGTTCACGTAAATAAAAGCAGAATAAAGCACAAACCATATTACGAGTAAAAACTTTTTACTTTAAAATGTAAAAAAAAAAAAAAATCACTTTTCCATTAGTTTTTCGCCTTGTTTTCCCGACATTTTTGTTAACTGAAAATTATAAACAAAACTTGTAAAAATCTTCCGCATCGTTAAATAAAAACAAAACCAAATTTTCCAAACCACGACTAAAAAAAGGAAATGTTTGGTTGTGTATAGCCCAAGCCCGTTGAATGTTCATGATGATGATTATATGATGATGATAAAGAAGATGCGCCGAGCTGAACGAGCTAACGAAAAATTTATGTTTTCCGCATATACAGGCGCCTTATTTGTATTGCTGTAGACAAATTTATTTCGTGTCGTCTTACTTTTGTTGTGTACCCAGATCGTTAGTTTTTTTTTTTTTAGTGCGGCGATGTTTTTACTCCCCGTCTTTCCAATTTGTTGCGATGATTGCTGTGTATGCAGTGGAATATGTATGGGATAAGATTTTTGTGTTATTGTTTTTGTGTAGCTAAGGCGTGTTTTGAAGATTGATTTTTAAATTTCTTATACTTCGCTGGCACTGATATATTTTCATGGAATTTGAATCGGGGGCACGGTTTGTATGTTTTTGTATATTTTCGTTGAATAGTTTACGTTACATATAGCTATACTTGGTAATGATACGTAGGGACAATGTTGAAAAAATGAAATTAAATTAAATAAACGTTGCGAGATTAAATTTCGTTTTATATATACGGTTGTACGGTTGCACCTTTGGGAAATTTATGAAATTTTTTACTTTTTAAATTACATTCGGTTTCGATTTAATAAATGAGTCTAGTGTAACATTATAGTGCTTTATTAGCGATCATCAAATCATTATTTAAAAAAAAAAAAAAAAAAAAAATTGGTATATTGTATGGTGCTGTGGGAAAATGATTTGTTTTTTGCTCTTACTATTAATCTCAATTCGTGCAAGTTATATTTTTTGTGTGGAGTAGCTTAAAATTAGTTTTATGGTTTTATTGCTACAGAGATACAGCAAGATTATATTTAAGGATTGTTAAAATTTATTTGGTTTACAAAAATAATTGATGATTCAACCTAATTTGAACTAATTATCATGGGTCAAAAGAGGAGAATCCTGTGGTTGGGGGCACTCATATGCCTCGTAAAATACTTTTAAACGAGCATGTTATCATTAAAATTCCATCACAGTAACCTTTACTTGACGTATAAGGAGTTCCTCATGTTAGAGGTAGCTAAAAAATATTTGCTGATAGGTATAAAATACTAGGGTAAACACCTCAATAAAAAACACAAAACGACGACGAGCAACAATAAAATGACGGTTCTGAAATTTGAAACCCTAGTACCGGCGGCTTTAAGAGGAGCCAGCGAGCTCTCGTTGAAACCTAACGACCGCAATGTTCCAGTAGTGGGGAAGGAACTGCAAAAATTGTTGCAAGTCCGTTTAGTTTATAAAGGAGAGGTCAAATTTGGTGCGAAGTTCTAAAAATTTGTCGGTGAATCCATTCAAGAGGCTCATGTCGATTAGTTGCACCAAAAAGGCGAAAATAAATTAAAAATAACCTCCTCGATCGGTTATGTTTAAAAATAAGAGCTATATCATATACTGAACTACCAAAGAAAATGAAACCGAGCTCAGAACGTACTAGTCTGAGAATAAAGTGATTCATATTCGCCAAACTACAAAAGGAGATATTTTGGTAGAAATGGAAAGCACTGGGGACTAATCACAAACAGCTCTTTTCCCATCCCAACTGAAGAAAAGTGGAGGAAGCTAATGTTAAAGCCTTAACACACAAAGTTTGTGTAGAAATAAGGGACATTGATATACTGACTTTACGTAGGATGAAGTACTGCAGGCTCTTTAATCGCTGGTATAAGAGAAACATAAGATATTGACTCTATAAAAATGCTGACAGCTTCTTATCGGGGAATACAAATGACAACGGTAAGTTTGCCAACCCAAAAAGCAGAGATGTTATATATACAAAGGGAAATATAGGATTGTCCTCGAATATAGTCACCAAGCTCAACAAAGTAGGAGTTTAAGGGATAGATCAAAGCTGTGTAGGAAGCTCTGAGAAGATAGTTATATTGCAAAGCAATATAGACAAGTTATGACAAGGTTCAAGGGTACATAAAATGCATGACAATGTTAGAAAATATTATCTTTACGTTATTTTCTCAAGATCCTGGTTATTTGAGAATCCTCGAATCAAGTTGCGAAGAAGAAAGAATTCCACTATAGTGTCATTGGAGGGTTCCGCAAGAGCACGTGGAAAAGTTGGAAACAACAACACTTCCGGCTCTGGTAAAACTTACCTATAGGATTTTTCACTATATGATTACCATTTTGCCTTTTAAACACGACTGAAAAGTACCACAAGGGTCGGTGTAAGCTCATACATTGTACGCCATGTATAACGACTTTTTAAACTGCTGAAACCTGTCTAAATCTTTTATTGAGTACATTTCGGGGTGGTTTTCAATATTCTTTTTATAAATGTTCATAGCACTGAGGATAAATGAATATTCTAGCAACAATCACACAGTACTACCGCAAGGCAAAGAAAAAGATAAAGGAAGGATTAGGAGGAAAAAAGGCAAGAGAGGAATAAAAGGAATAAAAGTTTTCAGCCTTCTAGTTGTTTGTTTACTTTTGATATTAAGTTTAAATTTCTGTCGTTCAGTTCATTTAACATTTGCTAACTCCTTACAAAAAATGAATTTTTAAATTTATTGGTCCTCGCGGATTTTATTCCCCGATTCTACCGATGCACAGGGCGTCTCAAATTACGCACAGGTCTTGAAAAACCTGACATAAATCCACAAAGTTTCGATGAACAATCAATGACCATGAAAGTACTTTGAAACCACGCATTAAAATTTTGATTGAAGACGCAAAAAAAATTTTACGTCTTCTATCATTCGAGATGCTCGGTTTTGGACCCGATCGAGTGCAGTCAGACGAGTTTTTGGTGCTCCAGCCCAAATAATGGAAAGGTTTTGTTTATGTTAAGTGTTTCAGATGGATTAAAGTAGAACTTACATCGTCAAAAACCCAATGCATCTGGCTGCATTAATTGTTGCTTTCTTTATTTGTTCAGCTCAAGAAATTCTCTTTGAAATAATTAAACCGAGAATATCAAATGTGTGAAACATAGCCAACTGGTGAAACCAGTCAGAAAAAACGGCAAATAGCCATCATTTCGGCCACAAAAAACACAGGATTGACATTTTTTGGGATTAAATTCAACCCTGTTGGCTTCATCCCATTCAAGAATGGAATTCATATCCTTTTTTCTGCGAGAACATAGTTTCGCGATAAAAAAAAGGTAAACAATAAGAGGTGAATAGTGAGCTCTCATCAGCGTAGGAGTATATTGGATTGAGAGTTGCTGAAAGAAGATTATTGATGATAATTAGAAAAAGGGTCGGAAAAAGGACGAACCCCTTAGGAACACCAGCGTTTAAAAAATGTGGAACGGAAGTCACGCCATCTACCACCATTTGGATTTTGCGACAGAGAAAATTATCAATTAATAAAATTAACGACTTGTGATGGCCAACTGCCCTCAATTTGCACAGCAAACTCTTGTGAGACACGCGATCAAATGCTTTCGAGATATTGAGCGCAATTACTTGTGATTCACCAGATTGATGACTGCTTCTGTTCCATTGTTCAGTGACAACATTAATTAAGTCACCTGCTTAAGGCCTTTTACGAAAACTATACTGACGATCGGAAATCAAATGGTTATCTTCCGAACATTTCATCAGCTGGGAATTGATGATGGTCTCAAGTACTTTGGAAAGCACCGAGACGATAGCGACTAGGCGATCATTTAAATAGTCCGATTTACTGCCCTTTTTTAGCACAGGATGTATGTTGGCAATTTTCTAGATGGAAGGAAACATGTTAGAAGATATAGATCGGTGGAACAAACATGATAGTGCCTTTGACAGGGATTTACAACAATATTTGAGAACAATTGGAGGAATAGTATCCGGACCCGCTGACTTGTTTGTGTTAATATTTGCAAGGACTTTGGCGACAATTCTAGATTTAAATCTAATGTTGCGAATCGACGAGCTGATTAGAGAGATAATCGAGGGTGGTACGTTAGAATTAGCTAAATTCGAGCTTGCAGCAAATTTGTTGGTTGAAAGCTGCAAACATTTCAGACGCTTCACCAGCTAGTGTAACGGACTTAGAATAAGGAAGAAATTGTCATTGTGGACACTGGACATTGAAATCACCTGCCACAGCGATTTCAGCATTTGGTGATTTCTGAAGGATGCGCTCAATGGAATCTCACAGAGAATCAAATCTAAAATGAGCGGTGCTGTTTGATATTTGGGCTTCGATAAAGAACACATAGGAAGAGGGTGTGTTTCACGAAATCATTATTCGTACTTTGGCCTAAGAAACTGTGAATAGAAAAAGGTATACCGTTCCGGATATATATTGCCAGCCCTCTATTGTGAATAAACTGCTAAGTATTCTTAAGCAGACGGATTTGAACTTTTAAAACCCACATATTTTAAGGAGTAACAAATATCTGACCCCTCAAAGTGTTTTACTGAAACAAAATTTTCCCAAAAAAGGGAAGCACAGTAAATTGATAATAACCGGCCATAAGCAGAACATTTAGCAGTAATAATGCCATTTTTCGTTAATGCATACTTTTTAAGGTAATCATATCTTAGAAAAAGCTATTATAGTTTCCTATTGATTGGTAAAAATCCTCTTTGGTAATCAAGTTTCCCTCAAAAAATGACATAAGAGATTTTCTAATCAGATCTAAAAGGTAGTTCCGGTATATTTCCTTTTTTCGAAAAAAACAAATATCCTCTCCATAACCCGTTTATTTTAAAATGTCCCTTAACAACTAAAGGGGTTTCAACTTCCCTTAGAAACCAAAGGGATTTTTGGTCTCCATAACGCGTCTTCTCGTCGTACGAAAGTCCAATTGATCGATGTGAGAGTGCTAACCAGAATTCTTCCATCTCGGTTATTTTTCATTTTTAGCATTTTTCATGCCAACAAGATTCATTTAACATAACTTTGAAGCGAGCAGACCGGAACACAGAACATATGAAAACCAAGCATCTATTACGAGCCACTGTTTGTTGATAATTTTTTGGCTAGCCGAGTGTTTGAACCATTCTTTGAGAATGTGACTTGCACTACGGTCACCGTCAATTTATAAGTTATTAATAAGTTCTTAACGATTTTATTTTTTTTGGCTGAAACAGGACCGTTTAAGGCTTCTAGTTGACAGGAAAAATACGATCCAATATAACAGTTGCATGGAAAAATTTAATTTAAATTATTTTGTGGCATTGGAAAGCGATTATGGCGAATTAATCAAACAAAACTAACCACTTACCAAATGCTAATTTTAAGCGATGAATACCTTTTAAATTTCCCAACCGCCAAATTCCGGTACTGTAACCGGCAAATAATTTACTGCAAATAATTTATGCTCAAAAATATATAAGTTTTTGTTGGACTACTGTATTCTTCTCAATTTGTAAGCTCTCCCTAATTCTATTGATTAAGCGTATATACACTTAAATGATACGCGATACATCGTTTAATCGGTTATCAAATCTTGCCTTTGCGTCAGACGCATGACTAAAACTAACTTGCATAGTTTTAAAGTCACCAAATTGTTGCTCTTACATTAGGGAAAAGAGCCAAGTATTTAGCCATAGATAGTAACCAATGTTGAAAACGTATATAGAGTATTTCGGTGGTTATGGTATTGGCCGCATATAAACTGGGGCAAAAGTGTAAAGATTGTAAGATCACAAACCATAAATAAACAAACAAATCGGATGTACAATAACAAATTAAAGCCAAAATTAATGGATTATCATTGCCTAATTTACCTATTCCCAAATCTCACATAAAAATATAATTCATCACAAAAATACATTTTACGAACCGTTCAGATTTTGCACTCAGGCATCTCATCAAATTTAATGGTAAATTACAAAAATTTATTTTCACTTGATATAACAATCAATTATATTTGAGGATTTTGCTTAGACCAAGCCCGTATATATACACACACACACACACACATTTATTACAATAAATACGTCTCAAATGACCAATTACCAATTATATAACAATATTATTGTTATTATCATTGTATGTGTGTGTATACGTCTATTTGTATGTGTTTGTCTGTTCTTGTCGAAAAAGCCAATTTATTATCATATAAAATTAAAAATCTTACGAATTTCTTCCTAATATCGACTAGTGTACAATAAATGATGGAGGCAAACAAGAATTTTGGGATATTTGTAATATTAAGACATTGCGGAGGATAAGTAGATTTAAATGAAACCAAAGTTGAATTTTGACTGGTGGTGTTGTTGTTACTGCATGAGAGTTTATTTAGCCAAAAAGATTTATTGTGGCAATAAAATTTTCATTTTCATTAGATTAATCTTTCGCTTTTTTCATTTTCCAACAATATCGAAATTAAAATAATGGTCATAATTTATGATATTTTTGATCCTGGCTCTATAATATGTATATTTTTATGTTTATATGCTGAATTTATATGTACCTTGTATACGGTACATTAAATTTTGTTTTTAATGTTAGGTTATAAAAATGAACGCGTAATTAAGGTTATGGCTTTACCCAGCATGTAAAAACGAGGACATAATTTAGGATCTAAGGCCGAAAGATCTGCAAATGAGAAAATGTACGTACTAAAAAGGAGAAAGTACTGCGAACAATTAAGACAAAAAAATGGAGATTCCACTCTTCTTGCCTACAGTAAGTAAAAAAAAGAAAGGTTCGATATAGAGGACAAGAGGTTTGCCTAGTCACGTGAACATGCCAATCATCAGGCAAAAGAATGATCTCAAGTTCTATCAAATAAAATAAAATAGAAAAGAAAAGAAAATACCCAGCAAAAAATTGTACGAGCCATCAATCAACAGTCGGATTAACAACGAAATAGTAGACCCATAATTGGAGCTAAACCATCCTTGTTTTCAAACACGAAATAAGATAGCAGAGACTTATGACTTTTTAATCGATAATTTGCGCATATGATTTAATGATGGGCCGTCAGTTACACCAACACCAACCTCATCAAGGGGCAACTCTCTAAGGTTATCCTTTACGATAACAGGATACAAGTAAATGAATACCAAAAAAGAGACAAACGAAGCCTTTGGTGTGCAAAGGCAAACAAAATACTTATCTCTACACTGAAGAAGGTGCTACTAAAGTGAAAAATGAACGTCAGAAAACAAATTTTCCTGAACTTTACCCCACAACACAACGTGTCAGACCAGTTGTGGAAACACATATGGTAAGTGGTACAACAACAACAGATTAGGTGATTCTAAGAACAGCAATAAAACCATTGGAAGTCACCCACAAACTGATTTCTTTTGTTTGTAATTACGCTGGGATGTGACTGCCGACTCAACATTCTAAAACTTCTCCAATAAACTGTCTAAGGCTGTCTAAGGACAATCATTTTGAAGATGAGGTAGGTTAGCAGCAAGTTGGATTTGACCAATTGATAAATGCGTTAAATAGAGCTCAGCTCCAATCAGTAAATCAATCCTTTGAGGTAAAGAAAATTTTGGATCAGCTAAATGAATGTTTTTAGATTTTTTCCATTCGGACGTGTTAATCGGGATTGCGGGTTGTAGACCTATGATATTCGGCAAAATCTAAGCTGCAACGGTGATGATGAAATCAGGGGGTCTAGTATGAAACTTATCCGATACGGATTTTTTCGATAACCGAAAAATCCGAGTCTAATAAATTTCATAATAGACCGTCAGATTTGCAGGAGCGAATCCACAAATTATCGGCGATGTTAGTTGATGTTGATTTTTCGATGATGCCTCTGATTGATCACGTTATTTGTCTTCTAGTTAAGTCAAGTTTCACTGCAAAGGATTCAGTAATAATGTGAGCCTGAGAGGCTGAATCAAGCAAAGCTCTACTGATGACGGATACACCATTTTTATCGTAAACTTTAACCAATGCTGTAGATAGATACACGTATGAGTTACTTATCGAAACAATTGGCTGAGAAGCTTGAGGAGTTGATGGAATGATCGTGGAAGAAGCAGATGTACTCGATTGTCGTTGTGTATTTTGATTGGTAACAATATGATTTAACGAAATCATCTATTTTGCTGGAGTAAGGTGCTGAGACTGCAATTGCGTTTCTTGAACTTGCACCGTGTGAGATGAGAATGAGTGTTCCTTTTGAATGACACTCATTTCAGCGGGATCATGCAACAAAGAATGATGCTGTAGTTTACATTTAAAGCAAAGAAATCGGGATGTGCATATGATGTGATCAAAGACAGTTAATGCATAGAAGCATTTGTAAATCAAGTGATTATCTTCTTTACAATAATTACAATCAACAGTTGATCGAGCCACCAACGAAACTCGACTGTGAGTAGGGACATAGTTTAAAGTGTGCACATTGGTCTTACTAAAGTGCTTTATTGTATACCATACTAATGCAGTAAGAAGAGTCCAAAAGCAGGCAGAATCTTTTAGAAATAGGCAACTGTGCTTAATGTAAAATACTTTGTAAATTTAAATGGAAATAACCAATGGCCTACTGTCCATCAAATGTGAATCTTCATTAAACGATAAATTACTAAACGATTTCAAAAAAAAAAAAAAAATAAAAAAAATAAAAGTTCATTACCTTTTCACAAGCGCTTTATGTTCGTTCTCTTGGCTGACCGCAACCATGGCATGTTTACATGTAGGCACATTTTTTTGTCGTATCGTCCAGTAACACGTTACATTTCGTGGATACATCCCCGGATAGTTTGGACTTTGTAGCCGACAATTTTTTCGATAACATTCATCAAATTGTCGTGTACAATATGTACCTGGTGTTACTCGTCCTAATTCTAAAAGTTCATTTGATGAACCATATCTGCGAATAAAAAAAAATTAAAAAATAAAAATCAGTTAAAAATTTATAAAAAAAAAAAATAAATAAAAAATGGAAAATAATTAATTAATCGGTTAATTTACCAAATTGAACCATTAAATTATAAAAAAATATCAATATTGTTGGCAATTTTTGTATCTTGTACAACTTTTTGGTAATTAATTTTTTGGGCAAATATTTTGTATATAGACCAAACATTTTATATACGATAATAATTTTAAATAATTAAAATTTAACAAAAAACGAAAAATTTGAACCAGATGCTGCAGATAATAAAAAAAAATTGTATGTTGGTTTATTTTTAAAACATTTAAAATTTATACTTTTATATTCGAAGCTGCTGGGTTCACGCAACAACATTTATTAAGTGACCAATGATGGTCTAATGGGTTTGAAATATATTTTTTTTTTATAATTTACTAATTGTTAGTGTATGCAAAATTTATTTGTCTGGCAATAATAATAAAACATCTGCATAATATGAAGCAGATAAATCAATGTGCTTTTATTATTTGCATGTACAGATTTTTAATGAGGACCATTATCATTCGTCTAAAATAAATGAAAACCCCGTTTTCGGCTTAAAAATCGTATAAAACTTTTCTGATGCAACCACACTTAATGGAGTCGATTCATTCTTGTTTACATTAACAACATGTTAGTTAGCTTTCTTATAAACGGACTACTTGGTGATATGGTTAACCCATGCCTACCTGGTCTCTATGCCCACCTGGTGCTAAAAAAGTTACTAGTTTTTAATGGAATACAATGCTTGGAGATGGCAAGGAAATATTTCGGTTTTCAAGTAGGCCTCCTTTCAAGAAACATTTTAAAGCAACCATTATCTTGAAGGAATATGCAAAGCCAATATTTAATAGGGTGGATTCGGTGCCATATGCGTTAAAACCCAATGCTGAGGTCTAAATAAGAAAGATGGTCCAGACTGGCCTATTGATTCCTGTAAAGCACACAGCGAATAATATAAGTGCGTTGATTCTTGAATTCTGCAGTAGTTGGTGAAAACTGTTTGCTATCTCGATGAAATTTTGAAAGCTAATGCTGATCAAAAAGAGTGTCGGCGTAATGTGGAAGCAGCGTTTCAACAACCTGCTATATGTATAATTAAGCTAGACGTGAAGTGGAATATCTATAGGCCACATTTTTAGTAGTTGTAGAATAAGACCAAGCCCATGGAAAATGGCGTATATTAACAATGACCTCAAAATGTTAAGCAGTTTAAAATTAATTATACAAAGCTTCTCTTCTTTTTTGTTAGTATTCGCTTCTACGAGGTAATCGATAGTTTAAGTATCGAAAGTGTTAAGATCTTGTGGAACTTGAAGTTTTTTCTTGTATACCTCAACAATACAAAGTTAGCACAGTTGTGTTTATCCAATCAGTCAATGTGATTTTAGAAGACGACGAATTTGTCAATTTATCATTGGAATGGGGCTACAAAGCAGAACAATGAAGATGATACTTTTTTTCTAATGGCCAAGGAATGAACGGGTGTAGTAGCAACTTCACGCAGACTTTTTTCAATTTGAAAGAAGAACTTTATTACTAAGTAATTGACTCAACATCTAAGTAGATTAAACTTCAAATAATGTATGATAAAACCGCTGGTGCTTTAGACGATTTTCAACGTTTGGTGGTCCGGGAGAGCTAGAAACAAATAACAGCCGACCATTTATTCATCAAATTTCATAAAGTGTTGCTAATATAATGAAATTTCATCATTGGAGAGTTCTGCATATGTGCCTTAAGTAAATGGTTCGGCAAAATAGGGTGTGCAACCAAGGTAAAACAAAGCATCTGAAAATCATTGGGAGACGCAAGGAAATCAGTAAATGAACCGCAGCAAGCATTATCGAACATTATTTTTAGCTATCACATACACCGAGTTCTATACAATTACTGAAACGTCGTCGAAGTGTATGTACTACGGTTTGAACCGAGAACCCATATGCCACAAATGTGACTAGCTTTTCGATTAACCGGAAATCTGGAATGAACTACTTGTCAAGATTAATATTTATGTGCGTTGTAAACCTACCAGGGTCAGGAGATAAAATCTAATTAAGCATTTACTAATGTTCCGATACCATTTAGACAATGTATTTTGAAAAAAATAAATCAAAGGATAATTTAAGGATCATTTGAGCCAAAAGCTCTTCACTTCCCAAACATTCGATATAAATTTGCAAAAATTGAGGCTTATCAAAGATCACAAATTGCTTTTTGCCATAATCCTACCGCATAGCAATAAATTGTCTTGACAGATCCCATGATAGATATATTGTCTTGGCCGAAAGTTATGAATTATCGTATCAATGAGTAACAATAACACTGTCGTTAGCGCTGACCACGATGCCCATCAAAACTGAGAAATAAATGCCAAAATTCGAAAATTCCCAAAACCCAGGAAAAGCATGATGGTTAGCCCATCAAAACTGAGAAATAAATGCCTAAAATCGAAAATTACCAAAACCAACATCCATTTTAATCTGAGTTCTGGGTTACTAACCCAGAATGCTGGACGATCGAAATATTGTTCGACGCGAACAAAGCAACGAGTAAAAAAAAAGTTTGCAAAAATGATCAGTTGTTTATTGAAACCTGCTGCACTCCACAGGTGCGCATACCTAAAGAATGTAATGATTGAGTGAATAACGCTTTCCGACAGAACAAAACTAGAAGCTATGTTGGATAAAACAGAGATAGTTGACCAACATATCCAAAGTTTTACGGCCCATTAAAATACTGGCTACCGACCGATTTAATGCGCTCCTTATAACCCCAACTGTAGGCCAAAAACTACCTGAATCTGTTTCATATTATTGATCCCAGAGCAGGATAATGAGGCAGACTTATTTTCCTATATAGTCGGGTTGCTAGTTGACCCTAAGAATATGAAGCTGATAGATCCAGCCACACAGATGGTCAATGTATCAATAACACATGCAAACACACCTTCTTCCTTAATGCTAACTCAATGACGATTAATTTTTAACAAAATTCTTCATCAGATCGAAATAATTAAAATTAACGACACTAACTCTGAATTCTTTTAAATTTAAACAAGAATGATGACCATATTTCATCAAAGACAACCACATCTTTGGTAAAATATCAAAATAATGTAATATGAAATCACCGAAATCGGCCGACTTTAACTATGGCTTTGGGGAACTCTTTTTCCTTTAAGTATATTCCATAATATATGTGGTCTATAGTCTACTCAAATTAACATTAAAAATTTGAGTAAGCTAATTACAAATATGAAATCAAATCGACACATAGACAATTTCCAAAATCCAGAAGAAAACATGACAGAGGCTTATCAAAAATCTTCTTAATCCAGAGATTAATTGATTGATAGCATTTGAAAACTAAAATTTTGGCCAATTTTTACCTTTCAAAATTTATTAAAAATTAAAGAAATTATTTAAAAATTATATCTCAAAAATAACTTATTTCAAAGAAAAGAGCTGTCAAATATTAGGCAAGCTTATGTAATTATAAAGGTTCGTATAAGCCTGATATCTAGCGATCGATAATAAACTCACAATATGATCAGTGTTAATTTTAAAAACAAAGTTAATTTTTTTTTCAAGGACGATGCAAACAACAAAATCAAATTTCTAGATCACCAATCGCTTATAAGTTAATTTTTAATGGAAGGTCACCCACTTGAGGTTATATTGGCCGGCATCAGTTAGGTTAGCATTTCGAAAGCGTCCCCGAATTTATATTTACTTTTAGTCTTTAAAAAACCGTTTAGCATAGAGAATTAGAGCTAATTTATTTTGGACCAAATTAATCGTTTAAGTCATAATTTAATTCTAAGATGCAATTTAACTTTTATATCATTATGTCGTTTAAAATCATAGAACAATTTAAAACATATAAAAAGCTCAAATTTTTCATCAGTCTCGTTTAACTTTCATCATTATTATTCGAACGATACAACTTATTACGACAGAGCAGCTGATTCTTGACTTAAATTAATTTATCTAGTAAAATTCTCTTTTCGATTTATTTCCAATCCAATTATTTTGCAATTGTTATTATATCATGGTTGTCTGTTGCTATATATAATTGATTGCAACGAATTTTTAAAAATTAAATGGGATTTACTTGAAGATAAAGCGGAAAAAGCGAAAAAGCGGAATTGTGGGTGTAGTTCTCAAGCGGACATAAATTAATTTAATAATTATATTTTGCGCTATAAACAGATCGGCAATGTTAGCAAACTAAATTCCACCCCAACTTGTTATACCATACATTATAATTGATTCAACAAGAGCATAATATAACCTTTTTAATATATAAGAAGGGCATGTAGTGGTTGAGTTTACTATACTCAGCCGTACAAAAAGGCAAACGTATAATTAACTTAATTATATGTTTGCCATAACACTGCGTACCAACAGGTGAGCTTATGGTACAATGATGGTTGCAGTGTTCACCACAGAATGGAGCGCAACATCACAAGAGAAACGAGATGACAAACCAAAATACGTACACTCGTCCATTACATTTTTTGACGTCAACAGAGATAGACCCTAGGTCAACATTATCATCATCATCACCAACAACAACAACAACAACAATTTATAAATTAAATTACCACTGGTAATTAATTATTTAAATTCAAAAAAACTGTAAGTGTATTTTTACTAAATAAGTGCGTGTTTTAAAAACAAAATTATAAATTTAAATAGTGAGTTTTTATTCCTTACTGGGAAAATTTAAAGCCGAAGATTATAAAGTATTTGCACTGCAATACTGACAATTTTCCTGATATTTGTTAGGTGGGAGGTCCAATTCAGCTGTGAATCAACTGTTACATCTAAGTCTAAACTCATTTACGTACGACAGATCAAAACATTGCCCGAAACATGGATTTTTATCGCACGAGTATACATGATACTTGAAAAGGTTTTAATCAACTGTTAATTCAGTTCGTCTAAAATGCATAACTCTTGATTTTTCCTACTACATCAAATTTATCTTTGTAGTATAATCTTTTAACCCGTTTAACATTAAAATTTACATGTTTAGATAGTTGTCTTATATAATTCTCTAACCGAGTGTTATACGGATACTTTCTTAATTTTTTAGAAATTTTTTATAGTTTATTAATTTTTCACAAAAGATAATAATTCATCCAAGGCTCTAACTTTTTGTTATTGCGATACGTAATTTTCTCTCTGGACAATTCAATATGGGAAATAAACGTTTTTAAGAACAAATTTAATGCTGTATTACAATTTATTTCCTGATAAACAAGGCCCCGTTATTCAACTAGGAGACGATCTCCTAGTTTATCATAATTAATTTTATCACTATTTATACCCTAAGATGACATAGCTCTAATCGAATCTGACCAAATATTGAGTGTAATTCAATGATGATAAAAATATAATGGTAAATTATCTAAATTAAAAGTATAGGCACTACTGGCTTTAACAAATACGTGGTCTAAACATGATAGTTGAAACATGATAGTTGGATTATTAGACACACTGAGGAACCCATATGATGCAAGAAATGTTAGGTAGTTGAAACAGGTTGCGTTGTTTAACATATTTATATTTAGATCACCTAAGATAACTATGATATCATTGTTAATTGTTCCTAGCAAATCATCCAAGTCATTACAAAAAACATTAACGTCACTATTAAAAAAACGGTAAAAACATAGAAAAACCCAAAAACTTCTGCCTAATTGGATATCCAAACGAAGAACATCAGCTGAACTCCAATCACACGTATACCATGATGAAAATGATAAATGTTTATGTCAAAAAACCCCAACTCCACCAGCGCGGTAATTATTGTTACAGCATACTTGAAAGTAGTACTGGCTGCAAACGCACCAAACATATCAAAATTTGCTCTTAAACTTCGAAAATTTTGGTGGAATATACTATACTTACTACTCATACAAAATGCGAAACAAAAATCATTTGCAAACTTTGAAAATAATTAAATGAGCAAAAATATATACGATAAGAACAATAATCGTAAAATATCGAGTTAAATGTAGAATTAAAATATATATATAAACGAAAAAATTCAAAGTAATAAAAAAATCAAAAAATAAGCAAACCGTTTAAAAATAACTAGTATAATGCCTTTAAATGCATAGCAATAATATGCAATAATGCCAACGATAGAAAAATTAAGTACAAAATAATAATAATAAATAGAACTGTCAAACTAAACGATTTTCAAAATAAACTTTTAATAACACAGGATAATACTGGGTTTTCCGGTTGGATTATTATAAAATGGCTAGGCTAGAATTACATTATTTACAAAAAATTACAAATGGTAAAAACTAAAAATTTACTTCATAACATCTAACTATTATAGACAATCTAACTCTAAATATATTGGGTATTTTATTGGACACTGGAATACAAATTAAAATGAATAATTTCTTCTTATTTTAATTTAAAACCGACAAAAAGTTAGATTTAAATTAATCCAAACGGAATGAAAGAGAGTTAACCCTATTTAAGGGCTTTGTCGAGTTAATAACAACGCGGAACTAATCCATAGCGTTTCCATGATATTTTTAAAATTTTTTGGGTTTGCAAAACTTTTTTTTCTAACCTTGCAATCTTTTCTGAGGCCGATGGGTTTAATTTTGCGATTAATTTTTAACGTCCTACCTTACGCCATCACCAGCCAAATCGAGGACGCACGAATACAGGTTCGATTTTTAAATCCATCTGCACATTGCAATGCTCCAGTTAGCCGGTTCTGACATAGACGATGCTTCGGCCCACGGATTATCCACTCCAACAGGGGGTCACAGTTGTGTTCTTCGTTATCACCGATCGTAATCAGGTGATGAAAAATACGTTTTACAACCCTCCCTCATTGGGATTCGAACTCGGTACCTCCCGTCCCAAACACCGCAGCTTTAACCACTGCGCCAAATGTTCGGTCACTATAATTATTTCTTATATTATTTTAATTAATATTTAGTTTAAACACTACTTACGTCAATTTTACTTTTTATTTTTGTTTATATATTCATCTGTTAACCTTCTCTAATCGCGCTAGTTTCGTTGAGTTAAAGTGAGTTAAGAAATTTACCGAAAACACCGTGCCCATGACGAGATAATCCAAGATAACCCCAGTTAACCCTGTCATGGAAACGTAGTTGCATTTTGTT
The DNA here is from genome assembly GCA_963556175.1 of Tipula confusa. Lineage (NCBI taxonomy): Eukaryota > Metazoa > Arthropoda > Insecta > Diptera > Tipulidae > Tipula > Tipula confusa. The sequence goes on along the minus strand of OY744477.1, from coordinate 63,956,673 downwards.
TTCTAATTTTTTGTTTTCATGCATAATATCTTGAGAGGGAAGCATCTATCATATTCAGAGCGTACAGCGTAAGACAAAACCCAAAAATATAAGCGTTATATAAATAAAAAGTATGTCAAGCAGTGTAATATTTAGTAGAGAAATAAACAAAAATTATATTTACAAAAATTATTTTTCCCATAGGGAATTGGTTTTAATCTCTTCATACTACGTATGATTACGTACGTATATTTTGGGTTGTGTTTTGTTAAAGTTTCAAGCGGGGAAAATAATGCTTTTACTTTTAGTAAAAGTTGTTAATAATTGTAAAAACAGTGTTTTAAAGATTAAACATTTTTTTAAAGATTAATCATCAAAATATAATTTTGTATCGCCTCATAAAATTAAAGGGAAGCAGTGCTTCCCTTGCTCGCAAGGTTGCTAGGCCACTGATATATATATATATATATATATATATATATATATATATATATATATATATATATATATATATATATATATATATATATATATATATATTTATATATATTAATCAATTTGAAATTAAATTGTAATTGGAAAATGAAAATAAAAACATTTTTTCTAAATTTATCTAATTATTAAATAAACAAATTAAATGTTATACATTTTGTTTGTTTCATTAATGTTTTCCTAATATTTTTATAAAAATTATTTTGTAATACATATTTGAAAATTCTTAAGAAATTTACTTTGAACTTTTACTTATTCAACAGAAAATTGAAAAAAAATAAAATTTACTTTTACGAGATGAACAAAAAACTTTTCTTCGAAACCCATAATAGAATAACAACAACAACACTAAAACATATTATATTTTATATTAACTTGGACGTGTAATTAGGTGAAAATTTTACTTAAGGTAATAATAATTTAGCATTTTCAATTTAAAATTTTGTTTTGCAATGGGCATGAACTGAAAGGTTCACTGTTTTCACTCAAATTAAATGGAGTCTTATTAAGTTTGACGTAAGTGAAAAATGAATTTCGATTTAAACTTAACGTTGTGAATATTACAATTTACACACACACACTCTCCATAAGCAAGCTTTCTTTTTTCTTTAAATTGTTCCCAAGTTGTATGTGTCAACTAAGACCGATTATTCCATTAAGGTTAAACAGTAATTTCGTTCTAGGTTAGATATTGCATTTTGTCAAATTATGCTATTATTTTTTCTTAGTAATTACATCAGTGTCTGAAATAAATTTTACGCCATGTAAGTGGTTCAAACAAGTTTCGGTCGTTGTTCCATTTTAGCGACATTCAAATATCGCAGCACAAATCGTTTATAGAAAATGTACTATCTAAGGAAACTTCTTAATTTAAGCCAAATTTTAGTCCTTAGTCATTTTTCAACTGCTGCAATAATTTATTCAATAGTTTGAGTAACACTTGATGCTACCGCATATTATATCATTACGTGACTACTGTCTGAAATAGCAAATAATTTTTTTGACTTAATTTAGCCGAACAAATAGGCAACCTACCACATAATCGACTTCATAATTCACAGTTAAACATTTTTTTGTAGTTGTATATAACAAATGTAATAGATATATTTGATATCATCTATCTATCTTTGGTGGCACCAGCCAGATTGTAAGAAACAGCAGACCCTCAATTCCATATACCTTGTAAGATTGATATCTTACTGGAAGCAAATATATTTTCTAAACATTGAATCCTGAAAACGAATTATTAAGGGACTTCCAATATTGAATCCATTCAAATTTGGATGGTTAATCGTGGAAAGATATACCAATCAACGAATGAAATAATCAGCGTTTAATACGCTCATTCTATCGATCTTAAAACTGATCCAATTATCCAGTCTGATCCTATACGCTAACAATAATATTACCAATTAGAAAACCAGTCATTGATATATCAATGACAAATTTTGATGCACTCCAAAAATGATAATTTTCAAGTTATTCTCTGGCGTAAGAATTCAAACGAGCAACTGCATGTTGATAAATATACCGTAGCAAAGGCTGAAAAACTAAAAGATCCAATAATCAGCTTTTTGAACAGTAGGGGATACCAGTTGAGGAAACGCAAATCCGCAGAGATTTGGAGTGTTTCTAAATTAATCGAAAACAACAAAGCCGTAAAAGCACTATTAAAAGTTGGCTTGTACTTAACCATGCCAGAATCAAAATATAATCCAACGGAGCCAATATTCAGAGGAGTAAACCGCAACTATATGTACTATCCAAATTAGATCTCCGATGGCATGGTCTGCCATGGTTACACGAAATTGAGGCAATTTGGCCAAACATTGGAATTTTATATTGGTACTTGCTTTGTCAGATTTTTCAAGCTTTGTTTACTTGTTCAAAGCGGATTATTATTCCGGCAGCTTTACCGATGTCTGACGGTGGTAAGGAACCAATGCCTTTCTGTGTCTCAGACACTTGACCATTCGTAGTATATATATTGTACCGGCAATGCTAAAGCTTTTGACATCTTAAACGGAAACATCGCCACTTTCACTTCTTCATTTGTGCCGTATGTGACTTGTTGTGCTAGCCAATTCAGTACGCTTTGATAACCAACTAAGGTCTATGCCACCAATGCTTATTTCCAATTAACTTGTTGAAATTTATTATGCGAGGCGCGAATTCATTGGAAATGGTTTAAAATTGCCGATGTGCGGTTTGCAACATAGTTTGGTGATTTTTAGGAACGCACAGATTGCCAACCGAAAATGATCTTTGGGTCTGCCTACAGTGTCATATTTTCAATACTTAAGTTGAAGGCTTTTTAATCAACCAACATCAGTTTTGCGAGCAAGACAGCACCATTTAAATCTAATCCAGGAATACTTAGCTGATTAATCAGTGCTATAATTTTATCTTGGCAGTTATGTCCCCACTGGTAGGATAGTGAAAAATACTGATTTTTGTCACAGAATTTCCTGCACATTCGCACTCTCCGCATCAACTAGCACTTACTGGTACATTTTTTCTATGTCAAAACACATCTATCAGAACACATGGATGTTGGTGAAAACGTAAAATTATGTTCAATAATGTTTACTGTGCTATCGGTCCGACACCCAAGACGTCATTATAATGATTTGCGAGTATTTGACTTTGCTGAGGGATCAAATACATCACGTGATTTAGTCATTGTGCTTGAATTTTTAACGACGCCATGATATGAGAGGTAATACTGCAGATAAGGTAACTGATCGCTAGCTTCTTCCTCTTTATAACCTAACTTATCGTATTTCCTCATAAAATCGGCGAAACATTCATGAATCTTTTGTTCCAATCTATGCTCCATTGCTGTTAACGTAGATTGATGATCTACAACTATTCAGCTAGGACCCACCCTAATGATGTTTCCTTATTGAAAGAATGCATGATGCTTATTTTGGCACAACAAATGCTTCTACTTAGAATAATGGTTTTGAACTGGACACAAAGACAGATGCACCTTTTCTCTCGAATGTTTGAGCTTTGCATCTTCAAGACCCTACATAAACATTTGACCATTCGTTCTGCACAGTCCTTGTTTTTGAACACACTCTTTGGTAACACAGAATTTTTGGGATGAAGAATCCACTAATAATCTGCAATTTATGCTTTCCACTGACGACCTAATTTCTAATTTAGGCTCTAATTGTTACTTATCGTTAGGGCATAAAGAATATCTTAATTGTCTTGTAATCGACGAGCTTGTGGTAGCATTTGCACTTGGGATATGATACTGGTATTATGTGCCTTTTTGCAAATGGATTAGATTTGCCAGATTTCGTCGTAGGAATTGTAGACGGAATTGTAAACGTAATGTTTGCGTGTCTGTATTTAGTTTTTATAATAAGATATGTATTAGTCACGGATCATGCTGTTCTGCTTTTATTCCTATACATTTGAGATCGCAGTGTATATTTCATCCGACGTGTCAAGTAATCATCTACTATTTGTTGCTGTTCGATTACTGAAATATGGCTGCTTCAAGAATTATTCAAGCTGTGAGGCTATAGTGTGGTGTTTCAGGAGTGTCGTTTTTTAAGCTTTTGCAATGCTTTGCTATAGTTGGCTTCAGTTATATTGGTATTGCGTAAAAACCTCTCTGCTTCACCTGAAAAATTTTTAAATATTGAAAATTCTGGGACTGCTATATATATGGTAGCCGATAATAAATCAAAGAATGTTTGTCGTTCTTTATATTCCCCACGGAAGATAGGAATATATATATATATTTAAGGCAGCTTGACGCGTGTATCGTTGTTGTGTTAACAGTTTATTGTTTCATTGCCCAAGTAATTTCAAGAACTTTGTGCTACGCTTTTTTTATACTCAAATTGCGGCCTGAAATCATAGTGAAGTAGTTGTGTAGCGTCATTAATTTTAAAATAAATTTGAAAAATCAAAAAAAATAATAAAAATAAAAATACAGACCAAGAAGTCAAAGCATTTCCACGTCGAACAGATTCTGCTGGTACCATCATAAATATGGTAAACAAGCAAATAAGTGTAGTTCACCGTGCGCGTTTCTCAACCCGAAAAGTGTGACCACAACCAACAAACAACCATTTAAACAATTAAATTCGACTATGAATGCGACAAATAGCCGAATAAATGTCAATCGTTGCCTTTTCATTCGAGATCGAAAAAGTAATTTAAATTTTCTAGAGGATACAGGGGCAAATCTATCGGTAGTTCCGTACAAACATTTCAAAGGAAATAGATCTCTAGATCCAGTTTCATGTCTTTCCGTTGCAAATGGTACAACCATAAATACTTTTGGAACCAAACTACAATCACTTTCAATCATCCTTTTATGCATCAGTAGACCGACAAATTATCGGTGCTGATTTTTTAACATAGTTTGGTTTACTAGTCGACGTGCGCGGGTGGGGATTCTCAACTCAGCTACTCAACTAACTATCAAAGCTATGACAGTTTCCGTGGATACTCCAACCCCAAAAAACTTAGTGGTTGAAAATAAATACGGTGATTTGTTAAAGAAGTTTCCCTCTCTTACCGAATCTCAAAATTACAATAATCCGTTCACGTATCATAACGTAACCAATGATCGACTTCCCTTTTCAAAACCACGTCGCCTGGATCCAACCAAACATAGAGCAGCACAAAATGAATTTGAACACATGGTCGAACTCGGCATATGTCAACCGTTGTCTTCTCCGGTTTCTTCACCGCTCCACGTGGTACATAAGAAAGAAAGTACAGATTGGCATCCATGTGGAAATTATCGTTGACTCAAAGCCATAACGGTACCGGATCGTTAGCCGATACCACATATACACAATTTTCCAGTGCATATGCAAGGGTGCAACTTTTTTACAAAAATTGACTTAGTCAGGGCGTATCATATCATACCAGTAGCAACCGAGCCATACCAGTAGCAACCAAAAATGTGCCAAAAACAGCAATCACTACCCCATTTGGGTTATTCGACTTTAAACGAATGCCTTTCGGTCTTCGGAATGCGTCACAAACCATTCAACGCTTAATGAATGAAGTGTTAAAACATCTTAACTTCGTTTTCATCTATATTACCGACATTTTGGTAGCAAGCAGATCTGAGGAGTAACACATCAGTCATTTAATACAAGTATTTAAGAGACTTTCAGAGTTCGATGTCAAAATAAAGACAGTTAAGTGTGCTTTCGGTGTTCCAATACTTAAATTCTTCAGCCACCACGTATCCGAACAAGGCATTAAACCTACGCCAGAGCGCGTAGTAGCCATACAAAAGTTTCCACAACCGACCTCAATCAAATCGATTCGTCGGAATGGTGAATTATTATCATCGCGCTTCATTCCACGATTAGCCGAATTTCTCAACCCCATTCACGTTTATTTGGCACTTTTGAACAAAACGCAGAAAACCATCAGACATTTTTCTTGTCCCGATGAATGCAATAACTAATTCATCACAGTGAAAAGTCCACTTTCCAATGCAACATTGTTGACACACCCCATCGAGGATACTCGGTTTAATATCACAAGCGACGCTTCTAGTACTGCCGTAGTTGAGGTAGTTGAGGTATTTGGGAACCATTAGCTCTCTTTTCTAAGAAACTCAGTAATACAGAAGTCAAATACTCAACCATCGACAGAGAACTGTTAGCTATTTACTTAGCCATTAAACACTTTAGATATTTTATAGAAGGTCGGATTTTCACAGGCTACACAGACCATAAGCCACTGATCAACGCCATACTTTCAAAGGCGGATCGTAGTCCACAAGAAACAAGGCAGTTGGATTATATATCCCAATTTACAACCGATATCCAACACATTTCAGGTAAAAACAATGTGGTCGCAGACACCTTGTCACGAACATGTGACCCACAGACTGCCTCAATCAACAACATACCTGACTTACAAAAAATATCAGAGTTACAACGTACGGACGATGAGAAGTACCAAGTATAAACTTGAACTTGTAAATATTGCAGCTAGCAAAAATTGTAAGTTCTCATCGCATTCGCACTACAGCCTACCACCCACAAGCAAACGGGATGGTAGAGTGTTTCCACAGGGTAATAAAAACTTCACTTAGAGCTCGGGGTAACACCAAGCAATGGAGTTCTGAGTTAATAATCATTCTGCTGGGTATCAGAGCATGCGTTAAGGAAGACCTTAAATGCAGCCCAGCTGTCTTAGTGTACGGCCAGAGCTTCATACTTCCTGGCGAAATTTTTTCAAGCCCGAATCTTCAACCTACTCTATCAACTGACAACTTCATACAGAAACTTCGCACAAATATGCAAACAATAATTCTAGTCGATACTCGCAAATCAGCACAGTCCAATATTTTTTACCCCAACAATTTTGACAATTGCGAGTTTGTATTTGTTCGTGTGGACAGAACACAAGCAAGCCTCTCTTCACCTTACGAAGAAAAATTTTCATGTTCAGATCGGCTACTTATTGAACTACCTTCGTATATCGTAAAATAAATTGTAAACGAAATAAAACGAAATAAATAAATTCACAATTATAGATTTATATAAATATAAATCTTAATTATATGTACAAAATTTTTACCTTAATATTTAAAAAATAAGCAGCTTCCACTTCGTCACGTGGCTAGCTGTTTTCTTTATTTTTTGTTTATATTTTATTCCATGCTATCTTCCACGGGCTTGAGCTTCAGCCCTTACTGTTATACAGTAAATTTTTAATGTTCTACTTTAAGGCGTTGCCTGCCAAATCGAAGCTACACGATTATTACTCCTATTATGATTTTCACTTCACTTGTTACTCGCAGTGACGCTTAGTGAGTCAAAATTTGGTATTATGATTTTCGCTGTAATTTTAGTGCGAGTGACGTTTTTTTTTTTTTTTGAATTTTGGTTTCGAGATTTTTTTTTTTTTTTTGATTTTTGTGAAAATTGTAATAGGGCATATATGTAGTTGTGTTCATTCTCAACAACGGTCGCAATTGTTTCATAATATTTTTTTCGATTTGATCAAAAAATTATCGGAATTACTTTTTTTAAATTCAACGTCATCCGTTTGTCAATATTTTTGTCATTTATTTAAGAAAACAAAATGGACATTTCGTTTTACTGTATTTTTCATGGCATACTGTCTGTGTCGATGGAACAAAATCAAACAAAGTGGTCGAAACCAAAATAATTTATTTTAACAAAATGCATTGCAAAGTGTTGATTATTTTTTATTATGGCTTGTGTATGATGTTAGTCTTTGTAATCGACTCACCACCCATCATCACCATCACGTTTTTAATATGAAAAGTTTCGCCCATTGAAAACTACAACTTTTGTTTTAGGGTTTTTATTTTTTCATTATATAAAGCAACAAAAAAGTTAAAAAAAAAATATGGGTCACATTTAATTTGATTTTAAAGGTTTAATTTTTACAATTTTATTTTTTCTTTTCAATTTGACGTTCCCATTAAATTTTATGTCAATTCCATAAAAGTTTAGCAAAAAAAAAAAAAATATTTAGGATAAAACAGAGCGAGAGCGAATTGAAATTAAGTGGTTTGTTTGAAAAAAAAAAAAAAAAAAAAAAAATATTTTATGCAAAATATCAAAAAGAGTTTTCAATTAATTTTTTTTTTTTAAATATGTAATCTCATTTTTATGTAAACACAACCTAGTCGATATCGAACGAACAGAATGTTTCGATTTTATATTACGGTTTATGATATGGGATTAAAAATTTTATAAAGAACAAGTACAGTATTTTAATTGCAAATGTTAATTACAATTATGATGTGGGCTAAATCTTTGAAATTTATGTACTTAAATTTTGTGAATTTGGGGTAGAATTTGTTTGGGTTCGAATTTTGTTCGGTGAAGAATTCACCGGAAATCTTGATGTTTTGTCCTTACACAAGCTCTGATGGAGTGAAATTGAAGTCTTCTTTGATTGAGGTTCAAATACCCAGTAAGGCGGTTGGGAGATTGAAACTCCTATGTGACGTGTTGCATCTACTGTTAATCACCTGTGAACACAATTTGAACCTAGAACTTTCGTTAACTCGGTGAACATGGTTTATTCAAATTTCCTTGGTCTGTCGTTATAAAGAAAGGGACACTTTTTCTACAGACATATTCACCGTAGAAGACTTTACTTACGATTTTTGCGGTCATTTCTCGAATAAGATATGCTTCTGGCCAGCGGGTAAATCGGTCGACTATCGTTAAATAATAATGATAACCATTCGATCGGGGCAGTAAATCAACTAGGTGCATGGGGATGTGTCCAAACCTGCATTTTGGTAGCTCGAATTTAAAAGTTCTGATTATGTGTGTCGTTTCATTTTTGACATTGGATAAAAGATTTTGCCCAGTTATTTGTATCAGTATTCATTCTTGGCCAGAAGTATTTTGCAGATACTTGCGGAAGTGTTTGATTACTAAATATACAGTAAGAAGTTTTCTATTAAATATAAAGTATTTTGTTTCCGCTGGAGAAAACTTCTTTGAGTCGAACGCTAATGTTTGCGAACATCTATTGTTGCATTGTTGCAAGACAGCTCTAACTGCTATATTTGAAGCGTCAGTATATTAATTTTGGGACTCTGTGTCGTTCAACGGATGTGCCAAAAGGGTGGCAGCGGCAAGAGGACGCTTGACCTTGGTCAAAAATGTTTTGCATTCTTCAGGCAAAGAGAAGTTTCTTTGGCTTTTGCCTGTTTTTTCTAGTGTGGCCAAATACCGGTTAATATGCCTCAACAGATCGGTTTAATGTTATATAAAACGGCGGTATTAGTTCATCATACCTACGCACTGCTGTATTTGACAGACTGCTCTTTCGACGGAAGAGCGCCATCTTTCGAAATTTATGGCTTAAGAAGTCAAGTGACTTCACGGTGAAAATCCAGTTCTTTGCATTCTCAAATGTCGCTTTTTTTGAAATTTTCAAGCCCTCTTTCCTAATTAATGTCAATTATAATAACAGAAAGAGAGTTTTGTGTCTATTGAGAGTGATGTGACGTGTTTTTTCTGTTTAACGATTATTTCATTTAATTTTCGTGCTAAATAATTATTTGTGACAATTGTGTATCAGTGAGTGGTTTTGATCCACTTGTTACGATTTGCCACAGGTTCCGTTAAAGTGGCATGGTATTAGACAGTTTAGTTCACCATACCTAGGCACTGCTGTATTTGACAGACTGCTCTTTCGACGGGAGAGCGTCATCTTTCGAAATGTGTGGCTTAAGAAGTCAAGTGACTTCACGCCGAAAATGTATTTCGCAGCTTTGATATATTTATTCCAAATGCGGAGAGCCGGTGGAATACTGACTCGAGATGTTCGCTATGTTCCACCTCGGAGAGACTCGCAATGAGGATATCGTCAATATAAGGGAAGACAAAGTCTGACTCTTAAAACTTCGTTAAGGATTCGCTGAAATGTCTGGGCTGAATTCCAAAGACCATATGACATTCGTGTGAACTAAAAAAGCTCGCAAAAGAAGACGTAATCGCAGTTTTGTGGATAACCTCTATAGCCATCTACAGGGAAACTGATAATAGGCCCGAACCAGGTTAATTTTCTGGCAAGTGTCAACGAGAAACTGTGTTTGTGTGAAATAGGATATCTATCCGGTATTGTGAGTGTTCAACTGTCTATAATATCCACAAGGGCGCCAGTCTTTGTTCTTCTTTTGAAGCATATGTAATGGTGAGGATGCTGGTGATGTTGAGCGGTGGCAGATTCCAATATCTGTCATAAACTGAAATTTGGTTTTTGCAGCTTTCAGTTTTGTTGCGTCTATAGTTGTCGCGGTCTAGTACGAAGTATAATCGACTTTGTGTGAGTATTAATGTACTACATTATGTTTCATTGGCAAATTATAGTTTGGGCCATCAGTGAAACTTTAATAGAGCACCGAAGGAATGATCATTCCTCAAGAATGATCATTGCTAAGATTTTTATTGTACTGTTGGTGATTGAGATGCCTCTCCAGTTTTTGCATTCTCTAATGTTGTCTTTCTTCGAAATTATCAAGCCCTCTTTTCTGATTAACGTTAATTATAATAACAGAAAGAGAGTGTTATGACATGTTTTGTCAGTTTAACGATTATTTCATTTAATTTTTGTGCTAAATAATTATTTGTGACAATTGCGTATCTATGAGTGGTTTTGATCCACTTGTTATGAATTGTCACAGGTCTTGTTATAGAGGCATGGTATGATACAGTTTATGGCCCGGGACCAGAGTTAGATATATTGTTTTAACCCGCCTAAATAAGTATCCTTCACAATTCATGCTATATTATTTAAGCATGACTTTGTAGTGATTGGAATGCTTTGAAACTAAGCCATTATTGATTTACTGAAATGGACCTATAGGGTCAATGCCCAATATATTTAATGATGTTAAGTGGAAATGACAAAATAAAAATGTTCAGCAGAAGTGTTGCTGTTCGATTACCAAGTTTTAAAAGAAAAATTTCAAAAGAGTCACATTTCTGTTGCAAACAAATTTCCTTACAAGAAAAAGCTCCTTGAATGTTTTATGTAAATGCATTAATAAAATTTTTATTTGCGACAAATAAAAAATAAAAATGATAATTAAATATAATTTTTTCTTCAGATGGGACTACTATAAGTATTACTACTATAACCAAATAAAAATATGAATGGTTCGTTTCATCGGTTAGTGATTATTTCGGTGGGCTCCTCTATTGCAGTACGCAATTTTTAAACTACAGTTGGCACAATTATCATCGAATTTCGATCAAACCACACCACATTATTTCAAAAGACTATCTGGATATAATAATTTATAGTTATGACTGTTTAACGATCTTTTTATTTAATTTTCGTGTTAAATATATTATTTTTCATTTTTTAATCATTAATTCATATATTTTGGAGTCTTATCTATACTTTTTAGAGAATTGTTAAGTCCTTTTACTGTTCGTTTGGTGATTAAGTCAACAAATTGATATCAAGCAGATTTTCTTGTTATTACAGTAATTTACCTGTTTAACGTTTATTTTATTTAAGTGTCGTGCAGAATTTTTTTATTTTTTAGCTCCCTAATTCAAATACATTTACAATTTTAAAAGAGTTGTAACGCCAAATCACGTTACAACTCTTTCAAAATTGTATAAGATGATTATAAAGAATTTGATTTGGTTGCGACTATAGAGTATAAGAGTCACAGTTAATGAAACTTTTAGTGATCTTAGTACCGGGGATGTTGGGGTACAACAAGGCTCAGTGATTGGCCCTTTAATGTTTTTAATTTACGCACTAATTCCATTTTTAAACTTAAACTGTATGGCTGCAGTACTGGATTTGTGCATAATCTGGCACTTGCCTCCACAGCCAAATCTACCGCGAAATCATATCTATGGTTAATTTTGATTTCGAGTTTTTTAATCACAATGGTATGCGTAGAAGTGATCGTTAATGATCGTTATAATTCTCGGGTTAACCTTGGATTTTTTTTATGATCTTAAATTTAATTTTAATCATTTTCGCCGGTATATTTTAGTTACTGAACAGATCTTTATTATTGTTGTATATGTATATATTTCAGAGAGGTAGAAGAAGTGTTAATTATGAAATTTAATCAATGATTTTATTTAATGTTAAATGAGAATTTTAATAAATTTTCCCGGAACAGTATTACCCTGAAGTTAGAATGAAGAAATTGGACTAATTGGTAAATCCGAGTTATAGCTATCTCTAGATTAGAGTCTCTAGGTTGATTATATAGTCCAATGAATCTATCAATTTGCTTGAAACTGTTTAAATTGATCCAATTAATGTTTGTTGTGTTAAGTACTGATTAATTTGAAAATGATAGTTTTTTACCCACAAAATATCCAGGAAGAATTTTAGTTTTCACTTACCAGATTTGAAAATTAGAAAAATTACAAAACAAATGAGGATTGTGTTCGGGAGCCTATTAGTGCTTTTATTTGGCATTCGTTGCTTTTTTAACATACACCAACATCTGAATTGACCAAGACTTAGATTATCATCGCTTCGAGAATTAAACCGGCCCCCAATTAAGGGTACAGTATATTTATGAAGAAGGGCGTAATTTTTCCGAAAAAGTATTATTTATTTTTAGAGAGCAACTTGTTACTGCAGAAATACTCAAAAAAGGCTTAACGTGAGGACACATTGGGATTTCTATATAATCCTTCAGCAGATTGGCTGAAATTTAAAAATGGCAAACCTTCAAATATGAATAAAATAAAATAAAATATACAGAAGTTGATCCACATGACATCGAGAAGACTAACATAATTGCATAAGTTTCCTGTTTCGCCAGGCATAAAGAAGTTAAGAATTTCTCATCTCAAACTAAATGCTGCGTTATTATTATACGCCCTCTTTTTTAAATTAATGCTATTTACCATCAATCATTATGTAAAATCTAGCATATATTGCTAAGATAGAGGCACAACATCATGAAAATGAGACGGGGCGCCGCTCACATGGGAAAAGATAAGTCATTATGAAATGTTAGAACTCGAGATACAAACAACCAATACAAAACTTTACAGGCTACCTTTTAACCACTATCCCAGTGCAGCTTACTATATTTTGGATAACCGAAACATGCAATTATGGTAGTTCAATCTGAAGAAATACAACTCAAAAAAAAAAAATTAAAACCGTTAAATTAGTCGACAGGGATACACTTTTCAAAATTAGGCAAGCTAAAGATAATAACCTCAATTTTGTTTAAGTGATCTTGTAGCTCTCTTAATGCAGTTTATGTATTTTTATGTGAATACATAATAGCAGTTTCATCAGCAAGTGTTGATGTGATCACTGTTTTAGTGGTTGGTAGATTAGTTGTGTACAACAAGTAAAGCACTGGTCCCAATATGTTTCCTTGTGGAACCCCTGCGTTTATCAGCTGAATTTTAGTAATGGATTCATTTTGCTTGACCTGAAATTACCTTTCGAACAGGTAATTTTCAAAGGATTGTATGAAATTTGTTTGGGAGCAGAGTTTTTATTTTGCATATCAGGCGCTCATTCCATACACTTTGTCATAAGCTTGTGGCGGAACAGTATTTCTTTTCCTCTAGAGCTAGTTTGACTTCGTTTATAACTCTATGCACCTGATCTACAGTAATATGCTGGTCATAAAACCCAAACTGGTGGTCTGGTATAATGTGCTCTGCAGATAATATTGGCTTTAATTTTTGTAATTAAAGATTTTTTTTATCGGAAGAATACTTATCGCCTTGTATGACACGACTTGCGGTTCGTCAGTGCCAGGCTTTGGGATCAATATAATTAGCGACGTTTTTTATATTTTAGGAAGATATACACAGCTTATTATTAGTTAAGAGTTTTATGCATTTTTCTGGTATTTCTTTAATCATTTTTCCGGTAATTAAATCATGTTCTGGAGCTTTCTCTAAGCTTTCCCACTTAAATTTTATAGGATTTACGATATAATCGTCATTTGTATAATCCGGTAGTATAATAATACTCCTTGCCTCATTTAGTGTGAATACTTTTTTTAAAGAAATATTGGCCTTTTCAATGTTACTTCTGGCCCAGTGCCTTGGTTTTCTGATAGGTAGATTCGATTGGGCTGGCCTTCTTAATTTTTTTGTTGCCTTCCATAGTGAGTAATCAGTTTTTTCCGTTGCTGAGAGTTCGGTCAGGTAATTCTGTATTCCTTGATCTGCTTCCTCTACCAAAGCTTCTTTCAGAGGTTTAATATATTTATTTCCATTTATGGACGCGAGTTATGTATCACCGAAAAAAATTCAACTGCATAAAATGATCTCATTGCAAATTAACGTAATGCGATGGTAATAAATTAAGTACGTAATGGTGAGAATTTATTTATATTTAAAATTAAGATTATTTTTAAAAACCACCATAATTATTTAAATAGGTGCACCAAACATATTTTTTTAATATTCAATTATGGTTTTTAAAATAGAATTTTATTCATCGTGGCAATATAATAAAATCAATAAATTTTCCAATTATTTATAATATAGTGATAAATATTTTTTGAACTGTTTTATTTTTTTACCAAAATCGTAAATTACAAATTAATTTTTTTTGGTAACTGATTTTTTTCCTATATTTGATTTTATGCAACCCAAACCCAACCAACCGAATTTGTATAAAAAATATAACGAAACTAAAATAAATGCATTTATCGAGCTCTACTAGAAATAGTAGAGCATGTCCTAAAATGCAGTAGATACAATGACTGATGGGATCGAGGAGGAGCTCGGGTTTAGTTGGGCAGAGTGAGAATGGATGAAAGATACGGTCATGCATGTCAAAACTGCACACATATTCTTAAATTACGTGTCGGCAGTTAAAACGAGGCGACTTACTAGTGACAGCTGGTAGAAAAGTCATATAATTTAACAGCCGACATGGTAGGTATTTCAAAAAGTGCTTTAAATCGCATATTGATTGAAAGTATAAGACATGAAATAGCATAGTGCAAGATGAGAGCCGCAATCGCTCACAATGAACTAAAAACAGTGCCGTGAGAAAGTTTTAATCGAGTCTTTGAAATCGTCTATAAAAATCGGCTGCATTTAGCAAAGTTAAGCAACAGTTTACACATCTATTATCGCAATGGTCAAAATTAATAAGTTTAAGTTTGAACTGCTTCCTGATTTGCCCTATTTGCCAGATTTAGCTCTTTCGAATTTTCCTAACTGGGAAAAATTGCTCGGGAGTAAACTATTTTCCAACAATGAAGAGGTTGAGTCTGATGATTATTTTGAGAAACTCAACGATTCTCTCTATAAACAGGGTATCGAAGCTTTTGTATATCTGGAAAAAGTATTTTGAGCTAAAAAGAGATAACATAAGTAAAAAGGATTAAAGAAATTTTTGGCTAAATTTTTGTGTTTTTTTTCCGGTCGGGTACTTTTGGAACCACTTGCATAAATAATCGTTTGAGGTTGATAGATCTGAATTTTATTATTTGGCGGGTATTGACACATTATCAATTGGAAAATATCTTATAGATAGTCCACTTAAAACTATTTGATGTTTTTGAAATTGTAGCAAAATGTTGAATAGATCGATTTACAGTTTTAAAGCAATATTTTGGATCAGTATGCAGGACATCAGTGGTCAATTACATCAATTCATCAATTACTTTTAAGGAAAATAGGAACAATACAAACAATGACGTAATGAAAATCTCCCCCTAATAAGCCAGTGAGGCAAGATTTAATGAACCAATCATTAATAAAACTGCAAAAAAAAGTAGTATAGTAAAAAATACTAGAAGCAATAATAACAGCATTCTGCGGTGTCCACGGAAACAAATCGGAACATCAGAAGACTAACATAAATACAGAAAAAAAACAAAGAAATCTTTTCTACGTGAATATTCTAGGCCTAAGTGAATTCTGATAGAAGAATTGTGGATCAATAAAAGCAATGGTAAATAAATATTCTCTGGTAGGTTCGATGTACACAACGGGCCATGGGCATAGTAAAACTACTAAGGCCAAGAAAGCATTGTTGGAATGGAGGGCCATAATGCAGCAGAATAATAGTAGCAAGATTGGTTCGAAAGCCCTCATCTGATACGTGGAAGAAAATTAAGGAACGCCTCCAATTTCAGTTTGAAATATACCAACAAAAAACAGCAGACGTGAAACTAGAGTTTGTGTTTCGAGAATTCTCGAGACGAATTTCTCGAGCACTAATTAATTTTTGATTTCTCATTTCTCGAGAAATTTTAAAAACGATATTTCGAAAACTTATTTCTCAAGATTATTTCTCGAAAAAATTCAAGATTAAAAAAAAAAATGTGATTGTATGTCGCCATCTATTGAAAAGAATTACAAAACTTAATTGCTCAAATAAAATTTTTAATTATCACGATTAGCGCTATGATGTGTTATTAAGTTCAGTGGACATTTCATTTATAGTTTTTGATACTGTCAAAATACTGTTTTTTTTAAACTTCGTTTATCCAAAAACTTCGTTTATTTCCATTTGAACAGTAGAAACTTTTGGTGCTGCCATTGCAGGCGTAATTTTCGATTTTCTTGAATTAACTACTGAATGTTAGATGTCGGCCTATTGACTGTTTCAGAGCTAATAACGCCAGATGTAGCCATTTTTTGCATCTGTACTCAATTTGACTATAATTGGAGAGTGATCAGATGGTATATCATAGCAATGAGCATTTGTGCGGGCAATTCTTTTTGTTACACAGAAGTCTATAAGATCAGGTATTTTCTTTCTGTCTGTAGGCCAGTAAATAGGATGTTGAGAATATAAGTAACCCAGATTTTCTTGGATAATTGCTTCATAAAGTTGTTTACTTTTAGTGAACTAAAGCCCACGACATTATTTTGAAAACAAATTTAAGCCACTGGGATACTACTTGAAGGCTGCCACTTAAGCGGTTTCAGCTTTTACATCAAGAAATGAAATATGAAAAATAATCAACTCAAATTAATGAGTACATCAAAAACAAGCAATCAGGAAATCTACGATTTATGTTCTTCTACCGAATCAACGCCCTAATTTTCATTGCAAACAATACCTGAGAGTCATTTGAAAACGAGAGAATTTTCTAAATCGTTGAATTTTTTAAGATATTTTGCAAACCTACCTTTTCCCATTATTGTATCCTATATTGCAAATAATGTAATCTAAAAGAATGTACTACTATATTTCCATTCGATTCGTCAGATACATAAAATAATTGAACTTAAACCAAACAGTAAAAGTTTTAAGCCTTTTGTGCTGTAGGACTTTAGTTTAACAAGACATATAATTTGAAACAATAAAATTGAAAAAATTCTTTTCAAGTCACAAGTTTTTGTTCCTGCCAAGTTACCTCTTTAAAAATTCTTTATATCTGCATATTGATGTTTCATTATTTATATTTCGAACATAACAACTCCAATTTTGGTACAGTAACTTTTCAAATAATTGAATTTTAAATTTTATAAACGAAAGTTACCGTCAGCATCTAGTTATCGGATACAAAGATTTTTTCCAACATAAAAACTAAATTAAATAAAACATAAAATAAACAAAAAAAAATTTCTTACCTTACAATTGCATCTGATTGACTAATAAATTTGTATCTTATTCTAAATTCAAAAGGTGTTGCGGCTCCTAATGGGGCGTGGAATACCTACAGAATATAGGAAAATAACAAAAAAATAAAGTTACAACAAGATAAAGTACCAAATATAAAATCAACAATCTTATGTACTATGCATGGATGTGTGTATTATGTAGTGAGGATATTTAAATAAATAAGATAGTCCTAAAAAAACAAACAAAAAAAAAAGTTCTTATCAGACAAAAATTGGCAAAAACCAAATCGAATATTTTTAATTTGGAATTGGTGCCGAAAAATAGAAGAAGAATAAGAAGAAAGAACTCCTTAGGAAAATTGAAAACAATGTATATAGACGGAAGAGAAAAGGGACAAAATATGTTCTATATAACTGTTAAGATAAGAAAAATGTTTTTCGTATCGTATTATTTTCCAGATTAAAGACAATATAATCAATAATAAGGAAACACGAATAGAAGAAGATCAACTAACGTATTGTGTTAGGTTCATGTGTGTGTGTATGTCTATATATGAAGTAAAATAATATGAAAATGTGTATTTGCTTCAAGTGTAATAATACCGAAAAATTAAATAAACTTTTCCCAAAACAAAAGGATACATATTTAAAAAAACTTCTAAACTATCTTCCAGCTAGAAAGATATAACCACCCCCAAAAAAAGGGTGTCATGTATCAAGTTATGTATATGTAATTTTGTATTCTTTAGTCGTCCTTAACAAAGAAGATGAGTGAAAAAAGGATATATACATTGTTTTTAATTTCAGTACTTCATTTAGGCCCGTCTTATAAAAGTTAAAACGACCTCTGGGAATTTATGTATGTATTAATTATATTTTCTTATACCTTAACTGATGCAGTTACTGTTGATGTTTCACTATAATATAATTGATGTCCTGTAGCTGAACCACACCATGAACCACCGGTAAATGGTCGTCCTAATTCACTTAGCTGGAAAGAAAATTGAAAAAAATTAAAAGAAACGAAAAAAAAACCAATTAGGAAAATATAAAAACGGATAACATTTTATTATAGGTACTTGATTTTTTTATTTTTTTTTGTTTTGTTTTACTTTTTATACAGTATATTTTCGTAACGAACTTATTTATGGTTTAAGCCTTTGGCAATCATAATTTTTTTTCTGTGTTATATTTTTAAGATACAGTTATTTCTGTTGCTAGATGATATCTTTATATAATAGGAATTCTAGTAAATGGGATAAAGTGGGTTTGAAGTATTTCTTGAAGGTTGGTGTTCATTGGTGTACAGTTAAATTTGTGATTACTATTAGATATACATGATCATTTGGACAGACTATTTTGGCAGATACAGTCAATTTCGAATTCGCTGAATTTCTTAAGTTCCTAAAAGGCAAATAGAAACTCCTAAAAGACCTCACCTTTTAAAAGATCCGTTATAAAGGCAGCAATTATAGAGGACATATCGTTTCTGAGTTTGCAAACGAAAAAGATTGGTGGCCAAACTTCTAACAAAATTACCACAATTAAATGGGTAATTGTGACAAAGGTCATGTGCTATTTCACTGTAGCCAGATTCAGCCAATGCAACTGAAAAAAAAAACATTTTCTTAAAAGCATTAATCGATACTTAAACTGTTTAACCTACAGATGATAAAAATACGGTAAAAAGCACAATATGGTTCTGTATCAAAAAGAAACAGAAATTGAATCCACTCAAAATGTGAAGTCAAAAAGTGATTAACGGTCATTTCCAAAACAGTATCATTTGCGCAATACTTCCTACTGCATTGGAGAAAAGAAATGCAGGAGTCTCCATTAATCGTTTAGGACAAGTTAATTCCGGACCTTTAAAATGTTTGGTTACAATCACGCTAAAATCTGAAGCTTTGCTCGAGTTTTCAATTGCCTTGTAAAACTGGAGGAATTAAACGCTGATTTGTGCGTGATACCGAGTTTACAAAGCTGTATTAAGAATTTATGATAGATAACTATATACATTGTAGAAATATCGCCAAAAGAATTATCACAAAATGATATTTTTTGCCGCACCACGGCGTCATCAAAAAATGGCACAATATTCGCCAAATAAGAGTTATATTTGACGGACCCACCAAATTAATAACAGGTATCTTTCTAAATGATTGTTTTGCCATATTAATCTGGAATCATTTTCGAAGGCTTCATACATCATCTGGAAGCTGCTGTAGCTCATCGAGACATGGCCACCTCAAAAGCAATATTACGGGGATGTAGAAGAGGCATTAGACAAAAAGTTCACTTTCACTCTTATTCGGTCACATTCTAGTGAGAATTTTAGTGAAAGGCTTCCTAAGGACGCATCGTTCTTTGTTAAGATTTGGAGAAATTTCGATTTTTAACATTTCTGCCATACATTTTTTCGATTTAGGAAATATGCGATTTATAGATTAAACTTCACTATTATAATGAGCAGTTTTTAGAGTTCAGAAGTAATTAAATTTTAGCTGAAATTTCTCACCTTTAATGGACTGGGTTTTATGCATTTTCTAAAGATTAGAAATTTGTGATTTGTGGCTTTAATGTGATAAGATATCTTTACTGAATTGGAAAAACTTTTGATTGTGACTTTATTTTGCAATTAGATGGGATGGATAGGCCTTTTATTATTTGAAATATCACCTAGCTTTTAGATCTTGATATTTTATAAAATAAGGAACGAAGATAGATTGCTTTGAAATGATTACAGTCACTTAGCTTGTTGGAAGCCCTTGGCACTCGTTAAACTGTACTGGACCGAAATGTTCCAAATGATTTGCTAATTGGCAGTGTTTAAAGTGATATCATTTTTATTTAATCGAGTAGTAGATTTACGTATATATAAGCTTTAACTTAAACTATTGTTATTAAGAAAATTCTCATGCGTATAAAACTTTGAATACCTCAGTCTTTCTTATCCAAATGGAGTAGGGTCTCAAACCTCTAAAAAAAAACATCATGCAGATAAAACTTTGAACTTTTCTATCATTTTGCAATATTATTGGAAACATAGTCTGTTGTCATTAAAAGAAACCTTTCTTATTAAAATTAAGTACCTATAGAATCACATATACCATAATATAAATATACATAGTAATACCAACAAAAGAAAAAAAACAGTTTACCCATTGATGTTCCAGATGTCGGGTCGATAGAAACGTCAAAATTTAGTTTAAATATATGACATTTAGGCGATTATACATATACATATATTTTGATTATTTTGATTATAAAACGATACCAGTAGCGACATCTAGCACGTCAATGTCATGAACCATTAACTAAATTGAAGAAGGAACAAACGAACGAAAGAACTTAGACTGAACTTTTCTTAAAATCAAAAATCTAAAATAGTAAAAGCTGGTGCATTAAAACACATTGGGAAAACCGACCAAATGGTGAAATTGTGAAAATTGTGAAATTCAGCATTTGCTGAAGTGTATGCGAAGATTTACAGCCTTCAAAGGTCTCTTTGAGGCATCTTTATCAAATCAATGATAACATATCACAAATGCATAAACTACACTATCTTAAGGGATTAATGGCTTATTAAAAAGCGACGAAAATTCTTTGATGAAGTCTTTATCGGTTACTGAGGCCAGCTTTGCTCAGGTTTGGGGATAATCAAGAAAACAAATAACTAGCCATGTAGTACATATTAAGTTAACCAGTTTATGAACCAATCGTTAATATAGCTTAGTATTATGACCAAAGCCTTTCCTCAGCTTACCGGTATATCCGAGAGGGCAAAAGCAGTGACATTTGTATTATGTTTTGGTGCCCGTATAAACCAGATTCCGATACAATTTATACAGGTGTCTATATACATATACTTGATTCTATCAACGGCGATTCTTTATCAAATCTTTAGACAAAGATTCAAAGATAAACCCGGCAAATTTCAGAGATTTACAGCTCTGATGGACGGCGATTGGACACCTAATCCAATCGCTGTTTTTTTTTCAGATAATCCGCACAGAGATTAAGATTGCAAAGGAAAAAAACGAATGTAAGTATGTCAGGAATTACATTTGATCATCTGACTTTGAACGAAAAGGCAACCATTTTTTATCGTTCTGCATAACTTCCTTGCTAAATCTTTGTTCATGCGGCCGATCGATGCTTTGACATGCTAGCTCACATATGGATATACTAATTAAAGCTGATAGATTCTTCGAGGAGAGGATTTTAATTAGTTAAGAACCCAAAATTATAAGCTGAATGCATCAAACAGGACATATGGTCACAGTGTCGATTAACTATCAAAAGATTTGGAAGACAATCATCGCTAACAGCGCAGGTGAAATATTAAATAGATTTGGTCCACTTCACTGGGCTTAGATTAAAGCCAAAGGCTACCCGGTAGATCATGGCTCAAGAGGTATTGCTCCCGAAAAATAAAAAGATTGATTTAGAGTACACCAAGATGAAATTCTTCACCGCACTGCATACATAAGCTGTCGAAAGTGACGTTTCATGGATAGACAAGATACAAAATTTACGCAGAATTTTAACATTTGTGCTGAGATTCACAGCAACAAGTGATACCAACGAGTTACCAACAAATCGAATTCTCCGTTTGTAGACGATAGTGGAATTTTGAGGGAATGAGGCAGATTGCAGAAAATGGTTTGTGATTACAACTGCAAGCTTCTAGTAATACACTTGCAAAACATATATTCACTACCTAAGTTATTTGTGCTGCCCAGAGGTCATCAAATCTTGACTAAAGATTATATATTCATCAAAGAAGTTCTCATTGAGGTTGTGACTGATCTAACCAACAAAACGTGTACAGCGTTAAAACGTTTTATGGTCCGCAGAAAAATTTCGAAACACCTTTATACTGACAATGGATCACATTATAGCGGATGTTGGACCTGTCGTGTAAGTTAATAAGTAACATTACAAATAATGTTTTTCTTTCAGAATTCTTAAGTCAAAATAGGATGGAGTAAAAAAATGGCAAGGTCCCCTTCAGCATTCTCAACTGGTTGCGTTTTTCAGTTTGAAAAGGAAAATGCGGAACTATGCTCAAAAATTTATGAAATTGAAAAGATGGCAACTCAACTTAGCAACAAAGTCTTGTAAATGAATTGAAAAATGAAGAAACGGTTAAGCAAGAGAAGAGCGGAATACTCTGCAGAATAACAAGTAGTCCCTAATCCGAAATTTTCAGTAAAAAGAAAACAAAAGGAACACAGATAAAAAATATAGAGTAATATCATTGAACAACGATTAATGGAAAATCTATACACAACTGACTCTGACACATAGATAGAGTTTAGTTACGAAGCTTAATTTAGAGAAAATCGAATTTTATACATTCGAAAAAAATTAACCATCCAACAAAGGTAATCGAAAGGGCATTCATCCAGCCTGTAAAAAAGAAGATATTATAATGGAATATCTCAAACTACGCGGGAACTACAAATAAAATATTCGGAAAATCTTTTACAAAAAAGAGAATAAGTCAATAACCCAAAATATTATACGCAAAAATATTATAATAGAGAGCCAACACGTGCAAAATGCCCTGGAAGGAACTCTGCTCAGATATGTTCCGTAAATAAAAATACACAACCATAATATGTGTAAACTGTAAAGAACTTCATCTGAAAAATTAAAGAAGTTTTGTCGTTGGTAAAGATTTACAACAAATTAAATATAGTTCACGGCAGGTTCCATTACATTATAAAATGCCAGTAACCCTTAAGAACAATACATAAATCAACATTCAATACCTACATTAACATTTTGGCCTAGTGACACAAGCAAAACTCCTGATCTGATTGATTCCTACTCTCATTGATTCCTATGCCATGTAAAGTATATATTGTTATCTCTTTTATTTTTCTTTCAACTTGGTAATTGGATATTAATCGAAGACAAAGTTAGTTAGTTTTGTACCGTGAATAATAAAAGAATTAATTTCAAAAAGAATTTTTGTTTCAATTCTAGCTGAGCTTCAAAATATCCAACAAGCAGCTTGGAATAGCGAGAGGCGAAGTCAAACCTCCTTGCAGTTCTTCCTAGGTCACGCTAAATGAATCAGGCGGTGTAGTGGAGATGAGCAGGGGAAATTCTGTTTATAGTCATGGGCACTACATGTCAGGGCGAGTCATTGGCGCCTCAAATCAATACCAAATCAGCGTCTGTTCTCCAGGTTAGGTGGGGCTGGGGTGGGCATCTGTCTTGTATCAAGTGGCTCGCTATATAAATGTGTTCAGGGTAGGACTGGATGCCTTAAGATTCTCTCTAGTACGTGGCCCACACACGTAACAAGCGGGATGAGCAGCAGACCAACAACTTGCTCTCATAAAAACAATTAAAGTTATGAACCCTAATCAAAGGCCTCGTATTACTTTATCAGATTCATCACAAAATCGACCTCGGAAATTGTACATGGACAACGCTTTAAAAATGGAAACATGGAACGTGCTTAGCCTCTTAAAACCTGGAGATCTTCAGATCCTTTCGAACCAAGCAAAGAGTTACACATTAGAAAAGTTACACATTACAGCAGAAAATACATCGTACATCGGCCTAACAGCCTGCACCTAACTAGTAACAACAACGGCCAACGTGTCACCGCCCTGGCCGTAACGTACAACTTAGTTGAATCAAGTACGTTTTTTCCACACAAGAGAATCCACAAAGTTTCGTGAAGATCGAATGATGGAAGAACGGAAAACCAAATCGATCACGTCATGGTTCTAAGAGACACTCCACCAGCATATCCGACGTCAGATCTTACAGAAGTGCAGACAAGGACAGCGATCATGTGCTTGTCATATTTACGTATAAGTGCAAACTGTCATCTACGTTCAACAGACAATCACAAAAGACCGTTCGATGGAATAACGATGATTTAAAAGACGAAGCGTCACTGCAGAGCTACCAATGAGCTGTCACTAATTATTTAGACCAGCCCAATAACAACGAAAAAGCTGCTCCTAACATACAGGAGCTGCGGCACGCTATAGAGTCAGCCATAACCACCACGGCGCAAAGTTCCATCGGAAGAAGGCCTCCGTAGTCCCGCAATGTTTAGTTCGATGATCAACCAGCGATGATTTTCCAAGTGGAAATAGGAAACTCAAGGGACTGTTTTGTTAACGCCAAAAATCTAACTAAAGACATCCACCCAAGAAGTACAGCCATCAAAGACGGAAATGGAGAGTTGAGAACAAACGTGGCTGATGTTCTCTCAGTATGGCAAACCTACTTTCAAAATCTGCTTAATCGGAACGACGAAGGGACCCCCATTAGAGTAATAGCTCCTCCAGGTGAAGAGGTCCTTGTTGAATATCCCACAGTAGAGGAAGTAGCTAATGTAGCTATTAGTAGATTAAAAAATATAAAGGCACCCGGTCTCGACGGAATCCCCGCAGAATTGATTAAGCTCGGAGACGCTACTTTTGCCACAAATCTATACGATCTCATCGTCTCTATTTGGAACTAAGAAGAGTTGCCGGTGAATTGGAAGACCGCACTCATATGTCCACTGCACAAAAGAGGAGACCGTCTTAAATGTGGAAACTATCGTGGTATCGCTCTGTTGAGCACTGCTTACAAAGTGTTGGCTAATGTTGTACTTGCCAGACTCATCCTTCTCACAGAAAACACCATTGGTGACTATCAATGTGGTTTTCGTCCCAACTGATCGACCCCTGACCAATGTTTTACCATGAGGATGATCTTGGAAAAATGGTGGAAAAATATAAACTTTAGACAGGCATATGACAGGATAAACCGCGAAAACTTATGGGCCGCGCTCATATGCCTAGGATTTCAAGAGAAACTCGTTTCTCTGGAAAGTGCAAAGTAACAACCTATGAGTCTGTATTTAGAATCGTAATTGAGAGAGCTGTGTCAGACCCCTTTGAAATAACATCTGATATTCGACGGGGAGATGACTCGCGCCTGTGTTGTTGAACTTGGTGCTTGAGTACGTGAGAGAAAGCAACATTGAAACTTCGCGCCGTATATTTAATAAATCAGGCCAAATTCTTGGATATGTAGATGATATCGTGCTTCTTGGCCGAAGACCTAGCGATATCAAGGACTGTTTCATACAGATCGCCCGCTGCGCAAGAAGACTAGGTTTGGAGGTGAACAGCAGCAAAACAAAATTGTTATCATTACCCAGGAACATCCTCATGGTAAATCTCGGAATTGGTGACCATAACTTTGATAGCGTCGAAAACTTTAAATACCTCGGGTCAATTAAAACATCGTCGAATGATATGCAGGCAGAAATAAAAGCACGAATCGCTGCCGGTCAACGAGTTTTCTACGCCCAATCGAAATTATTGCGATCTAAACATATGTCGCAGTCGTGCAAGCTCGCACTTTATAAAGCTCTCATAAGGCCTGTGTTGGCTTTCGGAAGCAAGAGCTGGAGCATAACCTCTAATGATTGTAGATTGTTATCTACCTTTGAAAGGAAGGTTATCTGCTCAATCTCTGGTCCAATCAAAGTCGCGGACAGCGAGTAGCAGATTCGTATGAACCACGAGATAAGGCAACTTCTTGGAGGCTGCGATATTATCCGATTCATCAAATCCAATCGAGTTAGATGGCTCGGCCACGTTACACAATCTCCACAACAACGAATGACCAATAAAGTGTTCCATCAACAATCAACAGGTGTTCGTCGTAGAGGAAGACCCCGATTGCGTGACGACGTCGAACAAGATCTACATGCTTTAGGATGTCGAAACTTGAGGACGAGAGCGATGGACTGAGATGGATGGAGGACCTTAGTGCGGGCGGCCAAACCCTCCATCTGGATGTGAAAGCCAGAGAGAGAGAGAGAGAGAGCTTGGGATAGCATACCAGTAATTTAAAAGAAGAAGCGCCAAAATTTCACTTATCCAGTTGAGATCAGAGTTGGTTAGTAAAAACCGAAAAGCAAAAAAAAACATGGCGGAGAAACCGCGCACCACAAAGCAAAATAGTTCTTAATTACCTTTGCAATAAGCTTAAGCGCTGAGTAAAAAGGTAATAAATGAATCAGTTTGCTGATATTTTTATCGAATATAATCCCGGTTTATAAAGAGTATAAATTGAAAGACGAAATTTATCATAACCTGACTACAAAAAAGTCATCAATGTGCTTCATTTAGTATAAGCTTCATTTCGACTGAAACCTGTAGCTCAACAATAGATAGTAGCTGGACATATTATGATACAGAAAACTAATGATAAAACATTTTAAAAGACAATTTCTCTGCTTCCAACACTCTCCCAAATCTTTGAGAAACTGCTGAACAAAAAGTTTAGAATTATAATATTTGAAATAATTCTAATACCGTCTGTTTACCGTGTAAACAGGTTTACAGGATCACGAACGTCATAGAAGATGTGCATAAAAATAATAAAATGTCAATCTTTCTGAATCTAACCAAAGCTTTGATAAACTATGGGATCCTGGGTTGGAATATAAACTGCACTAAGAATTACTAAAATAAATTTTTTCGCAAATGACACTGCAATTCTAGCAATCAAAGCTAATGTAGAACAGGCAACTAGAAAACTGCAAAAGACTTCCAAGCTGACTAAAAAGTTGCGCATTAAGCTAAATAAATAAAAAACAACTTATTATTTAAAAATCCGAATATTTTATAAAATATTGTACTTAGAAAGATTGCTCTAAAACTGAAACAGCCAGTAAGTTTGTTAAAAACCATTAACAGTCATTGGAGTTGACAGGAAGTTAATGTTCCCAACAATTTTTCAAATGGCAGCTTTCGAAGTGTCATCACACTTTGTTCATACTATTTTCGAAGAAGAAAAAATGTTAGGGCCAACATTCATATAAAACTTTTAATTTTCCTCCCATTTTGCAATTTTATTCGAGACAAAGTCCGTTGCCATTAAAAGTTCAAAATCAGTACAGACACAACAACAAAAATGGTAATGATTGTGATTAGCCTGAAAAATTATTTCTTTTGTTTGCTCCTATTACTATTATGATTATTTTTCATTTGCAAACCATTATATTATTGTTTTAGAGCAGCTTTTCTTACTTTTCACAATAATATCACCCATGAAGTTTTAAACAATTTTGAAAATTTGTTAATTAAAGCAGAGCTTTATACAAAATGAATGGTTGGGTGGCAAAAACAATGTTATATTGTTTATCAAAGAAATGAGTTTTTCGGTTTTTTGTTTTCTTAACGTATATATAGCTACATAATCTTTGGAATAAAAACAAAAATTGAATGAAAAATTAATGTAAAACTTCTTAATTATAATTAAAAAGTTATTTAATTTTATAAAAATGTGTTTTTATTTTCTTGTTTTCTTGAATAATAAAATTAGGAAAAATTTAATTTTCTAATTTTTTTTATATTTGGAACGGGAAATAATTAAAGTATCAATTTGGTTTTTTCATGAAATCATTAAAATTATTAATAATTTCAATTTTGGAAGGGCAGGGGATTTTTAACAAATATATATGGTGCCGATATAATGGTTCGGGTAAGTATAATTATTGGTATTTAATTACAATTGAACCAAAATTAATTAAAACTAATTTCTTAATTAAAGAAATTTTTATAATCGATCGTTTTTCAATATTAGACGACACAGCTAAATGTTTTATCTATATAGGACAAAAGATAATCAATAGGATACATTTTCTAAGCAATTTCTTCGTGTCGGTTGTTGAGCACCAACAAACATGACCTTGTATTATATGTGTACGTGCTTAAAAGGACGAAAATCATATTCTTGTCCATGGAAATGGTAAAATTTATATATATATTTATTTTTTTTGGTTTTTCTTTATTCGGTTTTTCCCATTTACAATTCTTATTTAGATTAATGATTCCTCATTATATTTTGAAATATTTCTTCAGAGGTCATCAATTATCATTATAACACATTATTATAAATGATGATTGCTATGCCAAAATAATAAACAATAAATATTATTATTATTATTGTTATATATTGCTAATTAATTCGTTTCTTTACGAATTTTTGGATCAAACTTACCTGCATAAAACCTTCCGGACATCCTGGCAATTCACCTACAGGACTTAAACTAGATTCAATTTCACCATCTGTATCAATTAGGCCTTCGTCAAATCGGCCAACGTTAAATCCGTCGAAGATTATCTAAAACGAAAAACAACAACAACAACAAAATGGATTATGATTAAGAATAATGATGCGGACATAAATAAACATTAAAAATAATAGCGATCTAAAGAATTTATAAGGTTTTATTTGTATAACAGAGCTTGAGGCTTTAAGATTTCATCATTATTATTTATTTTTTTTTTGTAAATTTCTTTTATGTTTTGTTGCTAAAGACTGTTATCGATTTTTTATAAAACAGATAATAGTCTGTACGAGATTTATATGATTTTTGTTCGATTATCTTCTCAAAACATGTTATCAACATAAACATCAAAACATTGTTAACATCTTTAGATTTAATGGTAATTATTTTGTTATTAAATCTTGGAAACATGGTAGATTATGTGAAATTGTAACATGGCAATGAAATTTAATGTTTTGGGATATTTAATTGTTTTATGGTGTAGTTTAGAAGATTTTAGATATACGAGGAATAAAAATTAAGGTTGTCGTTCATTAAATAAAATTTTAAAAGCGAGGATTGCGAGTATTGAAAATTCAATCATTGAAAGAATACCAATGGATATTCCAAGTACAAAAGAAGAGAGATAAACGAAATAGTAGCTTTACATGGCTACCACCACAGTTGGGCGTGTAAATTACACAATGTAATTTACTGGGTTTTTTACATGCAAAATGTATGTAAAATGTAAACAATTATTTTATACATACTGTAAAATATAAATCAACTTTTTCATTACAATTATCGCCATCTGTTACCAAATCTCTTAATTAAAGAAAAATTGACTATATACTACAGTGTAGTGTATTTGTGTTTATTTATTGTGATATTTGTACATATGTATAAATGTAAAATAAAGTGCAACTTTCCTATGATAAGAAATATTTTGACAATGAAATCTTGACACCTGCTATCAATAAATGTAATTTGATGAACGCTTCGTTTTTCTTGAGAGGAGTTAGCATATGGAATTCCTTGAATGGTAACTGCTGGGTTTCAAAAAGAATGTTTTTCCCAAATTTAATTATTAATGTATTAATCAATTTATCTAGTATTAATTCTTTGGTAAGGTTAGTATAATGGTATTGCTGCAAACTTAGGTTATGAAAAATTATTAATTGTAATTAGAGTAAGAAAAATTAAATTGAATTAATAAAATTCACTACAGTTCCACGCTTAAATTCGATAATCATATTCGCTACCTCTTTACTACAATGGACATCAAAGGCATAATGCATAGGCATTTTATCGAATGGATCGAATAGGGCTAGTAATTTCAGGCATACATTTATTTGATGAGGGTGAGACGGGTAGTGATAATTTGGTTGATTTTGTCCGGTTTGAAATTAATAAAGATTTAAATTTAAAAGCCAGTCAAACGAGTATAGATTCACTTCATTCATTTCACTGCAGAGAATTATTTTATTTATGATTAAACGTCAAATTGCAATTAGTTTTCCGCTACATATCGAAAGAAATATGCACTCTTAAAAATATTTTATTTTAGTTTATTCAAATGTAGCTAGATGGCACTAAGTCACTAATTGTTTATTTTGCCGAATATAAGAACTAGTTTAAGACGTAAACAGATGGCATTGTAGAAGGATAGGTGATTTTTATAGTCTCAATGTAGATAACTAAAAGTTGAAAATAATTATGATTAACCATTTAAATAAAATGTTTAATTGGATTTTCTAATGCAAGTTATTCTTATAAACAAATGTTTGTATCATTTATTCAATATTTTGAATAAATGATACAAACATGTATCATTTATTCAAAATATTGAATAAATGATACATGTATATCATTTGGACGGTGGACGGATTCTCGTTTTTTAAATATAATTTACATATTTTTGTAAAATACACATTTTTTTGTAATTTACGTTATTTACATGTAAAATGGAGAAAACGTTTTTTACATGTAAATCGCCCAACCCTGGCTACCACATTGAGAAAATAGTAGAGTGTAAAATATGTCTTTGTTTAAGTAGAAATAACAGGTAATTTGTGTTCAAGTTATTTCGGGCTACAAAAACATACTCTCAAAGGAGCAGCAGTAGTGGAAATAAAGTTATTAGACGGATATACTGGTATTATCAAGGATTCTGAAAGATTTTATATTAGATGCTCTCAACATAAAAAACAAGCAAAATTATTTGAAGACATTAGAACAATTGAAAAACAGAAACATTAACTGCAAAAATTAATTGGTTTTGGTTAACTCCGGAAATACATTTTTCGTGTCTAGCAGAAACATAAGCATTTCATCCAAACAATTGAAAGGTCTTCTCTCTGGTGACAAGCTATGCAGTCGAAACAATAAAATTAATCTTATTATCACATCACCAAGCAAGCAGACGAAAATTAAGCTGCATTTCGAAAAAAGCCAGTGAAATCATTCATGGACTTCGAGCATTGGGATCAACTGGTGAAACACGCGTTTTAAGCAAAATTGAAAATGAATCGAAGCAAATGTGGGCAGCAGAATCAATAGGCAAAGACTTAAGTCTTTACTCGGATTCCTAAACAAAATATGTGATTTTGATTGATTTAGGATGTACGACCAAGCATTAAGCAGGATCTACCGGAAAGCGCCGGGCCTACCGTACACCCGTTTTTACATATACTTGGAAGGATAAGGTAAGATATTAGTTAATTATTGAAATCGACCCGGTTACAGACATCGTGACAACCAATAGTTAGTAAATTTTTGTGGGGAAGGGAAAAGAATGGTATGTCAGTAATGACAGAATTGGTTCGGTTTCCTTATAGCCATTATTCAAACTAATATTAGTGTAATATGATCATAAAAATTAACAACATATTCCTCAACAAAATGAGGAATTTGTAACTGCCAAATCCAATGCAGTTGAGTTTGATGCCTTGTTTTTAAAAATAAGGAAGTAGAGACTAGGAAAAATGCAGCGGATGAACACGAGCTATGCCACAATTGTCTGAAAAAAGATCATGTCAGCATGAAATGATTTTTAAAATTTACTTGTTGCATTTGTAACAAACACCACCATATTTTTCTTTATGCAGATCTACATAAAATGCAAAAAGTTGTCAGTCAACCATCGATGAGCCACTACAGTCCATTATCGATAAAACAAAGAATGGTTACTATAGTTCAGTATCAATAACGAAAGAGCAAAACCTAAATGAGTCAACGACACAAGTTACTAGTAACCATAACACCGAAACATTACACACGCTGTATTAATCACATATACCACCATACTATAAACAGCTGTGATGCTGATCAAACACGACACGGTGAACTCCAACCATTTCGATCATTCTTGGCTTCCGCCGCTCTCAACATCGGTAGAAAATCAAAGGCCAAATCGATATGACCATTCCTTTGCATATAGACCACCAAATTTACCTTAGATCATTGGTAACATTACCAATTCATTACTGCAACGACTGCAATTAAGCTTCTTGCACAAATTGAGCAATTGCAACTAGCAGACCCTTAATTTTAAATAGATGTACCGTCAAATTTACGTACATCCTGACGATATCAACTTTTAACTGGTAGCGATACCGTAGCAAAGACCTTATATTTCTTAAAGACCTGCTTAATCACATTTTGAGTAAAAATGGATTTTCGCTACGGAAATGGAAATCCCATGCAATCATTTTAGCATGACAAAGTTGAAAATATTCCGAAGCTGATTGAGTGTAAACCGCCAATCAAAACATTGAGCATCAGTTGGAATGAATCTGAATTAAATCTGATACTTTTTGTTTCAAGGTGAATCCAATTACTGACAAAATAAGCTGGACTTAGCGTTAGTTCCTTTCAGCCGCATCAAAAGTGTATATGACCCGTTAGGATGGTTAGCACCGAATACAATCCTATTTAAAATGTTATTGCAGAAAATATTGTCACTAAAAATCGAGAGGAACGTCAATTTACATCCCACTATTAAAAATGCATTTTGTAATGCCTCTGAAGCTGCGTATGACAGTGTGGTTATCTACGAGGTGTAAATGAGACAGGAGAAAGCACAATACACATTAAATATGCAAAGAGTAAAGTTGCGCCGATCACAAATTTCCCTCTCTCGGTTGGAATTACTTGGAGCTATGCAAATCTGTCAAATTTTGTTGGATGTCAAACACATTCATATGTTGACAGAAGTCAACGAGGAAGGTAATGATGTCGTGTTGAATCTACTCACAAAATTGTCATCCTGGTTTAAACATTCTCAAAACAATGGTCATCATATTGACATTTGGTCGAGCTAAACGAAACAATTAAGGCTGTAACATAAGCTTAAGTAGTAATATTACGTAACGTCCTGGCAAAATCTTTCATCAATTAGTTAACAAATCTGGAAAAAGAATATTCATTACCAGCAAAAAATAAATTAACATCACTTGATCCGTTTATAGATGCTGATGGATTGCTGCGATTTAGCGGGAACACCCAGTCATCCTGCAAAAAAACACGAAAAGTCTGCAAACGAATAGTTCACAATATTCTTGACAAACATATGCATACTGGTAACTCTCTTACTTTGAGCATTTTTCGAAATAAGTATTGGATGAGAGGCGCCCGCTACCCCATTAAACAATGTCTAAAATCATGCGTAGTACGCATTCCTGACCATTATATTTTCAGACCATTATACATCAAAGCTAGCCAATGAAAATTTGATCCAGTTCAGAAAGCCTAATTGGCAATTTTTGTATGCTATGCTATTAAAACAGTACACACTAAAGTTGTGGGCAGTATTGATACTGAGTCATTTGGATGGTTTTGGATGCGGAATAATTTTAAAATTCTTCTTTTATAATTGCCTTTTATGGTTTTTACTATAGCTACGCAAACAAGATCGTCGTAGCCTGAGTATATTTTGATTTCTAGGTCGAGCTTCCATTTAAGTAACCAATGGTTGATTTTCATCAACAAGACCCACTAATTCACCTATACTGCAAGATTTGGCGTTGATTTGGTCTAGTGATGTCATTGTTGATGTGATATTAAATATTCACTTGACTATATATAGCGATCCCAAATACTCGATGGTAGAAATCTATTGGCTTACAGATGTCGGAAGCGGAAGTTTGACGTTATAGGTGGTGTGAATTTCTATTCGAGTTGATCATCGTAGGTGAGTGATTGTATATCTCTGTTGAGTTATGAGTGCCTGAAATGACATCATTGCATGACATTTTTGCAGCTCTGAATTGTTCGAAAAATATACTAGCAAATATAGATATCGATCTATGTAGTGAATTGATCAATGACAATGGGGGCTTTTGAAATATTTGCCACTGAAGTATGTGCAAATGTTAGGGAAGTGTTTGATCCCAATTCAACTGTAAGTTCTATAATGATTGAACATCGACTACCAGTGCCAATAGACCAAGTGATCAACAAGGGTTTATTTAATTAGTTATTCTGGATAGCGACAGAAGCAACTGGAAATGCGCCATCGAGTAGCAAGGAACGGTGTGGATGATGTACCATTAAGCTTAACAGTTGAACTATTGAAAATAGTTAAATAGGAGAATTTCACCACACAATCAATTAGGATCTTCTTCATATGTACTAGAAATTGCTGGTATATATGTCTTTATGACTGTCATTCTCGCACTGTCACACGTATAGTGAATGTAGCTAAATAATTTTTGCAAGTCGATGCCTTTTAACTTAACAAAAATCAGGATCGTATAATTTGATTTTTGACGGTAATGCCCAAGATTATATGTTGTAGATTTATGAATGCAATTGATAATTCGAGATTTTGGGCTGCACATAATCATGATGGTACAGAAATTGGTCGTGAGCAATCTCATTTTGAGCAGCTGTAACACGCGATAGCGTTGAATCCAATTTTATGAATTTTTGTGCCTCTGTTACGAGGTAGTTTCAATAACAACGAAAAATACTCAGATACATAATTCAACTGTGACCTATA
Organism: Tipula confusa; assembly: GCA_963556175.1. Lineage (NCBI taxonomy): Eukaryota > Metazoa > Arthropoda > Insecta > Diptera > Tipulidae > Tipula > Tipula confusa. The sequence continues at coordinate 63,922,061 of OY744477.1, read as the reverse complement.
GATTCTAGTAGGGATCTCGCAATCAAAGAGCGTCCAACATGGTTAATGATATTAACCATAGTGCCGTGCGTAAATTACTGTGACTGTTCTGGATACGGCAGTAGCAAGATACTACATATAGTTCCCATCACACAGTAATTGTCCATAGCTGCGACAGCACTAGCAGCAACCCAAGATGAAATCCATTTGACATAGTTGTAATAAACCAAGTTTTTCAACTCACAGCCATATTGTTTGCATATACTATGCGAAAGAGGAAGAATTATCCGAATATGAAGAATTAATTAAATTAATTTGTATACACGATGAACCAGAATTGGCCAATTCATAGTATTGATAAGAAGTAAGAACCCTCAACAAGCAACCTCATTCATGCCTAATTTTGCATCCTAAAACCTCTGTCTATGTCAACAATTGAAATGAAGATGGCTTATAATATTACGCCGAAACGTTTAAAGCTTCAACTTTAATTAATTTACAGATTCGCATGGATGAATTTACTTTGGTTTACATGTTGTGTCAATTTTTAATATTAGCAGCAAAATTCAATTTAAAAAAAAAAAAAAAAAATAAATAAAAATTCAAATACAAAAAAAAACAAAACAACCAATGTTAAATTTCCCCAAAGATATTTAATTTCCTACAAGATGAAAATATATTATATATGTATGCCACGCACACATGTATATATATATATATATATATATATATATATATATATATATATATATATATATATATATATATATATATATATATATATATATAATGGTTATGTATAAACCCCATATGAATTCGAATAAATAACAAAAATTTATATTTAACTAAAATATTCACTATGTTATACATATGGCTACATGCTGCATACATATAGCATATACGTACGATATGTATTTTCTACATAATTTTGTGCTTTTCACTGAAAATTTATTCAGTATAAAATTTCATACATTTTTGATTGTAATGTTTATGTTACGTCACCCACTATACCAAAAAAAAAAAAAAAGTAGAAAACCACCGAAATAGTACAAATGTCCTTAAAAAACACAAAACAAATGAAACAAAACAAAAAATTTCATAATTTATATAAATAATGAAAATGCAAAAAAAAATAAAAATTTCCCATGGGAAAATTTATGTTTGTTGTGCTCACCAAAGAAAATACCATCATGAATGGTGACATGTGTGTGTATAATATGTTCGTGTATAGGAAGGTATCCCAACACAGCATTTTTCTATTTAAAATTCATCAATAAAAAAAAATTTTGACTGCTTTTTTTAGGGACCCGACATTTTATTTTTGTAATCCGGTTATTTTTGATTAGTTGGGTGAAAGTAGTGAAATTTAAAAAAACAAAAACAGGAATCTCTTGCATTATTAACAAGATAGTATATATTATGAAAAAAACATGAAGATAATTCTGTAGTTTTAGTTTTTCCTTATTTCAGGAACAGATCCCATTGTAATATTGTATTACTGTTGCTGATGGTGAAAAAATATTTTGGTAGTAAAATTAATTTAATTTTATCAAAATTTTGCATTATTCAAAAAATTGGAAGAGAAACATCGTGTTTTCAATATAACCTGCATCCAATTTGTGCTGGAAGCTTTTTTAATATATTTTGAAATATTGGTAGTTAAAACTACCGTGAATTAGACAAGTTGTGTGGGTATTAGATATAAAAAAAAAATCTAATTAAAATAAAGAAAATTTGTAAGGTATTTCAAGAGATAAATTTTAGATTTATTTCACCAAGTAAGATTTAAGCTAGTCCTTATACTGTTGTAGAAAATATTAAGTAATCAGAAATTCTTTTAAATATAACAATGCAAATATTTAGAACAAATCACCCTTGGCAAAAAAGGAAATCGAGAAAAAGGAGAGCATTGGCTGCTACATTATTTTTAGAAAAGGGTAAGAAAAAAGTGTCAAAGAGTAATCTTTATTTTTTTATTATTTTTTAAAATACATGAACAGGATCAAATGCTCGTGTGGAGAATCTAAATACCAATCGGGCGTGTGTTCCTATGGCGGCTAGGGTTATGCCCTAATCGGCTTGCAGCGGGTAGGTGGGAAATAATCCTGAATAAAAAACCAAACCTGTGAATCAAAAGAATAATAATGCTACTGTGCAGAAATTAGGATACCCAGAATCGGGACTTCTAAAAGTGAGCAAGAGTGCTTCCAGTCATCGATATCCAGCAACCACAATACTTTTACAAGATCTTCAACATTACCGTAAAGACACCGTACATTTTAAGACTGTATTGATATAATTTCAAAATTAGTCTCGCTTGAGTGGAAAAGAATAATGAACTAAAACTTAAATGCCAGTAATATCAGCAATATGACACCCTGATTAGAAAAAGCTTTCCACGGCTAATTATGAAAGATTATGAAAGTAGAGCTAAATGCTCTACTACCAACGAAAAAACCGATAGCTCAGTGACTACAACACAAACTAAATTAACAATATAACACCATTATAGATGGCGTTTCCTACGCCTAGTTAATCAAGACCTCAAATAATAATCAATATTTATAAATTAGGCAAAGAACAGTGACCAATGAGCCAAAATGAAATCAAAACAGAAATGAGGCTTAATTTCTATTTCTACAACGTTCCCAAGTATAAAAAGATGGAACAAAAATGACTTTAATGCAAGAATATTCTATATTTTCAACAACATGAAATTAGCAATTCATGTAAGCTTTTTAAATAATGATAAACTATCCTGGTGATGTTATACTGCTGGAGGATCACGAATTATAACTTCTAGAAAAGGAAAAGACTTTCTAAGCGCAATAGAAATGTCGGTTTGTGAATATCACTCACCATGTAAATTATTGGCCTACAGCCATCATCAAAGTTCCTGATTTGAGCACATTAGTGATTAAACCGAAAACGAAACTAAACCTCGCCAACAAATGATGGGGATTATTATTGATTAGGAGTTATTTAGAGAAAAACGTTCAGCTAAAAGTTAGTAAATTTTTTTCACCAAATGCATATCAATTGGATTTCTTTCTAGTTATATTGACATATTTTGCTTGAATAACGGTTATTTCATTTGTTTTTATTGGTAAATGATTTTATTTAATTTGTTTGTAGTTAATATACGTTTTAGAGTTGTGTATAATTGTTGAACGGTTATTTCATTTGATTTTGTTTTTTAGTCATTTTTTGTTGGGTCTGTGATTTATATACATTTCGAAATTTTTTTTATTTTGTTTATTAGTAAAATTATGTTTTGTTGTTGTATGATGAGTGGAGAAACAAAACATAATTATTCTGAATATAGATGACAGTTTAGTCAATAAAATTAAAGATTTTATTGCATAGCACAGTTGTAATAATGTTGATTGTCGCCTAAGCCAATTGAAATGGCAAGTGATTAAATGACTAAAGTTTGATTTGGATTTCGGTATGTGGCGTACAATCAATAATATTAAATAATTCTAGCCGGTTTTTGTTTTTATTTATTTTAGGAGGTGCGGTCTTTAACTGCACAACGATATTTAACTGGATATTTGGCTGCACTGTAGAAGGGATGTCTGCTGTTAAAACCGTTTGTATTTGTTAGTGTCTGTGGATTCTTAGTTGGTAGATGAGCATGGGCTCCGCATCAGTTTGTGGTCGATGTGACCGCATAAAGATTTCTGTACAATTTTAATTGAACTAGGGTCGAAGGTGTTGTTGTTTTTGGAGAAAGTTGCTTTTGTGGGTTTCTGCCAGGAGTAGGGCGTGTTGGTTCGTCAGGGTAGTTTGACGGAAAAGAGTGGTTTATTGCTGGGGACGGATCAATTGCGGGGATTTACAGGTCTTCGGGTGTGGTTTGGAGGGAGTATGGTGAAGCGCTGCAGTGGTTGGTTGTGGTTTGAAGGGAGTATGGTGAATGGCTGCAGTGATTGGCTTTTGATTGTTTGGTTGTGTAACTGTGATGGTATATTTATGGGTTTGATTGGTAAAGTGGATGATGGTGGGTTATTTTGAGTGGTTTGTGGTTTTCTGATTGTTTGGTATTCTGCGATTGTTGTGGCTCGATGAATTGAGATTCTTATCTTATCCAGGCCATATTTCAGTGAGCATGGTTTTTCTTGGTTGGTGGGCTTGGACAAGTGTTTTGGACACCGTTTTTTTGGGAATTGAGGTTGTTTTTACTATCAATTATCATGAAATCATCGTTGTAAAGTGGTAAAGAGCGTGGTGAAGGTTGTGGCCGCTTCTCGATGTGGTATCCTTGATGTCCTGGATTTGTTAGAGTTCGTGTGAGTATGGCTGGGGTTTGGCAGAGGTATTTCCTGGTAATGAACACACCTATTTTTGAATTGCCACGTCAGTTGTTGATGAACCTTCATCCACAACAGGTCCAAATGATATTGACTCTTCGTTTAAACCTTTTGTAACACTACTAGTATTGGTAGCCTGCTAATTTCATAGATTCACATCAGACAAGCTACAAATCGTAAGAACAGCCTTCGAATACATGATGGTATAAAGAATCTGCCAACCAAGCCATGTCGTGGATACAGTGCGGTCCGGTGACTCTTTCATATTGCATTCATTGTTATACTCTTGCGACTTCAGTTTTCCACCATTCACGCTTTATTCGTTTATATGCATTTGCTTGGCGGTCCTCCCAGCGGATACAGTTTTATTATTCCATACGATTGTAAAACGTATTTGTGTTTTTTTAACTAAATTTGTTGTAGAGCATCAAATTGCACAACTGAATCCAGAAGATTTAAGCCAACTAGATGATTTTGAGGATAAAAACCATACCGCTGTTGCTATAAATTCATTACTTCGGAAAGCAAGCTGGAGACAAACAGCAAGAGTTGGACAATTTTTAAGGAGATCAAGTAAGGATTACAAAATTTAATATTTCTCAATTTTTCGCCATTTATTTAAGACTGTAGTATTTTAATGTTATATTTTCGTCCACTATCCACGAAAATCAGAATCTAAACCCAGCTCAAAAGTTGCAATACTTAAAAGTAAAAATCTTTGAGACATTTTCCGATTTCCGATGTTAATTAAATAGAAGCACTTAATAAGTTAAAGACACGGTATGGCAGAAAACGTTACACATTACAATCGTTTTGATGCTAATTTTTAAGAATAAGACGAAGAGAGCAGGAATAAATGGACTGATAAAACTGCTAACATAGAATTTTCAACTTGTCAATCACATAATGAACTTTTCGATGTTACGTGAAAAACTAACCGTTGAAGAGCAATTACATCAATGAAACTTACTCGACGAACCTTAACCTTTGTAAATTGTGGTTGTAATGTGTGATTTATGTAAAAAATGAAACCCATCCTTTAGTTAAGTATTCCGAATTTAAAGAATGTGCAGTAGAAGAGCAACGAGAATGTAATATGTAATCATCATTTTTGTAAGTTTTCCTTCCGGCTCTCAAACCTTTTTTAAAACGGAAGCCTTTGTTAAAAATTGGGGATAGAGAGAAAACATGGAAAACGGAGTATACGTTAGAGCTAAAAAATCAGAAACTGGTCTCTGCGAAAGTAATGCTCGACATCGTCGGTTCACCTGTCATTAATTCAAGCTGTAGCTATATTTCTGCCTACGATGTATCATTACTACAATTAAACCAATACAAGAGACGAATTTTGTGAAGTACGAATTTTGTGCTTTAAATTGTTGACATTATTGTTCTTACATAACAATTGCTTCATTTACTTGTTGTAAATTGCAACAAGTAAATGAAGCAATTGTTATGTAAGAACAATAATGTCAACAATTTAAAGCAACCTATAGTCGTAGATTGCTTCAATAAGCAATGTATCCCTCTACCACCTTTGGTGGAATGGGTAAATGTTTTTAAAAATAAATAACGAGTGGTGGCCTGGATTTCAGAACGAAAACTACGAAGAAGCGTTAAGCATGGGACTTAATATGAATTTCTAACAAAGGCAATTATTATCAATTTTGCTAAAAGTGAAACCCAACATCTTCATAAACCGCTAGCTACAACTTGACGAGGTACCAAAAAACTGAAAGCCTTGCACTCAAATGCAATCAGATGTTCGGGGAGTGACAGTGGCGAACAAAGCAAATGGAACAAAGGATTGTAAGTCCTGCAATTTCCATACTCCTTCTCAACAAAAGAACGAGTAGGGTACAAATTATGGATTATATATCCGAGCACACGATTTTTAGACACACAAACGATCACGTAGATTCTGCGACTCAAGAAATAAACTGAATCTTCATTGCTCATGTATCTTCGAAGAAAATGTTTATAGTTGACACCGGAGCTGATATTTTATCTTGCCACTAGCTAAACAATCAAAACTGAGTTCAAAATCCAATAAGCTTTTTGCAGCCAATCGTAGTTTGATTGACACTTATGGTGAATGCACGAAACTGAGTCTTGACCTGTGGAAAAAAATTTACTAAACGGTCGTGATAGCTAATGTAAATCAGTTAATTGCAGGGTCTGATTTTCTTACCCATTATACTACGTCATGCTTGTCGACATAAAAAACAACGCCTGAACTAATAAGCTCACGTCATCCAAATCAATGAGATTATACCATTCAACCGTTTATCCGATGGACGAATTCAAGAATGATATACGCAAACAACTTCGTTGCTACTTCCAGTTAATGGTGTCTCACACCACATTGTTAAAAAGAGCCACCCAGTTTCTCCAAAAGCTCGTCGTTTTTCACCAACAAGGTTCAAGCTGAAAAAAACGAGATTGAGTTTCTGTTTGAAAAGAACCGGCAGATGTACTGCAATATGTTGATCATGCTACAAAACACTGGTCGTTTATCGCCAAGCAACTAAATAGTTGTTTATTGCCATGGTAAAATTAATGCAAAAGATTACAAAATTTTTGCAGTTCTACACCATATTGTCAATGGGCAAACTCGACCGTTGGGTTAATATTCAAAAAATTGACAGACCGATCGATGTTATGCCGTCTACGTCCTATAATTTCTGGCCGTATATCGGGCGTTTGTTACATAAAATACGTGTTTGAAGGTTGCAATGCCACAATATACATGGAATAAAAACCTTGTACGCTTTTGTGCAAAGGATTTAGATAATACGACATCTCTCCAATTAATACCAATACATTTACCTGGAGTCTTAAAACCATTCATACCAATTAGCTAAGATGACTTCATTTGCATGCATAATATCTCACCCTGGCATTCGAGCTACAACTAAATTATCTGGATTTTCTAGTGAAAAGCCACCCTTTGAAAAGCACAGTAACCTTTCATGAAAAGCTGTAGCTTACGATCGAAACAAGTCGGACTCTCGATAAACGACAAAAATTTTATTTAATTAAAAAAATAAATAAAAAAAAACTCAATTTAAATATTTGAACTTATATTCACATCCCCATCGTCAAAAAAAAAAAATTGTCAATTACCGGCACTCACTATGCCCTGCAAAAAAAAAAAACACCCAGCTAGCTAAATTAGATATGAAATTTTATAAATAACCCAAACCTTTTAGATATTTCCTCGACACGGCTGAACTAAAAACCAACAACAACAACGAGACAAAATATGTAAATAAATCGCCGCGCCGAAATGTAAAAAAAAATAAAAAAAAATTCAGTAACGACGAAAATTAAATTCATAAACCAAATAAAGGAAAACGGGTGGAAAAACACGGGTAAACGAGAAAAGGTTGTGAAAATTGTTTCTAAGACAAAAAATAAAATTTGTGAATCCAACGAAATAAAAAAAAAAAAAAAAAAAAAATGTCGGAGCGACTTGAAACATTTATGACGATCATAAAATATGTTTCCAGAAAAGCATATAATTTTCCATCTTATATCTTTTCACGTAAATATGTGTCTGTGGATATGTACGTATGCTAAAGTGTATTGTAATGTTATTGGGTATTTTATGTCATTCGATATTAACGTTGTACAAGTAGGTTGGTTTGGTTTGGTTTTGGTAACATATATATATGGATATACATTATAACATACACTACATAGCTACATTGTGTTCCGTAAAACTTATTGGATAATCAATGAATATTTTATTTTCGGAAATTTATTATTTTTGGTACACTGGGAAAGGATATACGGAACGAATTTCAGGAAAAAGATATTATGGCACACAGCAACACACACACAAAAAAATGGTTACATCTAAAAGATTTTTGTTCCACTAAAACGTTCTTATAGTTTATTTATTTATTTTTTTTTTTAAAAACAAGAAATAAGTTAAGATATTCTATTAAAGTTGTAAATCATTTTGGACATTTAATGTCTTTTTACGTATTTCCGTTTTTCGGAATAATTTTTTTTTTGTTGCTTTTTATTTGATTGATGTGATCTGATAATAGTAGCAGCACATATTGTGTATAGAGCGCCGGGAGAGCATTTCAAGTTCATGTTTAAATTATGTTGTTCAGATTATTACATAAATTATTCAAAAAAAAGGGTTCAATGATTACAACACAACAACAACAAAAATTGTATTTGGGATAAGCACATATAGTTAAATATATATATGTGGACGGATGGAAGCCAAACTGATTACGTCCGAATCAATCAATTGTATTGAATAGTTAATGACACTGGATGGTGGTATGTTATTTCGTTACTTGGACAAATTATGACCAAGAAGCCATATTAAGGATTATTTAGCAAATGTTAATTCTTTTTTAATGATTTCACATTATTCATGTAAAAAATCTGGCGGTTGAACATCTTTAAACGTCTTAAACAGTTTCATAAACGTATATGTTTCTTTAAATAGCCAAAATGCTATTGTTTTACTGTTATTGTTAATTCACTTTACGCATTAGCAAGGTTCTCTCAAATCAGTGTTAGTTACATAAATAATTCTGATTACTTTATGTTAATCTTAAACATTTGAGTTCGACAATATAAATAATTATTTTATCATAAACAAGCTGATATGACGTATTTTTCTGTTTAACGGTTATTTCATTTATTTTTCGTGCTAAAAAATATTTTTGAATCTGTAATTCATATACAATTAGGAGCTTTTGTCTATTGCAGCACTCGGACGAAATGGCGTAATTAGATGACAATTAATTTTTTAAGAGTTATTAAACTGATTTTAGGACAGAAAAGTTTAACTAAAAAACTGAATTTGATCAGAGGTTTTTCACCTTAAAATATTATGTAAACAAGGCTATCCCCGTGTATTGAACATAAATTCAATTTTTTAAATATGGAAAGAACAGTTTAATTTGTAAACATTTTACCTTTAACTTTCAAACTTTCAATACCCTTGGTATTACCATTTCGATGTGCTCAAAATTATTTTTTAATTGTGTTTCCGATTTTATTGATGAGTTTGCATTTCTCCTGAATCAATCTACCATACTTCAACCTTGTGGTTATGGGCAAATATAATTTTTCACAAACCAGTCCTTCGTTGGATAAGTTCCTAGTTTCATTATCTAGTAATGGTTTAGTTGTCTTAGTAGATGAACCGACACACATTATAAATACCTCCTTAACCTGAATAGATAACGTCTTATATAGGCTACAACAAAAGTTCCCACTGCAAATGAAATACTCAGTCATGGACTTAAAAATAACTGACCATTGTCTAGTTGATATCTTATTTTCGATTGGAACTTCCTCTCCTCAAACAAACAGGTCAGAAATATCACTCATGTCGATTAATTTGTCGATTATTTTTTTTACTCAGAGGCGCCGATGGCATCTGACGATTTTATATTAAAATTTGGTGAGCACCTAACAAGTTTCTTACATCTTTCTTCATTGAAATAATAAACTAAAGGCCTGGATGACCAACCTCCTGCTAAGTCTGATACGAAAAAGGAACAAATACAGCCATCTAGCGAAAAACTACCCTAACAACAGAAGACATCATCGGTAACATAACTACTATGTTACCAACTCAACAAATTAAATTACAAAACCAGATTGTGAGATTGGACCTAGCAGACCCACAATTTTTCATACCCAGCAAAATTGACGTCTTATTAGGAGCGGACATATTTTTTAAAACACTAAGTCCAAAAAAACGTAAGATTGAAGGTTTTCCAATATTGCAAGCATCAAGGTTTGGTTGATTAATCGCAGGTTCTTGGCCCAGAGATACCTCATCTGTTAGCTTACACGCAACCACTGATCCACTTACACAAACCGTTGATAACAATCTGCATAAACTAATAACAAGGTTTTGGGAGATCGAAGAATAAGTTTCATCCATCACAATCAGTTGCGCCGGATAATCAATGTGAACTATACTATGAAAAGACAACCACACGAGATGATGATGGTTGATTTATTGTCAGGTTGCCATTCAAAGAACCAAGAACTAAATTAGTTAGTTCATTCTTAGCAGAACACCAGCGATTATTAGCGATGGAACGAAAGTTTATTAAAGCTCCTGATTTTTGCATGGAATACTTCAGTTGCATGCATTTTGTGATGCATCTGAAGCAGCGTATGGCACAGTTATCTATTTGCGAGCTACTGGCAAGGTTGCACCAATTAAACAATTATCACTACCGAGACTGCAACTGGGCAGAGCCGTTCTACTTTGCAATGCTGTCAACTTCTTTGTAAAATCATTAGCTTACGATAATATAGAAATATTTGCCTGGACCGGCAGCATGATCGTTTTACACTCGTTGTCTGATGTCTTAAAAAGATGGAAAATCTATATAGGCAATCGAACGGCAACATGTGCAGGTGAAAAATAATCCAGCTGATATAATATCTCGAGGAGTAAAACCACCAGCTCTATTAAAATCACAATTTTGGTGGCACGGTCCGACCTGGTTACATGAAAATTAACAACACTTGCCAAAATCGAACGTGACAATAACCAATGTAGACTCAATAGTATTTGAAGAACCGTCAAAATATGTAGACGTACTAACAGTGACAGGCAATGACGATAACCTAACCCTACGTCTACTAAAATCAAAAAGTCGATACAATCAAATTAATCACAATACAATCACGACCGCCGAGATGAATGAGGCATAAATCATAATTCTTATTAACGTCCAAAAAACGGCAATTACCAATGAATTAACGACAATCAACAAGAACAAGTATTTACCAGCAAAACATCAATTGTCGTCTCTCGATCCATTCATTGACTCACTTGGAGTACTTCGGGTTGGCGGTCAGTTATGCAAATCATCATTAAGGTACTTTGCTAGACATCAAGTAATTTTGCCGAAGAACCATATAATATGCGGGTTAGATACAAATTCAGTTTTGGCCGCACTCAAGCATTTTATTTCAAGACGTGACAAACCGGAACAAATTTGGTGTAACAATGGCACTAATTTTGTTGGGGCTAATACAGAACTATGCAAGCTGAAACAAAAAATAATAACTCAGTCAAATAATCAAATAATATCTGAATTTTTATTGCAGAAAAGTATTGTACTTCATTTCAACCCACCGCACGCTCCCCATTTTGGGGGATTATGGAAAGCATTCGTTAAATACTTTAAATATCACTTAAAACGGGTAACAAATACAAATCTGACATTTGAAGAACTATAACAACATTAATCATCCAGATTGAAGAATTGCTCAATTCAAGGCCATTATGCAAAATGAATAATGACCCATCCAATTTAGAAGTGTTAACGCTAGCTCAAATTTTGGTTGGATAATCTTTAACCATCATTCCAGAATCAAGTCTATCAGATGTGACAGTAAATAAGTAAATAAGTTTTCAAGATGGCAAAATCTACAACAGCGACTCCAAGGATTTTGGAACAAATGGCGTCGCGAATACCTGTCGACTCTACAACAACGACACAAATGAAAAGTGGCAGCCGATCAATTCGCAATTGATGATGTAGTCATAATTAAAGAAAACTTTTTATATCCTGGCCAATGGACGTTTAGTAGAGTAATAGCGGTTCATGCTGGAAATGATGGGATCATCAGGGTGGTAACACTAAAAACAGCCAGAAATATTAAATTAATATTAATTAAATTACCTGTTGAGGAATAAATAACCTTCCTCAAGGTGATTATGATGGAGAAACATGAACCACAAAAATCATACTTTTCTACGTACATAGTATAATCAAAACAAATTGTCAAGTACTTAGTTATTTTCTATATACATAGATGAGCAATTATAGGAAATTATAGTAAAGAGTGCGGTCAATGCCAACGATCAATTATAGTTAAGTAGCATTAGCCGAAAACCTATACAAATTTCCGTTTTAAATGACAAAGTACAAAAATTAGCTCGCTGATATTTTGGCCATCAACCAATCAACATTACAGTATATAAATATTATAAATTACGAAAAAAAGTATTTTGGAATTTGGATACACAATTGGGCTTTACTTATCCCATCCGTATTTTAATTATACACAATGAGTAAACCTAAAATCACCGTTTTCATGTAAGCTCGGTGGATTCTGACCGGTGATTAAGACCCTAGTTGAAGATTTACACATTTTTTTTATTTTAACAAACATTTGCATTTAAATTATTCATAAATAACAAATATTTTTGTCTTAATAAAAAAAACTTCACAAAAATAAAAGAAAAACAATTTTAAAATTCTAATCCTCAAACAAGTATTTTATTAAAGATTCCCGCACAACACTTAAAACACACATCACATAATTCTTATATGTGAATAGATATATAGATATATAATTAAAGGAATACACACAAACGCTGACTTAACTTCATTTTTTGATTATTTCAAAGAAAATTTTATCGAAACAAAAGAATACGAAAATGCGGAAAAATTCTTTTCTTTGCTTAATCATCATAAATTCTTCAATACATAAAAGAAAATCGTACACAAAAAGGAAATATTTTTCTTACACATATTATGTTATTAAAGTAATCAATATTGTGTACGTGTTATGTTCACATTTTTAAAATCGTCTTCAAAAAAAAAAAAAAAAAAAAAAATGTTTAGGTAGTTAACTCCAAGTTTGACTATAAAACAAATTATTTATTATGTACTAATAAAATAGTACCTACCGACGAGGCATCTACCTCCCACAATAGTTAAAATATTTTATAGTCAATCTTTCATATATATTTATGTAGTGTCATCTTGGAGGTAAATTATATGGAATGTAAAGTACATTTACCTCTAATAAAATGTAAATTGTAAAATAGGAAAATGTTAAATCAAAAAGATGTTTTTCGAAAAAACACAATAAAATTTGGGTGGGTGGATGATGGGGGAGGTTAGTATGATATGAATTAATTATATATTCAAAATGATACTTAATATATGTAATATAGTCTCTTGATATATGTATTAACCATAAAATTTTTTTTTTTTTCGTTAAGGAAATTAAATGAAAAGGGTTAAACCTAATTAGGTACATATAAAATGCTGTAAAAAAAATTAAATTGATTTACGATTTTAAAATTATGATTTTAATTTAATTTTACAACAATTTTCAAAATGACTATAACCTTTTTTAATGATAATGAAAATTTACAATAGTCTAAATATAAATATATATATATAATTTTCAGGTCACGTCATGTTTGGAAATTAAAAAAGTTTTATTTTGCGGTAATTCGAGTTACGTTATAAACAAAAATAAAGTGTTACGGGGCACGTCCTCCGAAAGAGAAAAATATTTTTGATTTCACACAACTAATATGGTGGATAAATTTATATTGAGAACCGTATAACAATGCAAAATTAAGATAATTATTTAGTAGTTAAGTACATTAATACATTTGGCAATCAGCAGTGTTTAAAATAAAGCACTACTATTTTGTGTTCATGTAAATCGAAAAGATTAACATTTTATAAAAAATCGGAATCTTAAGTTTGCTTTATTAGAAAGATTATACATTGCCATTAAGTATGGGCCACAATGAAATGCATGAAAATAAAACTAATTTTCTGTCTTAACACGAATGACGTAAATGTTGCCTCACTCGAAATAATAGGTATTTGAAATTACAATTGCTAAATGAACCACTCTGTGTTTGGTGCACTGACTTACAAACATGAGAAAATTGAGCAAAATGAATGATGTTTAGCCTGCAAAGGCTAAACATCATTCATTTTGCTCATCTATGAAATTTACCCTGTTACTCGAAAATTACAAAATTCAGAAAATGCATGATGGTTAGCTTAAGAAAACTGTGAGATTTACGCCATAAATTAAAAATGTCCAAACTCCTGAAAATACATGATGGTTAAGCCTATTAAAACTTTGAGGTTTCCGTCATACATCGAAAATTTCCAAAATTCTTAAAATGCATGATGGTTAAGCCATAAAGCTAAAATTTTCCAAATCCAGAAAATGCATGATGGTTAGCTAATAAAAAATGCGAGATTTACGCCATAAATCGGAAATTTTCAAAATCCGGAAAATGCATGATGGTTAGCCTTTTAAAACTGTGAGGTTTACGCCATAAATCGAAAATTTCCAAAGTTTAGAAAATGCATGTCTATGAAAACTGTGAGATTTACACGATAAATTGATAATTTCCAAAATTCAGAAAATGCATGATGGTTAGTCCATTAAAACTTTTAGGTTTCCGTCATAAATCGAAAATTTCCAAAATCAGGAAAATGCATGATAGTTAGGCTATTAAAACTTTGAGGATTCCGCCATAAATCGAAAATTTCCAAAATCCAGAAAATACATGTCGGTAAGCTTAAGAAAACTGTGAGATTTATGCCATAAATCGAAAATTTCCAAAATCTGGAAAATGCATGATGGTTAGCAAATAAAAACTGCGAGATTTACACCATAAATCGGAAATTTTCAAAATCCCAAAAATGCATGACTCTTAAGACTTTTAAAATGACGCTTAAGACTAATAAACCCGGAAAATGCATGATGGTTAGCCTATGAAAACGGTGAGATTTACGCCATAAATCGAAAGTTTCTAAAATCTGGAAAATGCATGATGGTAAGCCCGTTTAATCTTTGAGATTTCCGCCATAAATCGGAAATTTACAAAATCCGTAAAATTCATGTGAAAACTGTGAGATTTACGCCATAAATCGACAATTTCTAAAATCCGGAAAATGCTTGATGGAAAGCCTGTTAAAACTTTGAGGTTTCCGCCATTATTTGAAAATTTCCAAAATCCGGAAAATGCATGATGGTTAGCCTATGAAAACTGTGAGATTTATGCCATGAATCGAAAATTTCAAAAATTCAAAATACTTGATAGTTAGTCGATGATAACACAACTATCTCTAGGCAGCAGAATATTTTTCGAATGATGATTTTATTTGATGGTGTGATGTCTGGTAGAGACCCTATCGAACCAGTAAAATCATTACATTCGGAACTGATTGAGATAACGAAACCTCGGGGATTTGTTCTTCGAAATTGGTCATCAAATCATGTTTCTTTATTTAACTGCATTCCCATAAAACTTTAATAAAATAAAACAGACAGAGTTTGCACATTTTTAATGATAGAGACCTTGGAAAAAGCCAGAAAAAAACACAAACCAATTAATGAGGAATCTAAATTATCCACGCATTACTCAAAGCCGATATTTTCAATATTCAAGAGTTGATAATGATGGTCCTATTTTATTACAGATGTCAAAGGGAGGAGGCAGCATAGCATACAAAGGTAATATAGCTGTGTTTTAATGGGCTTATGTAAAAATCACTGCATTTAGAACTAGTAAGCGGTTTAACCACTAATGCCTTCATTGCTGCTCGCCATAGTAAAATCAGTGACATATTTAATGACAACGTTTAAATTACGTTTCTTGCAGTGGCAATAATTAAAATCTTTCCATAGCAAAGAAAACTTAGAATCGGAAATCGCTAAATACCTGGCCAACTAGTATTACTGAAAGAGGATACTTTTCTACCATCCATATAGCTTTACCTCGGGCTTTTGAAAAACCAGAGACGTTATACTCACTTAAATCTAAAACCACGAAACAACCGTTTTGCAAAATATGCCCACTGTCAAGCACCAATATTGCAATCCATTTGCTAAATTGCCATATATCAATCATTTTCTGACGAGTTAAGTATTTTGTGTTAAATTTAAATAACACCCAACATTTGTACCAGATGGACTTTTACAAAATACCATCGAGTGACACATTTTTGATATGTTAACATTTTCTTGAGTAAATCATCAGAAATCTTTTTGTTTATCCTCAAATTTTTAAGTCTAGTACTATGCAGGTGGAAAATATTTTCTAAAATGTTAAAAAATAAAAATCTCTATTTTTATCTAAAACCAAAATGTATCTTAAAAATAAAAGCTGCCAAAATATTTCAAAATTAAGCTTTTTTGCTAACATCTTCTTTAGCACTAGTACTATATACTGTATTATATATAAATATTAAGTTTGGTACATCTCGTCTATTTTGGAAAATTTTAAGTTTGTACAAAATATTACCACTTATCTTGGTTATTTAATTTAAGGGCATTATACCTCCCGTTGTTGTTGCCCTCCCCAACATTGGTCTTATACCTACATATACTTTTATGCTTTTATAGACAATTTTTAATTTTTTTTCTGACTAAAATAAAACTTCTAATACCGAATCATTTTTCAAAAAAAAAAAAAAAGGTAAAAAAATAAAAGTTTTCTCAAACAAACTTTTAAGAGTCTTACAAAAAAGTACGACGAAAAAAAAAAGTAAAAAAATAAAAAGGAAATAAAAGGAGCGTGTTTGAATTTAATATTTAAGATAAAAGGGATTTTTGTTTCATTTTTTTTTTATTACTCTTGTTCTTCGGCTTCTGTGTGTATCATAATTAATGGTTATTCAACAGAACACAAGAAAATATAAGAAAATTAAGAAATGTAGAAAAGTTACAAAAAAAAAAAAAAAAAAAAAAAAAACCGAAATAAATTTAATGCCAGGGTTTGGGATGTTGTTATTACGTCTTGTTAGTAATAAAAAAAAATTCATGTTGCTTATTATTTAAGCATAAATGATGATTTTCGTAAAATGTGTTTATTTATGAAAGCTTGACAAATCGGTACGATCGGTAGATTAGAGAGATGATCAGTAGTAATTAGTGATGGATTATCGATGAAACAGGACAATGTGGTTATACATCTTCGAATTTTTAAGGTGATGACATGAAATTTTAGTATGGTTTACAAGACGGTATCATGCTTTCAATATATAGGGATTGTCGAAGCATCGATAAAAATCTGATTCTTTTTTCTAACAGTGTGATGAATAACCTAAATGTTGATTAATTAGATTTCCCTGGTTTTTATTCCCTGGATTGCACTCTCTTTCTATCTATCTTAACAATTTGTGTGCAAAGAAAGATATAGAAACGAAAAAACGCATACAACTCGTTCATTCGGTTTCGATATTTAGTTCAATCAACCAATCCAGCCGAACAGTGAAAAGTTAATAAAAATTAAAATTACTGCAAACGAAACAAAGCCCGTCCATTTTTACTGTGCCTCGCACGTAGAATTAACAATTTGGAAATACATCAGCACAAAAGCTCTTGTGCTCCATCATTTGGTGTCAGAAGTGGGATATGAACTAACGCCCTCAGGTACAAAAGAACCACAAAACACAAGTTTTCTTTTACCATGGTCATATTGGAAACAGTTACCTTACTGTATAAAGTGACCATGTCCTCCGTACGAAGTCATGGACACGGAACTATTGACATAGCTAGTTGGGGAGCGCATTGAGAATTTATATATCAACATTTCAAGGCTCGGGGACCAGCTAGATGAGTTGAAGGAATCACGCGGTAAAGCACAAGTAGCACAAGAAAAGCCTACACAAGCGATCCAACAATCGAATTACTAACTTTTAGTAGTGGGGATTTAGACTACCATTCATTCATTGAAACATTTAACACTCTAATTCACAACAATCTAACGTTGACGAATCAAACAAGATTTAAATATTTGAAGCTTGCTTTAGGGGGTGTTGCTGCTAGCGCCGTAGCAACAGTGGAACTAAGTGACGAGAATTACGAAGTTGCACTGAGCATTTTCAAAGATCGGTTTGATAAACCGAATTTCATAATACCACAGCACCTACAGATGAAATAGATCGAACGACAAGACTCCAAGAAATTATTGGGGCTATTGGACCATTTTCGATCTCATTTACGTTCACTTGAGGTATTAAAAAGACCCGTGAAGCAATGGGATGACCTGATCGTCTATCTAATAGAATCCAAGTTAGATCATATGATACAAGACACAAATGGAATGATTCTGCCCCGTCAACTCATCTTCCAACAGTATATGACTTATGCCATTTTATCAGTTCCCATGCGCACCGGCTACGCCTTCATGCAAAGTATGTACCATCATCATCTAGTGCATCCAAGCTACCATCAAATTCCGCTATTCGCTACAATCGCTCGACCGCAATATCACTTGCTAGCACCAATGCTATCCAATCACTTGCTAGCACCAATGCACCAATGCTACCTACCAATGCTATTGTGTTCATTGCAAGACAAACGGTCATTCATTAGTTAGATGTCACAAATTTCTCCATTGCACTGTTGATCAACGTCACAAGTTCGTAACTAAGTCAAATTTATGTTACAACTGTCTTCGTTCCGATCTCGCAATTTCTTCGTGTTCACTGACGCTGCGCTGCTGACACTTCAATTCTCAGCATCATTTGCTATTAAACAAAGTTGCCGATGAACATCATACCACACATCCAAAATCTGAGCCACCATCGTTTCTTTCGAAGGCTCGAGCATCATCGAATGCTACGATTTGTGATTCAAGCAACGTATTAACTGCCATCAAATCATCAGCATCAACGCTTGCTGCTGTCAACTCCAGGGTAATGTCACCATCAATTGTGTACTAAGCCACAAAGTGTTTGACCATTTCGGACACCCTGTGATTACGAATTTTATGACCGAGTCATTTTCATCGCTATTGAAGATACCACATCGCAATAGCACCACACAAATTCATGGCATTGGATCAAAAACTGTCGCATGTTCTAGCTGCTTAACCATAACTTTAAAATCGATCACGACCAACTTTTCCACTACGTTGGATGTCCACCAAAAATAACCAGCTATCAACCAAACACATCAATTCATAACATCAAATCTAGGGCAATGCCATCGAATATCAAGCTAGCCGATCCTGATTTTTTTAAGCTCCAACATATTGATTTGTTGTTAGGTGCGGAGATTTATCAGGAACTACTGTCAGTGGGACAAATCAAGTTGGCTGATCATCTGCCTATGCTGCAGAATACCGTACTAGGGTGGGTGGTTTCCGGAAAATGATCGCCTCACTCACAATCTAACCACAATTGTCATGTGGTTTTCGATAATTCGAGCCAGTTAAGCGAGCAAATAGATCCGGCGAGTTGGCGCAATTCCAAATTTTGCCTTCACACCGATTTTACAATCTAGAAAGACGCTTACACAAGTCAGAAGAACTATTATCCAGCTATACCAAGTTTATTGCTGAATACAAGTCGTTAGGCTACATCGAATACATCGATTCAAAATCCATCACATCATCGAATTTTTACCTCCCACATCATTGAGTAATGAAACCTGAAAGCTCCTCAACGAAATTACGGGTAGTTTTCGATGGGTCCGCGAAAACCTCGTCCGGAAAGGCATTGAATACAATAATGATGGTGGGACCAGTAGTTCAAAACGATTTGTTTTCTATATTGATTCGTTTTTGAACACACGCATACGTGTTTAGTGCCGTTATTGCCAAGATGTATCGGCAAATTTTAGTGCATGAAGATGATCAGAAGTTTCAACTAATCATGTGGCGAGATTCTCTTGCCGAACCACTGTCGACTTTTAACCTGAAAACTGTGACATATGGTACGTCTTCCGCGCCGTATCTTCCCACAAGATGTTTGAAGCAATTAGCTATAGACCACAAAAAATTATTCGCTGTAACCGCCGATGCAATTGAAAATAAAATATATGACGATCTTCTATAACCGGTACAAATTCCATCGATTCCGCTATCGAGTTGAAGGACAGAATTTCAAAGATATTGCATTCGGCAGGCATGGAACTTAGAAAGTGGTGCGCCAACATCCCTGAAATTATAAACGACATTCCACCGGAATTTACAGAAACGTTGCTGAAGATTGACGAAAATTATGTGACCAAAACATTAGGGATTTATGTGCATCCAACCTTTGATAAATTTACATTTGCTATCAACTTTAACGAAGAATCAACCATTTCCAAGAGAGTCATTTTATCTCAAATTGCGCGAATTTACGACGCTTTTGGTCTATTGGCACCGGTAGTCATATCAGAAAAATTGCTAATTCAGTCATTATGGAATTTACAGCTGGACTGGGATCAAGCACTTCCCCAAAATCTAGATACATACTGACAAACATGCAAAGACGTCTCATCGTTATCAACCAGTTCACTATAGATCGTCACATATTAGGTCAGATCGACCTCAAAGCATCCAAATACATGGATTTGCCGATGCAAGCGAGCGCGCATTCGGTACTGTACTATATCTCTGCAGTTTCACGGTCGATGGCCATATAACCGTCAGGCTGCTATGTGCCAAATCATGTGTTGCACCACTAAAAAACCACTTTGCCGCGCCTAGAATTATGAGCGGCGGTTCTACTGGCGGGGCTTACTCACAAAATTCTCGGAAAGTTGAATTTTAAAGTGAACCAAACATTCTACTGGTCTGATTCGACGATCACGTTGCACTGGATAAAGTCGTGGCTATCAAAATGGAAGATTTTCGTTTCAAATCGAGTCGCTGCGGTGCAAAACGTCTCACAAAAGGAAAACTGGCTACATGTACCCACCGAATATAATCCAGTCGATCTGATTTCACGAGGATTATTCCCAGAGCAATTAATTAAATCCGATCTATGGCTTTATGGACCTACATTCCTGTGGCAAGAAACTTAGTTTTGGCCAACGCTAAGTAAAGAGTTTCTAATTCTTGAGAAACGTCTCCAGAAATGAAAAAAGTTGCAACAGTCACCATATTGTCATCCAACAGTCCCAATATTCTAACCGAAATGAAATTCTACCATGATTTCAGGAAGTTGAGATGAACTGTTGCCTATATGCTGCGATTCAAAGTGCAACCGAATTCAAAATTTACAGGACCATTAGAACACGAAGAGTTGGAACGAGCTTTGCATACCAACATCCGATAGTCCAGAAAGAATGCTTTCCGTTCGAATGCCTTGGACTGGAAAGGGCGAATTTCCGTATCAAACAACCGATACTTCGATCATTATCACTATTCATGTCATGGATACTAACATTATACGAATTGGTGGCCGCCTTCAACGTACTACTCTGCCATACACTTCAAAACATCCTATCTTGCTTCCTAGTTCCCATCAATTTATCTTAACATTAATTTCGTTCTATCACAGGAAACTACTACATGCCGGTTCACGAGCGTTATTGGTAGCTGTTCACCAAGAGTATTGGCCAATATATGGTGCGAAAATGTGTAATAAAGTATGCCGGACATGTAAAGACCAATTCCCATGACACAGCAAATGGGAAATTTATGGTATATTATCGCAACCGCGGTAAGCCACCAACAAAAACGTACCTGTGCCTTTTCATATGTTTCGTTACCAAGACCATACACCTAGAATTGGCGTCTGATCTAAGCACCCAAGTCTGTTTAGGCTGTTTTAAACGATTTGTGAAAACCCGAGGCATTTGTAAACGAGTGTTTCCCGATAATAGCATCAACTTCATCGGCGCCAATTCAAAATTGCAGGAATTATATGCAATGCTGTCATCTCAGTAACTCAATGATGACATACATTCACTTTACGAAAAAGAACAAATCGAATGGAAGTTCACACCCACTGCCACTCCTCACTTTGGTGGTCTCCATGAAGCGGGTGTTAAGTTTGCTAAATTTCACCTCCCATGCACGATGGGTCTCGCCAAATATGCCTATGAACAACTGCTTACTTTGGTTAAACAAGTAGAGGCAATTCTTAATTGCCCATCAATGCAATACCTGCTCAAACCTCTCAATGCAGTACCGATGCTTGAGCTAAGTGAACGAACACCCCTCGATACTTGGAAGCAAATAGAATATTACCATCGGATATTTTGGAAAAGGTGGTCAATTGAATATTTGCGATCCCTAAAGCAGAAACACAAATGGACCAAACTATCAAGAAATATCACTGTCGGTGACCTTGTGGTTCTCGTCGACGAAAATCAACCGCCACTTTGATGGAAACTCGGCCGGGTCATCAAAACTTACACTGGAGACGATGGACTTGTACGGGTAGTTAACATAAAGACAGCAAATGGAATTTTTAAGCGCGGAGTTTTGAAAATTTAACTGCTGCAAAAACAAAAACTCAAACTCTGGTCATCAATATAAATACAGCTTTAAAATAAATTTAAACATTTCAAAAAAAAAAATTGTATGCTAAATAATTAGCAAAGGGGTTAGCCTTTGCGAAATTGACAAAAGCTCTAGTCATCAGTATATCAAATTTTTTCCCTATAAATAACTGCCAACGAGTAACTAAATTCGTCCAACCGCAACTGCGACCAATCGCGAACTCTGACTAAAGTTCAGTCAGTTTGGTGACTGACTAAAGTTTTTCACATCAACTTAAAAAAATCGACCATATTTCCAAACATATTAAATTTTGTTAAATTTTTAACCATATCGACGAAGAAAAATATTATTTAAGACTCCCCTCACAACTATTTGTTTGGCTCCCAGTTGCTAAGCAAACACATATACAGCATCATTTCTTGACAATCATAAACATAAAATCAATACATACTACGATAAAAAAAAAATCCAGAATTTGTTTATAAAACAAAAAAATAAAAAAACGTTTTCGCCAAGGGTTGCCAATATTTTATTCGACAATAATAAAGAGCAAACAAACGAGCTCTACGTCAAAATGACATGAACAAAAAAACAAAAGAAAAAAAAAAATTTGTCAAAATGATAAGAAAAATAAATAAAATATTTTGGTTTTTGTTTATATTCAAGATTTGTTTTGATGATTTTCCATTTTTTTTATGTTCAGTCCTCTTGTATAATTTTCATTTCTCGTTTCGGGTGTATATGCGGTATATGTGTGCTGAATAATAAAACATAAGAAAAATGTTATACAGCACCAATGACTATATTAAACACAAAACAAAAACAAATCATCTTAAGTTATTGTTGTTATCAACGTTTTTGATTTATTTGTACATCTTGTTAACTGGTTTGTCTCGACTGCTTAAGAAACGTTGAGGGGTCATAATAAATTTTAAAGGAGGAAAGGTATAGTAGCTAGGTACATAATAAAAAATTATTGATGACGTCTTGCATAATATATTTTGTCTGAAGAAAATTATTTTTTAAAATTGTGAGCTCGATATAAGTTTTTTAGGCGCTAACGCAAAAGAATAATTCATCGTAACTTAAACGAGAATTTTTCGTGAGCTTGTGGAATAAAAATCATGAAATTAACGGTTACTTTTTGCACTTCCAGATGGAAACTATATTGAAATAATTAACACCCGTCCACCAACAGAAAGGGTAGTTACAAGTGCCATAAGTAAGTTAAAGAACAAAAATGTGGCAAGATCGGACAAAATCCTAGTTAATGTAATAAATTGTGATATATCTACAGCAGCAGCGGTGCTGTCACCACTATTAGGGGAAGTTTAGTGTACAGGCAGAATACTAGAGAAATATAAAGAAGGCAAAACTATATACTTATACAATCCCGAAGAAAGGCAAGAAAAGAATAATGATATTGGCCATGATCATCCTGGATCATATCTCACCTGTAACTAACAATCACATGCAAAATAAGTATAGTGAATAATCTAACAATTAGAACTCATCGCTGGATCTCCGCTTCGTGGACTTTGAGCGAGCGTTCGACTCGATTAACAAAATTTAGAAGACACTTAGGGAAACCGACATCCCGAGAAAAAACAAAGCTCAATATAGAGGCAAGCAAAGTGCAAAATATACCACAACACACGAAAAGTTAGGCAGCGATGTTTACTATCCCCACTGTTGTTCTCAATAATTTTAGACAATTTAATGTACAGATTAGGCGTAACAAGTGCAAATGGAATTCAATGGAACCTCGTCAGTCATTTAAATCGAATTAGTTTCCCAAAATACGAACTGCGCAATGGTATCACACAATGGCAAGTTTCTCAAAACTTAAGGAAGTATGTTGGATACCCACTAACAAAGTCTTAACACAAAGGATGACAATATGATGTGGATATAGTTCAAAATTTTGATGTGGTGCGTGTCGCGATTAGAATTAAATTAAATTTGGACCAGTTAATGTACTCCAGAAAACCTATTCCCAGAAGTATCATTGAACCCAATCAGATTACTATTACAGATTTAATTTTTTTAAATTTTGAAACAGCTCGAATTTAAGTAAAAAGCACATATGATTCAAAAAGTCGCTGATGAGTAGCTCATAAATCGACATATAACAAGCTTAAACATATTTTTGTATCAGGCAATTTTTTGAAAGTTTGTGCGATGACACAGAAAAGGAATTATCAGTTAATTTCTAAGAATCAAGAAAACCAACTCTTCAGGATGACCACAAATTTTATCATCGATCAGATTTTGATACCTGCCATCAGATTGATTCCAGCAAAGGAACACCAAGGGATAGTTTCTACAAATTTTGTAATGAGATAATTTCAATGTCTTTCCAACAATAGAAACTCCCTTAAATGACGCTGAAGTTATGCGTATAATGAAACAAAACATGCGACCCGGATTTCAAATATGGTTAGAACTAACTTAGAATTGCCATGCTCCCACGATGAATAAAGTTCTGGTGGATTTGGTTCGCAACACAGAACCAGAAATTGTACAATTGTTTCATCGAACAACAGGCATTAAGTCATAAAATAAAAAACTTCCCAACTAAACCAGCCAATAATACCAACCAACCACATTATTGAAAACTAAAGAAGGTAATTATGGTCACCCATACGCTGACGTACAAAAGAATGGTCAAACTATTTCTGATTAGTGGTCTTGATACTGGTGCAAACATCTCCATATTAGAAAAAGGATGTGAGAATTTCGTAAGCGACTCGAAGATTGAATTGCACTGCTATCCTTACCGGGTTAAAACTTCAAGTAAATTAGAATCTAATTTACCGCAGTTTTTGTATTTTGACATCGGTTTTTGGCGGATATTTGACCTTACTAAATCAAGAACAAAAAACTATCTTAGATCAAATCACTAAACGATTTCCTTCTTCTACCGTACTAGGACTAGACCGAACTATATTTTTAAAACAAAAATTGATGTTAAAAATGCTAAACATGTCAAACAGTGACATTACCCAGTATCACCCGAAGTAGGGGCAGAGATGTATATCGCAAGCTATAGATCGCATGTTATGATTTGAGGTATTTGAAGTGAGTGTAAGTTCTTGGTATTCACCGACTGTCATGGTGCGTTGCTCGAATAGCAAGATTTAATTGTTTCATTCTAGGCAAGTCAACGAGGTAACAATGAAGGATGTTTATCCTTTGCTTATTATCGATGGATAGCTGGGCGTCGCAACAAGACTAAATCCATTTCTATTATTGATTTACAGGACGCCTTCTGGCAAATACCGCTCAATGAAGGTTCAAGAGGTAAGATAGCCGTTACTGTACCTAGGTGACCTCTATTTTAGCTCACTGTCTTTCAGTTTTTGCAACGCCCTACAAGCAGTGTCCTGATTATTGCATCGCATGTTATCACATGAATTTGGACTCTCAAATATTTGTTTAATTAGCTGATCTTTTGCAACTTTTGCAGAACATGCCGACCTCCTGAACAAAGAGGCTGATTGGCTCATTTGGGCCAATTTGACTATAAATGTGAATAAAAGCAAAATTTTCTTAAAGAAATTAATTACCTGGGACATATTGTCGGTGATGGCGTTTTGAAAATGGATCTTGCAAAAGTGGTATCAATGAAATATTATTTTTAGCCAAAAACTTTGCGGTAAGTTCGTAGGTTTTTAGGTATCACAGGCTGGTACTGAAGAAAAACAAAAAATTTGTGAGGACAAGTGAAGTTAATAACTGTGAATGTTTTAAAGAAGCATTACGTACATCACCAGTTCTCTGCAATGTAAAGCACTCGGAACTATTTATTATCCGGTGCGATGCTGCTAGTACGGAAGTTGAGGCATTTTGTTCCAAAGAACATTCAGTGGTGGAGAGGTGTCCCATACTTGCCATCAATAGCTGCTCATCATAGAATTCAGTATATTATAATGGAACTCATCAGACGATATTACTATTGCTCTGTGGTGTGTGTTAACGACCAAGTGCATTTTTTGGATATTTCGAGAATTACCTATTCTGAGCTTACTCAAAATTTGCTTCTTTTCGGGACTTATTTCGTGCGTCGGTAGGTAGCTAATAATCCAAGAATTTCAAAGGTGTACAAGTTCCAACTTACAATACCTTAAAGAATTTTTAAAAGACGAGGCTGCTGCGTTTTTGCGTCACGTTGATATAAGTGAAGCGAATTATAATGAGGCATGATAAATCATGAACAACCGTTATGATAAAAAGAAGCATGTTACCACGATTTAACTGAAACAATTTATTGATCAACCATAGTAACACGCAGGCTTCCGCAAAGTTACTCCACTATATGCGAGATGTTTCTGATGAGGTATTGCGAGGGTTGAAAGTGTTAGGTGAGAAAAGTAAGGAACGCGATCCATATATTGTCAAGCAAATTGGATTCTATCACGAAACGTGATTGGGCTCAACATAACAATGGGATGGAGTTTCCATATGAAATGTGAAAGTATTGCACGCGGATACATATACTTTAACGTGTTTAAAATGTGACCAGAATGCGAAGAGTTTCTGCAAATGTCCGTAGATGAAAGGAGGGGCTTCGTCACTGAGAACAAGTTATGTTTTGTTTGTACGATGAAGAATCATCAAGCGCACAACTACCGGTCAAGACATCGATTCCATTTATGTCGAGCAAAATGCAATACTACTTTGCACCTGGATGTTGGAAAGGCACAAACAAGCGATAATGGTCTAAAAGCTGATGTTTTTCCTATTTTTTAGTGTATTGCAAGAAGGCCGGCTATACGCATTAGAAGATAATTTGAAAGCTCAAAACACGATGTTTGGATGGAAAACCACTAAAGTCGATAATTAACTGTCGAGCATAAGTGTTAGAATTGGTTTAAATGATGATGAAGCTCTTCAGCGAATTTGGGAAATTGAGGAACTCCCAAACTGTACTCCATTTTCAACGGAAGAAAACAAATGCGAGGAACATTTCAAGGTACATTTTTTGCGACACCCTTCAGGTAGGTTTATTGTGAAATTTCCATTTATAATAAAATTTGAACCATTGGGGAATTCAATAGTTATAGCTGAAAAACAGTTCTTCAAGTTAGAGCAAAAATTCAAGCGCGAGCCTAAATTGAAATTAGAATATACCACAATTATGCGAGAGAATATCAAGTTGGGACACTTAAAGAAAATTCCAAATTCAAGGTTAAACTGCATGAATACAATGAGTTACTATCTGCCACATCACGCTGTCATACAAAATGAAAGCACAACAACAACAATATGTGTGTTGTGTTCGACGGTTCCCGTATGACAACTAATGGCAGTTCACTAAATGATGGTTATACATGGTCGGGCCGACTATATAAGCCACTCTATGAACGACGTTGATGAATTTTCGATACAACAAATTTTCGATCACAGCTGATATCGACAAAATGCATATACAAGTCATGGTAGCTGAGGGAGATCAAGAATACCAACGAATATTATAGCGAGAATAGATCTCGCTATAATCTCTGCAACAAACAGCATTCGATTTTCAAGAAGAGTATCTACTAATTGCTGACGAAATCAATAATAAATTTTACATAGACGACTACCTATCCGGTGCTAATACGATCAAAGAAGCGGAATTTTTAAAGGACTTATTTGCTGCGACTTCAAGGATTCAATTTGCGAAAAAAGAGATCTAATGCTACTGAATTGCGTAATCAACTTGTTTACGAGAAGGGTAAATTGTTGGGCTCCATTGAAGAAGCGAATTCCGCCACAAAATATTGGGTCTTCAATGGGATTCCCAAGACGATCAATCATATTTTGCCGTAAACCTGCCTGACGAAAAGGTTTCGACGAAGCGAATATTGATTTCAAACGCACCCAAGGATTTGATCTGCTTGGTCTCTTATCCCTACCTATTATAATTACTTTGGATGAAAAGTTTGGAGTGGGACGATTAGTTGCCAAACTACTTTAGTATGGAATCAACTGAAAGCAGAACTTCCATAATTTGAACAACTACGAATATCTCGACAAATAAACCAACATGATGTGCAGCTCCATGGGTTTTTCGATGCTACACAGCCGACTCCGAGATGAAAATGGTGAAATTCGAATCAAGCTCATCACGTCAAAAACAAAGGTAGCTTTCAATCAAACAAGTATCTCTTCCGATATTAGAGTTATGTGGGGCTTACCTTTTGGCTAAACTAACAAGTGAAGTAAGGAAAACACTCCCAAAATATATGCCTGTGTATAGCTGGACCGCCTCAACGATCGTTTTAGCATGGTTGTCAGACCACCATAATAAACGGAAAATATTTGTGGCCAACCGAGTATCGGGTATACAAGACTCTCACGAGATCATTGGCATCATGTCAGGTCCGAGAATAATCCTGCTGATTATGCGTCTAGAAGGGTTCTACCGTCTAAATTAATCCAACTCCATCAATGGTGGAATGGTCTTTCATGGTTAATTGAACCTAAGAAATATTGGCCAATTACAACTCTAGAAGTTTATTAAGATGACACAATTTGTGAGATGAGAAATAAATAGTCATCCATTCCATTGTATCAAAAGGTGAAAGCGTCTATGAAGGAAACATTTCCTTCAGCAAAGCCATACGCATAATAAGTTTTGACCATACATTTATTAAAAAATGTGAAACTCAAGAAGGGTGCACGAAATTGCACAGCGATAACCGGTAAGGAAATTACAAAGGCTACTGAAGGCCTAGTAAAGTGGGTAGAGATGAAAGAATACGCAAGCGATATACAATTACTGGACAAGAATATAGCTATACCCATAACAAACTGTCATCGCTTACACCTTTTTTGGGTAAACGGTTTGTGACGCGGTGTGGGTAGACTAAAGAATTCAGCCAAGTCTTATGATTTTAAACACCCGATCATTTTATCAAACTCCCACATCCTAAGTAGAATGATTATTTCCTTTTCCCACATAAAATATCTCCATCCAGATCTTTCACATACTTTCCATCTTATCCGTGAAATATATTGGATTGTGTGAGGCAAAGCACTAGTAAAAAGCGAATTGAATAGGTGCATTCCATGTAGTAAGATGAGGGGTAAAACTACAAAGCAAGACCATTTTCCAAATGCGGGGTAGATTACGCCGGACCTATTGTTTTGGCTAGTAAGCGAGGTTTTGGAGCCAAGAAGACCAAAGGTTATATCGCTTATAAGTGCGCTTTTTATAGAAGTTGTTACTGACCTAACCACTGCTGCATTTATCAACACGTTGAAAAGATTTGCAGCTAGAAGAAATACGCCGAGTGTATAATATACTCAGATAACGCGGGACGAATTTCATTGGAGCAAATCGACAGCTTAAAGAGGTATTTAAATTTAATAATTCGAAAAGTAATATGATTTGGTTATTACAGAGTTCTGCAATCAAATAAATTAGCATGCACTATATTTTGGTAGTTTGTGGGAAGCCGTTGTTAAGTCCGTTAATTTCCATTTAAACCGAGTAACTGGTAACTGTCATATAGCATTTGTAGAAATGTCTACATTACTATGTCAAATTGAAGGTGTTCTGAACTCCTGACCATTATGTCCGATGTCGGAAGATGATGATTCTTTCGAAACTTTAACGCCATCCCATTTTTTAATGGGATCATCCATAGCATCGGTACCTGAGCCTGATTTTGATGAAATGGCTACATCCTAATTACCTCGATGGCAGCAAGTCAACCAACGAGTTAAAAGTTATCGGAAGCGATTCCATAAAGATTATTTTAGCATCCTGTAACAAAAAGGTAAATGGAAGATATCTGAAGATAATTTCAAAACAAGTGGATCCTACCCGTTAGGCTGGGCTGAAAAAGAATGAAAATAATTTTTTTTTCGAAATTTAAACATGGGTAGTGTTTGATTGAAAGGTGTGATAAGTATGCGGCTTCTCTAGCCTAGCTTTCACTATTCTTCTAATGCCCAACTCCCTAATGTTACAATTTGCAGGATCTGTAATTATCGCAAGCAACAAATTTTCCGGGTGTGCGAAGTGAGCGTTGGTCGAAATCACTTAGTGAATTAATTCTCTGATATCAACTGGAAACTGGCGAGAAAGTTCAATCATCTTCCACAAATGTCTGGCACCATGTTGGACATTGGATTTTTTTTGATTTAAAACCACATGGGTGCATACACTTTTACTACGAAACCAGCAAGAGTTTGAAAATAATTTGATGGTTCGGTAGTCGCTACATAAAATCTTAACAGCCGGTTGGCAGTTGTTAGCCATATATCTTGAGATAACTTTCCTGGACTACTGCTTGCTAAGCTTGAGCAATAATAACCTTCACCCACAGCGCGACATATCTTATAAAGATACTGCTGATCGGAACTCAAATCTTTTATCTTGATATCCGGTAATATATTTTGAATTGGTTGAAATTTTATCAACGGTTTCTTCTCACATTCTGGATGGAGTTTTTGTGTCCATCCAATTTTCGTACTAAATGCCGAAATGGCAGTTCATTTGCATGAAGATGACATACACTCTATTGAAGAGGTTGACCGATATGAACGTAATACGCTCCCGTTCCACCCAGTGTTGACATTAGTACCATCACACCCGAGAACAGTTAAGTTTGTAAAATCTATTTTATATTTTTGCAAGTAACATACACGTTATTGCCGCCAAATTCACTGGAGTTTGACTACCACATGTCCAAAATACTTGCTTTTCGGCTCTTCCACTAGTGAAATGTGCTCCTCGCATCTTGTTCCTCGACGTGCTTCCTCCTGAATTAAAGTTTGATCTTTGCGACCATCAAAATAAAGACCTTTGATTGAACGGGCTTGAATTACCTGTAAGTTTGTTCGCCTGTATTTGTTTTCCGTTTTTTTTTAATTCCCGTTGGATTTTGTTTTTGCCCACAACATATTTCTAATCAAGTACCGAAACCAGCTTGAAATCTTCAAGAACAGCTGTTGCAATATTGGCAACTGTTCTATTTGAGGCGCCTGTAAGATCAGCTGCTTTTCAGCAGTTTTCAGCAAAGACATTTTCATTTGGGTAGAAGATTGTGTTGTCTCGTTCAATTTTCTTTTCTTCAAAGTATGTAAATACTACCTGTTTGAAATTGTTATCCGCACCACTTCCACTGTCACTTGATATATCATCACGTGATATATACTTTTCAGATGAATCGAATCTCGAAACTTCCTAGATTGTACCTGCAATATCAGACTGTTTTGGTTCTCTCACAAACACAGATTTTTTGAGTTCTTTTGATTTTCAGGCAGTCTTTTTTGCAATATTTCTGTCGCACATTTCCTTAGCCATCCACATTTCCGATAGCCATCTTTCATTGAAAGAATTTTCTGTGTTAGTATTTTCGAAATTTTCGCAGTATGAGGTTCCTTGCTACCAACGTCTTTCAATTCTAAACGAATACTATGATAGCTTCTCATAATGTCTTTATACGTCGGAAGCATAACAGGTGTTACAGAATCAAGATCTTTCGCCATTCCGAAAACATAACATCATCTGCTGGCCCGAGTATTAATAGAAGATTTAGCCATAGCCATTATTAAATTACTTTCCAGTTTCCACACAACAATACACACAACAACGATACAATTTAAAATAATTGCAATTTAACACAAACGATAACATACGAGTAAAATGATTTGACACAACTGTGCTCGAATGCAACCATAATACTAATAAATTACAAATATGCATGTGCAGAGCATGCACAATAATGCATCATCCGTAATATGGACATGCGCAGTAGATAATTAACCAAAAATCGGTGATATATCAAGTTAAGACGGAAGATTCACTTGAAAGGATGCATCTGAGATAGGTAATACTGAGTATTCATCGATGTTTTTTGATCTGGCTAAATGGAATAACAGGCGGTGTTTGCACGTAAACCTCGTGCTCTAAAAAAATCTAATAAAACAAGCCGGTTTTACAAAACTATATTTTACTAAAATGTGATTTGCCCCAATAAACACAAACGTTAAAAAAATCGCAATGCTAATTTGCCTATGATATGTACCCATGAGGTTACCAGCATAAACAGTTTCCAATTAATTAATTTTCTCGATTGTATGACTGTTTGTATTATTGTGTAGATTTTTTATTATTATAAGACACAGAAAATGGTCATTAATTTAACGATAAAAGCTTTTCTAATTTATGAGAAACGAACACAAACATACACACATAAAAACAATGAGCAAATAACATCCTTAATGGAATTGTTGGCCAATTTTTGGAAATTTAAAATAATAATAACATTTTGTTGTTGTTGTTGTCTTTTAGAGTGGATGCTGCTGTTATGTTGTGCTGGATGTATAAAGTCAGTCTCGCATGAGTGATTCAACATAAAAATTGTTTTAAAATTTATTTATTTTATGTATTATAATAACCAGATCCTTATTTTAATTCAGTCCTTTCAGGTTTACAATTTTTGGGCAAATTTTGGCTTTGATTATTATGGTTATTGATATTACTTAATTTTTGGTGTTTAAACGGCTTAGCGAATTTGGTTTTACATTTGCTTGTCGTGTGTAGTGTAGTGAATTTTTTATGTAGATATACATTCTATGCGGTTTAACGATGAGAAAATTATATCAAATGTTACGATTTGGGACGACAAAATTAATGTGGCACATAATATGTGTTTAGATGAATATTGAAAGTGTATTTTGCGTCTTGAAAGGGTTAAACAATTATGTTAAGTGACTTTTAAATTAAACGAAGCATTTTAATCGAAATTTAATTTTTTGGCTTTTAATTCCAAAAAACAAAACAGCATTTGATATTTTCAACATTCAACAGATCGCATCGCCGCCTTTCGGAAATTGCAACAAAAATAAAGCATTGCATGATCAATACTTGAATTCAGATTTTTAGAATTATGTTGCTTAAGCAATTTTTTTTTGTATTCAGTGTTTGTTCATCCTTTGGGTACATCATAAAAAATTATTATACCATAAAAACTTAAATGGCCGATGATTTTTCCTGTGAACATTTTTTTTCTGTTTAAAGTCAAATTTCTATTAAAATTTTAAAGCGCTCAAAAATAAACCGAACAATTAAAAAAACTATTACCTCTATACATTGTGCAATTTAATCCGGAAACCCCCTAAATCTAGTTTATAATATCAAACATTTAAACCATCAAAAAATCGTTTGGCAAAATTTAAATAAAACTAACGAAATAATGCAATGTAAAAATTGCCAACGGTTCGGCCATACCGCCACAAATTGTAGTGTGGAATTTCGTTGTGTGAAATGCTGTAACATGCATGAGCCTGGCGAATGCTCAATCAATGACGAAATGTCAAAAGAAAAAATCTTCTGTATCAATTGCAAAAAAACGGGTCATCCTGCATCCTACAAGGAATATTCAATCTATCAATCGATGGTGGTAGGAATAAAAAAAAGGATTGAGGAAAGAAAGAGGCAACAGACAACAGCCAAAGCTTTTCCAAAAATGTTTACTTCGACTAAAGTTTCAAAAGAAAACGCAACATTTGCCGAAATGATGACAGGTGGACCCACCCCACAACAGAAACAGATGCAAAAGCAAAAGAACAGCGACATCACCATACACAATTTAACGACACGCTTTGACAAAATGGCTAAAATAATGGAGCAACAGGGCGAATAGATTACGTAACTATTACAAATCATTGGACAGTTATGAATCGTCAAAATCCAACCACATCTCGTAATCAACATTTTCAGCAATATTCAACAAAATTCAAAATTATCTCGTTGAACGTTAATTCGATTGTTAGCATTCAACGCAGATTAAATCTGTTAAAATTTTTGAACAATCATCATCCGGAATGCTTTTTGATCAACGAGACTAAATTAAACGAAAAACATAAACTGGAATTTAAAACTAACGACATAATACGACGCGACTGCATCAACGCTAAACAGGGAGGTGGTACCGCCATACTAATAAAATCGGGCTTATTATACAAAATTATCGAACCACAGACAGTTAGCAATCGGAAGGGGATTGAAATTGCCATCATTCGTAACATTAAATTTTCGGCCAATAAAATTTACTTTTCTTGGAAGAATGGGACAAAATTTTTAGCAAACTAAATTTAAGCGACCCGAACCATTTTTAAATATTAGCAGGCGATTTAAATGCACGCCACGTGAATTGGAGAAATTCGGTGAACAATTCGCGAGGAAATCGACTAAATAGGTGGATGAACGACCACGCCATGGAGTATCGTGCCAAAATATTCCGAAGCGACAAACCAACGATGATCGGTTCCGGTAATTTCCTAGATTTCATAGTCGACGTATGCATCAAAATTCAACAAAATTTAAATCAAGAAACTCCAACTCATCATTTCGACAGTGATCACCAGGCAATTGAGATTGTGGTACAAGGAGTGGGCGAAATCGAACGAGATACAAACAAAAGTGATAAAGACGATGACGACAAACAACACATCAGAAATAATTTCACCGGAATGGATTGTGAACCTGACTTTGTTTGAAACTGACCTAATTCCAAATTGCATCTTTAAACACCTGCCAAATTCGATTATAACCGAAATATGCACTCTATTCAACAACCTGCTGAACAATAAGACGTCCCCTGACTCATGGAAAATTGCTCGTGTTTTCCATACTGAAAAAAGATAAGAAAGCAACGGATCCGGAGAGCTATCGCCCCATCGACTTTCACATTTCGGCAAACTTTTCGAAATTATCATTTATGAGAAAATAAACGATTATGTCGTCAAACATAAATTGATGCCCGATAACCAGTTTGGTTTCAGACAAGGACACAATACAACTCACGTCATCACAAAAGTTGTTTCGGATATAACACAGAATCTAAATTTTAACACCGACTGGTGCAGTCTTGATCGACATAAAAAAAACTTTTGAATCCATTTGGCTAGACGGACTACTTGCAAAATTATTGAAAATGAAATTCTCAACCGAC
Organism: Tipula confusa; assembly: GCA_963556175.1. NCBI lineage: Eukaryota > Metazoa > Arthropoda > Insecta > Diptera > Tipulidae > Tipula > Tipula confusa. Next base: position 63,886,806 of record OY744477.1, on the reverse strand, counting down.
CTTATTGAAATCCTGTACGATTTGCTATACGAACGAAAATTTATTACAACAACTGGCGGCAACAAGAAATCAACATCAAAATTAAAAATTATGAACGGGGTTCAACAAGGATCGATCACGGCTCCAATTTTATTCAACTAGTACACGGCAGAACTAATTCGGCACGATAAACTTCAAAAAAATCTCCAGACAGCATTAAATTTTATTTAAAATTATTTTCAAAATTGGCACATTGAAATCAATTCGGCAAAATGCGAATCTATATTATTTTGGCGTCCATTGAAAAACGCAACGCACGACTTAAAGAGAAATTGGCGAAATCACTCAATCGAAATTAACAATCGTCCAATCAAATTGTGTGAACAAATAAAATATTTAGACGTAAACATTGATAACATGTGCTTTATGGCGAGCCATACTACGATTCAACTAGAAAAAGCAATACGCGCGTTTATCGGGGTACAGCATTTCTTTTACAACAGACGCATCGCCAAACGAATTTAAATTGTCGCGTATACAAAACACTGATACGACCAATACTGACGTACGGATGCCAGGTATGGTATATAATCAGGTACCACGCTACATTGAACGCTACAGAGTTTTTGAATGGAAATGTTTACGTCACTGTAACGGCCTATACAGAAAAGCGGAAACAGACTTTACCCATTATATTTCGAACAGAGTACAGTACGAAAATTATGACTCGGACCGTATCGACATACATTTGATAAAACTGACGCGTAATCACATTAGACGGGCTTGCCAAAATAAAGAAAACTCGCTTATATATACGGACCATACCATTTAGTTACGACACTAACAAAATTATACGCGACGAAAGGGACGGTACCAGGACCAAATTTATTTATGTAATATTTGGTAGTATTATCTTTTTTTCTTCAAAAACAATTTAATGTTTTAAATATTAGATGAACCAGAGATCTAGATAACCAGATAACCAGATAATTATTTTATGGATGGCCTGTCAGTATGTCCAACATCCAAATTACAAATTAAAAAAAAAAACACTAATGTAATTAAAACAAAATTTTGTATAAAAATGTTAGAAAAAAAAATATCACCAGCATAAAATGTCAAAGGATACTGCAATTACAGGAGAAAAACATGGTATCAACAAACCATTGACCTAAAGAATTAGATATTCGAATTAAACGTTCGTTAGGCTGATCACCAACAACTTTCGCCAATTCACAACAAATTCGCCAATTCGCAACAAATTCAAAAGGTCACAATATTTCTTGGCACAAGATTATTGCGTTTGTTTAGCATAAACATAATTTCCCATCTTTTATTAAAACTTCTGGCCATGAACATTTCGTTACTTTGCATTTATAAAAAAAAAACGGCGAATTCATTAAAAATGTAAGCCGTATAAATCCCAACATTTACATGCGTGCGTAATTCTGTTTTCTGGTAAACAAATTTATATATTATGAATTCGTGCTTGAATTGTGCTTTACACAACATAATTATGTTATACATGCAAAACCATTATGATTAATCTTTTGAAAAACGACAAAAAAAACAAAAAAAAAAAAAAAATAATTAATTCAACCTTAAACGAAAAGATGTATCCCACAATTATGTATTATCACAAACACATAACCTCGAAAAGAATAAATTTATGAAAATGAAAATAAAAATCGTGTCTGTTTCCAATTCCCCCCATATATTCTGCGTTGATTAAACGCACGAAATACACGAACAGCACAAATTCAATTTACCAACGTTCAACAACAAAAGTACTCGATATAGAGAGTTCCCTAGTTTCAATGGCTGTAAAATTCATAAAATCACGCATTTCAATTTTTCCTAATTTTGTTTTGCCGCGTTCATCGTGTTTAGTACACTGTAGTGGATAATCATATACCAACATAATATTTTGATATTCTTTTCTGTGAATATTTACTCCACCGACATAAATTGCGTATCCATGTAAAACGACAAAATATATATGAGTGTGTGTGTACACAAGAAGATCCTTAAATTGAAACTTAAGATAAATTTTATGTCGATGGTGAGTATATAAGGAATATGTGTTACGATGCGGAAGAAACACGCACATGTTTGTCATGTGACATAATCAATTGATTTTTACAAATTTTCGATGCGGGGGTGGAAGTGGTGCTCAATATGTTTTTGGTTAAATAAATAAAAATGTTTTCGACGTTTTTATGATTAATTTAATTTCAACGGAATATATTGCATAATAATCCGATTATTTGGTTTTCTTTATTTTTAAAGTGGATTAAAATTAAATTTCCGCAAAGGACATGTATTTTGGTTTTATCTTTGAAGTATAGGTTGTGACCCCTCAAACTAAGCACAATAAAAAGATATATAGATTAGTGAAGTCACTTTTAAAAATTATTAAGAATTTAAAGAATTAGGTACAAATATGTAGTTTGAGCAAATGTAATTATTTTGTCAATTACAATGACAATATTTGCATAATATTGCTTCATAATAACCATAGTATGACTAAAATTTCACATAATTTCCGTACAATCTTTGAGATATTTACGCTTAATGGGTACATCATTTAGATTTTAAGCACCACTCGTAAATCATTTTCAGTAGGAATCAACATTTTAATTAATTTTTTTTGTGAAATAACAAGTATGGTTAATCCATTTTTTGACATGGTTTCACGTATATTTTTACCATCAACGAATTTACCATCAATATCAACGATTTATGAATGTTTATGGCAGCTAAGTTTTCAAACATTTTCAAGCTAATAATTATTTTGAATAATTATTTATATTCAACTTTACATTATATTGGTAAGTACTGCCATCGTTTATTGGCATGGTCCAGCCCATGGATTCTGCACTTAAATAGGAGAACAACGTTGTGTTCATCATCGCCAATTACAGTCAAATAATGAAAAATCACTTTTACATCTGTTCCTGGTTAGAATTCGAAACCACATCGTCCTGTTCATATAAAAGGTATTTAGCATGTATTAACATCTTTGCTTGCCAGTGCCGCTCGGGCGACTCTTGATAAAAATGAAATTTAAAAATGATTAGTATGATGAAAAGTGTCGTTTTGATGTCGAGCAACAGAATAACGCAGATATAGAATATGAGATAATAAATATGAAATCTTACTGAAAAAAAATTTTCAGATCAAAATCCCGGTATTAAACCCCTATTAAAAAAACCATAGGCTAAAAAATTGCGCGATAAATAATTCTAGGATAAAAAGATCCGAGTTACATTTCCCAGAATTTAAATCCTAGCATAAAAAAGCCTAGTATAAAAAATCCAACGCTAAAATCTCGGAAAAAAAGTTCTAGGCTACCAAATCTCGAGACAAAAAAGCCTACGATAAAAGCTTCTAGGCTAAAAAATCCCGAAAAAGTCCTAGAAAAATAAATCCTGAGATAAAAATCCTACGATAAAAGGTACAAAACCCCAGGATAAAAAATCGTAGGAGAAAACCTCATAAGAATAAAAATCTTTTGATAAATATTCCCGGGCTAAAAAATCCCACAGTAAGAAATCTTAGAATAAAAATCCTAGAACAAAAAACCTCACGAAAACAATCATAGGAAAAATATCCCGTAATAAATACAAATCATGGAATAAAAAATTCGAGATCCTAGGAAAATAGATCCTAAGATAAAACATCCTAAGACAAAAAATCCGTTGATCAGAAACCGCAAGACACAAAATCAGAGAATAAAAAATCTAGTAGAAAAAAACTGTAATAAAATGATCCCAGGGTATAAAATCCTAGTGAATAAAAAATTATATGATAAAAAATCTAAGGCTATAAAATTGTAGAGTAAAAATTTTAGAATTAATAATTCTAGGATAAAAACCTTAAGGTAAAAAATACCAAGGTACAAAACCCTAGGTCAAAAGTTTTCTGAATAAAAAACCCCGGGGTAAAAAATTCTAGTGTAAAAAATCCCGAAAAATTATTCTAGGATCAACCATTCTACGGTAAAATCATAGGATAAAACATCACTAAATAAAAATTCCCGGGATTTTTATTTTTCCACCCTAATGAGAAACATAATATGCGACTAACATCACATCGGAGATTTTATAAACATGTACCGAAAAAGGTGTACACTAAAACTGCACAAGATCAGCAACATCAGCTGTGCATAATACAAAGAACCCTTTGCTAAATTAAACCACAAAAACATGAATTATTTCATGAAAAATTTTTAAAAGTTGGTTGCAATCGGAAATTTCCAAAAATTTAGAAATTTTCATTATGGGAAAACCCATTTAAATTGAGATGATTATGCCAAAAATTAAAAATTTATAAAATCCAGAAAATTCGTAAAGACTCCATGAAAACTAACTGAGAAATGTATACTACAAATTAAGAATTTTCAAAACTAAGAAAATTCGTAAAGGAAAGCCACATAAAAATTCACAAATGCAAAGATTTATAATATTTAAAATATTCAAATGTATACAAAACCCTCTTCGAAAGGAATGGTGAATTACTATATGGTTTTTCACATCTAAGTGACTTTATGTTGGAGGAAAATATGACCTTTATCTAATCCAATAACGAACCAACCCCGATAAATCCAGGAAATAATAATAAAAGTTGGGTACAAAACCAACTTGTTTAATTCAAAATTTATAAATGTAAAAAACTTAGTTACCTTTAAAATCCTTTTGTTTGTTTAACAAGAAAAAAAAAACAAAAGTATTTTGTTCACGTGTTTTAGATTTAGTTTTTCATAAGCCGTACATGTCAAAACATTAAAATAAATAAAATTGTGATTTTAAAACGTTTATTAGTTTCTCATTTAAATTGTTTAAAGTTATCAGTGATTTGCAATGGTGCTATAGTATTCCTTGATGCAAACTTCATTGTGATTTGTAACGGAATGATATGGATTTATCTTTTTACTCAGAATTTAACTTACATAAAATATCTCGGAGACGCCGACGTGATTTGAACACACAGTTTAATTAGATGCACAGCACGATCGACAATATAACCCGAGGTGACTCCAGTTTTAACGAGTCTATACAACGACTAACAAGATTTTTAGGAAAATTGTTTCGGTTTTTGTACGACAAAATCTTTAAATTTTTAACATGTCTTTCGTTTTAGCCCTTTACAGCTTTCCTGTTTTGTTTTTAATCTTTTTTTTCTATTTCGATGAGTCGTGCAGTTTACGAGACCCACCATCGCTATATCTTTTCTCTGCCTAAGAGCCACGTTATTTTAATTGGCAACCTATGTTAAGGCTGCCACCAATGACGTCACCTTTCATTAGATAAAGGTTCGACTTAATAGAATTCAAGATGCGAAACGAGAATTCACTAAAATCGAAAATGAGATGTTTAAATTGAATCCACAGGAAGTTAGTGATAAATATTTAGTAACGGAATAGTACTATATCATAGTTGCAAGATTGAGCTCATTATTACGAGCCAAAATTATTGCAAAGAGAAGCCAGTGCCTTAATTCGCCATTTCAGGGTAGATGATGCGAATTACAAAAAAACATTCAACGTTTATGTAAACATTACTATCAGCATTACTAACTGCCACTGCAGTGAACATAGCTAAAATACATGACAAATGTGACGAGGTAGTTCATAGTCTTAAAGCTGTTGGAGCCCAAGCAGAAAAACTTGACCCATGGCTAATATATTTAGCACTTCAAAAGTTAGATCCTCAAAAGACCCAGCAAATGTGGTGAGTTGAAACTGCGGAAAATAATTATCCGAAGCTTCAAGATTTTTTTGATTTTCTTGTCATTCGCATGGACTCTCTTCAACGTCAAACATGAAGTTAAATAAGGCAGATTTGATAGGAAGGTTTCCAAGGTGCTACATAGTGATACAGTTCCAACTTGAATGTGTCGGCTGCGATTAAGTTACCGAGCACAAGTTAATTGGTTGCCCAAAGTTTTTGGATTTCACATCGCAGGCAGTTGAACAAGACAAATGGAATTTCCTTCAATTGCTTTAGTGGAAAACATCAAGCTTAGCAATGCAGATCAAAGGGATGATGTGCTGAATAAAAGAAAAAGCATAATACGCTTCTTCACATAGAAGAACTTCAAAGTTCATGAGTAACTATAAAGATTTATTGTAATAAGACTAATGGAAGTTGTGACTTAACAGAAGATGAATTAATAATTAATGAAAGCCATCATGCAGATCAAAACAGCAGTGGTGAGTGCATTGTTATTTGCAGCAGACATTTAAGTTCCCGAATGGGTAATAATTTTAAAATAATTATTAAAGTGTTGATGATGTCCAGGTAATCTATCAAGAATGGTAGACCATTCCAGTTTAAGTAATTTTACTAATTTAAAAATGGCTGATCCTGAATATTTATGTGATCATTTCTTTGATCTAATATGAGATGGACAATTAAGAGATGCTGAAAACTGGTTTGTAGCTCAAAAATCAATGTTTTTGAATAAAAATACAAAGAAACAGTTTCCAGGGCACCTGATACTAATATATAGTGGATCTACTGTTCCGCAATGCCTTTCATTTAGATGAATTGTAGTATATGACATTAAGGAGATACAATATAGTATATGGCATTGTTGGAAATCCGCACCTTTTTAGGCAACACAAATCCTACACCAATTGTTCAAAGATTACGAGATCGAATACCCTAATGTAGCGAAAATACTTAAAAAAGATTTCAAAAGAGATATCTGGCAAAGATAATTTAGAAAAAGCACAAGAATTGGTGGCTTAACTTATTGCACTGTTAGTCAGGCGAATGAACGTCAAAAAATCCGCGGCTATTATAAACGATTCCAAAAGGAACTACAAGAGATATCAGGTCGCAGTATTCAGGAAAATAATGATATTACAGTAAAGGTTTTGGGTTTTGAATATAATATTTCAACCTACGATTTCTTCCATTTTAAGTAGTGTTAGATAATGGTACCTTCCACACAAAACGATCATTGTTATCTCAGGATTCAAGGTTATTCGATCCGATGAGATGGTTGGTTCCCACTACCATTGCAGTTAAAATTATATTACAAAGGTTATGGCTGGCCAAACTTAACTGGGATGACTAGCTTTCGCTAGACAAACAATTAAAGTAGATCAAAATCCAAACAGAGATGCAAATGCTAGAATAAATTAAAATAAACCGTTGGCTGAGTTTACAGTTACTGCAGAAGTTTGAGCTTCATGGATTTTCAGATGCTTCTGAAAGTGCATATGGAGACGTTATATATTTCAGAGTGAACAAGAGTAGCTTCAATAAAAACAGTGAGTCTGCCGAGATTAGAACTAAATGGTGTGTTGCTGCTTACCTAATTGATGAAAACGTTACAGATTTCTCTCGCAACAGAAACTCAATCACGGTCATTTTATTGGGCCGACTCACAAATAGTGCTCGATTGTCTATCCAGTCCAACAATAGTCTACATAGTCCACATATTATTTGAAAGTTTTTCAAATATAAAAAATATATTCAAGCATGGATCTATCGTTTTCCTAAAAACGCAAGCTCTAAGGGTAGAAATCTTCTACTTGTAATAGCCAGAATTATGAGGCACTAAATTGCAACGAGATGGAAACAGGCTTATTTGGGCTCATTAGTGCAACACAGGCTGACAGTTTTGCTTCAGAAATAAATACACTGAAAGCAGGTCTGCAAATAATTAAAAGGTCTAAATTAACAAGTTATTCTACATTTTTAGATAAAGGCAAAATGTACCCTTAGGAATTAAACATCCGATATTGTTACCATTTAAACATAAACTGACGGAGTTAAACCTCAGGGAAGGGCATTTACAAAATGTGCATGCAAGATCAAGCTTAAAAATAAAGATTCTGAAGCAAAAGTACCATATATTTAGATGCAAGAATGAGGTAAGGCAAGTTGTACACTCATGTGTCAAATGCAGAAAATTCACTGCTAAGCGACAAAACAAATAATGGATGACTTTCCAGCATGCCGAGTTACATTTGCTATTCTTGGAAACTGGCATTTGCTATTACATTTGTTATTCTTTGTGTGCTTGGGAAGCAAAGCTGAAGACTTAGTACTGACAACCTATTTATCAACAGATTGTTTCTTGGTTGTACTAAGGCGTTTTCAATGCAGACGTGGAATTTGTAAAACAACAGCGATGATGGGTCAAATTTTATCGAAGTGGCTAGGGAGTTGAAAGAAATAACAAGAATCATGGCGCCACCGGAGATACAATAATACTCAGCAGAAACAGGTCTCCTGATGAATTCACGACCATTGTGTCAGTCCAATAAGGTGATTGATCCATTGACACCTGGTAATTTTTTAGTAGGCCACCCCTTAATACTGATGCCAGAACCAAATTTGGCACATTGCAAGCCTTCACTATTTCTTGAGCAGGTTTTAATGAACCACTACCTAAAAAGCCATGTTAAGAAAAAATGCTTTCTCATATAGTAATTGCAGTTTTAATGCAGTTTGACAGCATCAATTTAAGAATTCGATAACAGCAAACTTACGAACGCTGTTTTACTAATTCATTCATCATCATCAGCACGTCTGCTCATAATAGTTGACGCTTCTTTTATCGCGATCAAAGCAAGTATGCTACTCAAAAAAGATACAGTGATTGTGATAGTGAACTGCTTTCGGCTTATTTGGGGATCTATAAGGTGTATGCATTAAAAACAGGAATTTGATACTAGATATATTTGTCATAAATCGAATATGTCATATGTCAAAATCAGCTTAAAGTTTTTGTTTTGATTGTGCACAACCAACCGATTTCAACGATGGAAAATTTATCAAATTTGCGAAAAAACAGCATTTGCGGGAAGATTTGTCACTTTTTCGCAAACAAAACTGCAGCTGAAAGGCATCGTTTGTGGATTTGTATGGTGAGCATGCTCTTAAAAAAACACAGAGCTTTAAGTGGTTTAGTCGCTTCAAAAGTAGTGATTTTGACATCAAAACCAAATAACTTCCTGCTCTGTCGAAAAAGGTTGAGGATTAAGAATTGGAAGCATTACTCGATCAAGATTTATGTCAAACGCGATAAGAACTTGCAGAATCATTGGGAGTTGATCAAGCAACAATTTCAAGACGCTTAAAGACCTTGAGATCCATCCAAAAGATGGGAAATTGGGTGCCATTTATATGTCCGAAATGATGCTCGAGCGCCACAAAAAGAAGTCGTTTTTGCATCATCGTATTGTCACTGGCGATGAAAACTGGATCCATTACGATAATTCCAAGCTCAAAAAAGCGTATGTCAAGCCGAATATTCCAAAGTATGCGATCAGACACGAGTCAATCATTTTCCACCACGATTACGCTCGGCCACATGTTCCGGCGCCGGTTAAAAATTACCTGGAGAATAACGGATGGGAAATTCGGCCTCGCCCGCCTTAGAGCTTAGACCTTGCTCCTTCCGACTACCACCTATTTCGATTCATACAGAATGCCCTATCAGGAATACGCTTCACTTCAGTTCAAGGTATCGACAATTGACTCGATTCGTTTTTGGCCGACAAACCGGCGCAATTTTTCTGGGATGGAATCCAAAAATTACCAGAAAGATGGGAAAAAGTAGTGGGTAGCGATGGGCAATACTTTGACTAAAGGCTCAAATTTCATAAAAAAATTCCAGTTTTTAATGCATACACCCAATAACACTTTAAACAATTTCGCGAAGGTCGTGTGCTCACTCTCTGCAATGATCATAAACTGGTTCTTTTAATCAGAATCTGAAAAAGGATTCATTTCACAAAGGATTTCCAACACATCTCTCGTATAGATAAATAGAGAACTTCAAACAATCTTAAGAAGTAATTCTGTTCTCAAATTTAAAAAAATTCCCGATTCTCTTCAATAACAAGAAATAAAGAATTTCTTTGCTGGCCAATATCAAAAATGTATGTTTGCCTAAATGTTCGTCTAGAAAAAACCACCGTCGTCTAATTGCAGTGATTTATGATTCTTTTAGTAATAATTTTTTTGTCTGTTCAAATTAAGTGATATTTTTATTTTTATCTAGATACTTAAACTAGACAAAACATAAGAGACAATATCATTATGTCATTCAGTTTTTATTACAGATTTGTATAATTATGGTAATATGTCACATCATAGCGTTGTTCGCAAAACATACATTTAAAATGTTAAACCATAAAAACACTTAATCATGGACCAATAAGGTATCATACCGATATAACCTTTACATACAAAAAACCATAAAAATCTAATTAAAATTTATAAAATAATTAAAAATCATCTTACCTGTACAATATCACCCTGTTCATTTCCCGATGCTGTAAACGTTAAATGACATAAAAATGGTAAACGATTCCATTGTGGCGGTGGTACCCTCAGTGAATATGTCCTACCAATATCACCGTAATACGTCCTATTGCAAACTGTAATGAGACCAAAACAAAAAAAAAGTGTATGAGAAAATGGGAAAACACTATAACAAAGGAAAAAAAATGTGAAAAACTAATTAAAATATAATTGTATTTTGTTGTTGTTTTTGTTGGCACAACAGAGTTAAGTTAATTTTCTAGATCGTTTTTTTTGTGCATGTTTGAGATTTTTTTTTTGATTTTTTAAATTTTCTATCATTTCACAACATGTTGGAAAAAAAAATAAAATATATATATATATATATATATATATATATATATATATATATATATATAAATATATATATATATATATATATATATATATATATATATATATATATATATATATATATCAACCTAAACGAAAATATATACATTTAAATAGACCAACCAGCATATATTCGGTGCTGATGTTGCTGTCTGCTATACTTCTGCTTGAATTCAATAAAATTCGTATGACAAAAATTAGATTTTTTTTTTGCTAATATTAGTAATATTAGTAATTAGTGATGTACTTGAAGTTTCAAACTCTGAACAAAAAAAAATTTTTTTTTGTGTATATGGTACATACTGAGTTGAACATACGGTTGCTCGTATATGATGATGGTATGATAAATTAACAATATATAATTCTTTAGAATATTTAATTTTTATAATAAATAAATAAATTTTATATATTCTGTATGGTAATAAAATTTAAAATTTAAACCATTTTTTAGTGTAGTTTTATGCTCTAATCGCTTTTGTGATAATAATAACTAATATAAATATGTATACGAGTAATAACATGTCTAGTCATTTCATATTACATGCATAAATAAAAAATTAGCTTAGACGTGACTCCATGTTTATCTATTATCATTAAAGTTGCAAAAAAATTAAATATATTCTGGAGTATATACATATGTATATGTGTTATGAAATTTTATGTAGAGACGGATGGATTATATATAAAAAAAATTATTAAAAAATATAACTTTTACAAGCCATGACTGTCCCGTACCATACTATGTTGTAATCAGTCTTCATTGAAAAATTCAAGCATAGACTTTAATTTGCTCCTTCCATTTTAATTGTAAATCAAAAATGGTGGTTCTATATACTTTCAGAAGTTACTGCACAAAATGATTTTATGAATATAACGATTCAAACATCAAGCAAACATATATCAAGAAGCTGAAGCATTAGAAGAAGCTCTGCTTATCACCATGAATAAAACCACAATGCCACGAGAAATTGGACTTTACTGCATTGATGGCTTTTTTGCAAACTAATGAAGGATAATCCATTTGGAAGCACCTTGATTGTTTGACTATGTTCGTCAAATTCTACCCGTGGTCAAAATGAAGACGTAACAGAAAACACTAGTGTTGAACAAACCAATCATTAAAAAGCTTCCTGGTTACATTCGGATATACTATACAGATTAGACTATACATTATCACTGGACCTCCGAATGATCTACACATTTATCCGGCTGAGTTTCTTAATGACTGACTTCAGGTCTTTGTTCTGAAAATTGGTGCTTTTGTGATGCTTATTCAGACCTTAAATTCAAAGAAAGACTGTTTAATGGGTTCCAGAGGTAAAAATGACAGTAGTAGTGTCAATTCGGGAGCAACACTGTGTAATTCTATGTGATTTTAGTCAAATAATGTATGGAGGCCGAAACGTTGGGGAGGCTGTGTCAGGATTCAAGTTACAGATTAAAAATCTTTTGTAGATTTATAGTCTACTTTGAACAGGTTCATTCTACTAGCGAGTGTACATTTTTATTAAATGTAGGTAGTTATTTCTTGCCGAAATAGAGCAAATGGATTTTATTTATAGCCATAAATTCGTCACAACAATCAGCTTTAATACACTCAGTTTGGTATTTTCTACTGTTAAAAATTGGCTTGGTACAATAAATGCATTCGCCGATATTTCAGTCTATGGAACAAGTGAATAAAGCAACATGTGAAACGGTCCTACATTTTTTAACTCGTTACGTACGGAACGATACTCGACAACCATAAATTACAAACAACTAAAGCAAACAGCAACGATTAAATACCTTGCGATGTTCAATCATATCAACATACTATCGTGAGTTGCTATCAAGCTCTAATTACCACTTTTAGCATATGCTAACTCTAATTTCCTTTTGTCCGGACCATACTTGAAAGACAAAAACTATCTGCAACACAGTATTAATCTAAAAAATCTTCTAGGACCATAATCGTTTATCCATTTGAACAAACTTGGGTACATCCAAAATGCGCACCTGGGGCCCGTAAAATATCAAATCAATTTATGTCCAAATACAAAGTGGCCAATAAGCCATTAATTTTTATTTGGTTTATCAGCATCATCAAATATAATAATATTATAATATAAAAATATAATAATATAATAATATAATAATATAATAATATAATAATATAATAATATAATAATATAATAATATAATAATATAATAATATAATAATATAATAATATAATAATATAATAATATAATAATATAATAATATAATAATATAATAATATAATAATATAATAATATAATAATATAATAATATAATAATATAATAATATAATAATATAATAATATAATAATATAATAATATAATAATATAATAATATAATAATATAATAATATAATAATATAATAATATAATAATATAATAATATAATAATATAATAATATAATAATATAATAATATAATAATATAATAATATAATAATATAATAATATAATAATATAATAATATAATAATATAATAATATAATAATATAATAATATAATAATATATCAGCAAAATGACTGTAACTGAAGAACAATATAGAGCAAGTATTAGACGACATTGTCCAATGGACCATGAGACACATGGTCCATTGGCATTGCAAGAAGTATTGTTTAAGAATCTACTCATTCAACGAAGGTGACAAAAAAGATTTTTGGAAAAGGTCAAAAATTGCGATTAATTTAGGCTCATTTCACCAGTTGGCTATGATTGGAAGGCTTCTTGTGAAAAAATTATGGAAGTTAAAGCCAGACTGGTACGAGAGTCTTCTAATTCTAATTCAACATGGCTGTTTATGTTTCGTGATGAATTGGAAGTTCTTCTGTGTTTATAAATCCTACGACACATATTTAATTGTAATATCTTTGCCATCATTTACACAAATCCACAATTTTGTGGAACAGGCGGTGTAAACCTTTGCTGGCAATTTCTTCAAAAGACTGCCAGCCCATTATTAGCTATGCCATTCGTGATTACGAAAGCTTTGTACATAATTTGAAAAGTTTTTCGCATCGAAAATAACCTGCAATGAAATAAAAAATGGGCTTAGAACACTCATACGACAAAATCAAAATATTTGTCACCATGCCAAATACAATGGTCTAAAGTCAGCAAGTAATAGTTTACCGCTCAAATCATCACCGCTATTCATGGATGATGATAGTCTAATTCGTGAAGGAGGACGTCTTCATTTTGCATACAATTCATTTGCATTCATAAACTGAATTTACATGATTGTAGGCCCTCAAAGATTATTTGCCACTGTCACACAAAATTATTTGCAATTGTTTGCATCAATTGCAACTTGTAGAAATTATATTACTTGTGCTAAAGCAATTATCACAAGTCATATAATTTCTACAATTGCCGTTAGTTTTACATCAAATAGAAAAAACGTTAACGCCGTCTAATTTTTTAATAGATCGTCTTTTGAGATCAATACCTGAAATAGTCGAATTCAAACCAAACATTCCTGTAATCAAGAAATATGGAATGGTATCAATGCTGAGTAAGTTTGGAAAAGATGATCAAAAAGACTATCTCTGATAACTATAACAGCGAAAATTTTCGACAAACGTACAACCTGATATTAAGGAAAGAGACATTGCCATTAAGTATGATAATTTCCCACCGTTTAAATGGGGAATTGAAAGCATTGATAAAATTTATCCTGATGGTCATCTATTACTGATGCTAAAACTGAGGCATCATATTGAATTGTAAGTACTTGGTATTTTTATCTGAGGAAGCAGCTGAAATATAATTCGATAGAAAAATTAAATAAGTGACATTTGATCTTCCCTGAAAAAAGTCATGCGATATTCTTTAGTATTCGAATAAACTTTTAAGATCCAATTTAGAGTAAGTATCTAATAACCTTTTCACGGGCTTTTATCTGAATTAAAGATCAACCCTCACATGCCATCACCAAACTATTCTAGTTAAATAATTTTTAAAGAGAAGGAGTTAAATTATAGCATTTTATTTCTGAAAAATTTCGGTACAACAACCAATTGACCCTTAATTTGCAATGTTGATCCTAAATGTTAGCTTTATATCGTTAAAAACACACAGTGAATGTTTTAATTTAAGTACTCTCATAGAGTGAAACTTGTCGGTTAAAGATGTAGTAAGAACCTGTAGTTACTTTTCTCTGAATGGGTCAGTGAATTATTTTAAAAAGTACTTGACAAACAAATGCTTTGTAAAACTTTGAAAAAAGGGGCATTGGGTAGATTTTATTTAATATTAATACTAAAATATTTAAAAAAAAGCACAAATGACTGATTTGGTCACTTAAATTCTGAATTCATATGAGTTCGTTGTTATACTGAAAAGGGTAAACTGAATGTAACAAAATCATGCAAAACTTTTAATGCATGTTCCACATCAAACAATCCTTTCCTATTCCAATTATAATATATAAATTAGACAGTACCTTAAAAATTCAAAAAAAGATTCAATTAAAATTTTTTATTTAGTACACGTAATATATAACTTTGCTTATTAAAACATTTTCAAACAATTTTACCCCGACGAATGATAAAATTAATTTACAAACTTGTCTCAACTACATACGGCTGTTGGAAAATAAATTTGATTATGTTTCGAACAAAAAATCATAAAACTTTGCCATAAAACGAATTATATAGTTGGGTAAAAGTAGATTTTATGATTGAAACTTTTAAAAATTATCACAGTCGTAATTTATATGGTAGTGCTCATACTCACTATAAATTAGTCGCGTATATAGTAATAAAAAAAAATTGCGACTTAACTAAATTAACTAATGTTGCAATGTACCATGATAACTTTATCAAACTATCTTTTGCTTAAATAACCGCGAGTTAGGAATTTAGGCTCAGCGGTTGCGTTTTTGGCAAAAATTGCCATTAAAAGAGCTTTAAAAAATTATAGTACCAATTGTTTCGGTATGGTTATGGGGCTTTTACATAACTCAAAATTATAGCAATTATGAAAAAAGGGAACGCGCTGAGCAGAATTAAGTTCTGAAATTACCTTTCGCGACATTTTCGATTACAGCCTTATCAAAAATTACGAGGATCGACGAGTTATTTTCTAGCGAGAATATAATGTCATATTTTACATTCCACTGTCAAATCGTTAAAAAAAACATTGCATCATTTTGAGGAAGTATTTAAAAAAAACCTTTACTCATGCCATCCAAGAAAGGGCCGGACGACAAAACAGAACTAATATCTCAAATTTATATTGCATGTCCAGGACATAAAGAACTAACAAGATGTATCACAAATTTAAAAAGTTAAGTTCGTTCATTAGGGATAATGAACGATTATGTATATTACCCATAATAAATCCTTGAAAAAATTTCTAAAGATGATAGTAAAATTTGTCTTTCAATCTGTAAACAAAGGTAAGTATCAGCATCGTCAGAAGTGATATCAAATTCTTTCTCAAGTGCACACACGAAATCATTCAGAGTCTCTTCGTCGATCCCAACTACTAGTCCATCATCTATATAGATGCTCACTAGGAGTATTACCAGATTATTTTTGAATAACATGCATACACAAGGATCAGCCTTTGATTTTTTGAGTCCATAGTTGGTTAGATAACTTTTATTCTTGGGTTCCAACATCCAGACGATTGGCGTAAACCATATAAACTTTTTAGTAGTTTACATAATCTTGTTGAATCCTGTTGGCTGCTTCATGTATATAACCTGCTCTATATCACCATTTAAAAAAGCAGTCTACGTCAAACTGTTTGAGTACTAAATTTTCTTGAACGGTTATTGTTAATAATATTCGGATGGAGTCGAGCCTTACTACAGGGCTAAAGGTTTCGCTGAAGTCTATTCCTTAACGCTGAGAGAAGTTTTTGGCTACTAATATGGATTTAAATTTTTGTATATTTCCATTCGTATCAGATTTTAATTTATAAACCCACTTATTTTCAACTATGGTCAAGTTCTTTGGTACTTCAACGCGCTCCCACACTTGGCTGGTTTTTAAGGAATTCATTTCCTCCTCCATAGCTTGTTTCCACTCTTGTGCATTCGTACAATTTACTACTTGTTGAAAAGTAAGAGGTTCTTCTGGGTTTAAAATGCAATAATACATTATCTAAATCTACTTCGTAATCTTCTAATTTCTTGGGTTTTATTTAGTTTGGATCGATCTCCTAGTTTTATTCCTGTGCTCCTTTCGGCTTCTGGCGTACACAATTTCTCATTTTTTTCTTCTGAATCAGATAATCGGTTAGGTAACTCAAAATTTTCTAAATTTTCTTCCATTTACTCATCATCTTCTTTATAGATAGTTCATTTACTCATCATCTTGTTTCTAAATAGTCAGGCTTATTTTTGAATTGTGTATTTTCTTCCACAATAGTGTTTGATTTTGATTTTCTTTAGTAGATTCCATTAATTTTCCTGTATAGATAATATGTTTTCTGACCAAACAGCGTCTTCCTCTGGAATCCAAACTCTGTTAACTTTTACAGTATCGCCGTAGCTCACAAAGAAACCTATTTCCCCTTTTCGGTCAAGCTTTTTTACTTTATTTTCAGGCAATTTCACGTAAACTTTCTCTCCAAATATATGGAATTCCTGAATATCTGGACGCTTGTTGTACCAAATTTCATATGGTGATTGATTCTTGATACTACTGGTTCAAAATATAAACGGCAATGTTTACTGCTTCTGCCCAGAATTTAAGTTCAAATTTTGCAGCATGTAACATTGCACGAGCAGCTTCTACAGCCGTTCTGTTTTTGTGTTCTATTTTGCCATTTTGCTCAAGACAATAAACCACTAAATTTTGATGGGAAATTCCATATTCTTTCATCAATTTTGTGACTTCTCAATGTTTTTCTGTTTTCTTTATATAGTCTTTTAGACATTCCAGTACGTCTGAATTTGCACCCAAGAAATATACGGTTCATCCTTCAATAGAAGAAAATACTTTGCACCGGTGAATGACTTTTCTGGTAGTGGTCCACACACATCTGCGTTGATTATTTGGCCAATGCGACTGGTTTTTGTACTGCTTTGCTGAGGAAAAGGTAGTCGATGGATTTTACTCAATGCGCAAGGCTCACAGACGATTTTGTCATCTCCTTTTGGATTAATGTCATAATTTTTTAAAATTTTTTTAATTTGAGTGTTGTTTTGATGAGTTAATTTTTGATGCCATTCTTGAAAGGAACTTTTCTCAGCAATACAAGCTTGATTTTTTTCAGCACTTTCTTTGCCATTTTCGATGGGCATTATCTTAATTTTCATTTAATATAATTTGTTTTGTCCCTCACCTACAGCTATGGTTTTGCCTTCTATAACGAATTTACAAATTCTTTTATCAGCTTCTAGAGTTAAATTGTTATCAAAGACCACACCTTCAGAAAATAGATTGTATTTCAGCTTAGGCACGTAGAGTACATTTGAAAGGTGACATTGTCTCTGTTTTTTCCATTAAACGTTGAAATGTTTATGCTACCTCGACCTTTGCCTGAAATGGTTTCTCCGACTCCAATTTTTATTTTGATGCCATCTTTCATTGGTGTTAAGTTTATGATTCACTCTAGTTTATGATTCATGTGATCGCTCGCTCCAGTGTTCATATACTAGACCTCGACTGTAGTTTTGATGTCTTTTGTATTGAGGCAAATGCCTCAATACAAAAGACATCTCTCTCTCCTAAAACTTTGGAGTTTTAAATTTATATTGTTTATTTTCTGGATTATACCAACATTCTGCTGCATTTAATATATATTACATTTTCTAGGTTTTGTTCTTGTATTTTTTTGGTCATCGTTTTTATTCTTAATATGCTGAGTTTTTTTGATACCAAAATATTATTCTTGGAAAAATGATTCTTACTACTTACCCTTACATCAGAAGCAATTGCATTAACTTTTACTTCTCTTTGACTTTGTCTCCCCTCTTCAATTATTAATCTTGAGGATAGGTTGGCTAACGATTGGTGGTAGCCGTTGATTCCCAGGCACTGATAAAATGATCAACATTTGGTGGTAAAGTTAGAAGAATTTTGGTCATTACTCTCATATCTTCAATTTTTTCTCCCATTGCCTGTATTCTTTTAGATATATCTTCAATTTTTGAGATATGTGCTGCAATATCATGTGAACGATCTTTAGCCAATGTAAACCACTTTTGCTGTAAAATATGGATTGTAGATTCTGATTTTTGTTCATATATATTGGTTAGCTTTTTCTAAATTGCCTCAGAATCCCCCGAGGTCAAAATATGGTTCATCGTTTAATATATGGTTCATCAATATTGTGGAAACGATTACTTTTTCCGCCAGCCCGTCGGTTTTATTCCATTCACTTATCACTTCGGCATTTTCCTTTTTATCAGCAGCCGTCGCATCTGTGCCCACGGGTGCAGGTTGTTAATTGGTGCCATTTACTATGTCCCATGCTTTAATTGACTTCAAAATTATCTGAATCTGGAATTTCCATAGATTCCAGTTTTCAATTCCTTGTAATTTGCTTACTCTGGACAATTTTAAATCCATCTTCTTAACAATTTTGCTCGACGGTTACAATTTTCACTTCGGACTTGGCTGGGATATTACTTCACAAAATTTGTCTTATTTTCACTTCTATTTCCGAAAAAATTACCCAAAACACGTTTCTGGGCCCATAACCCGTCGTTATATGTGGAATTATGGGTAAAATAATTTCAAATGTATAATGAACAAAAAGATTTTTTTTGTTTTTTGTTTTTATAATGTAATATATAACGAAATTCTTAGCTCTCTTTGATAGATCGATTAAATTAAAGATAGTCATGTGTACTATAAACTAAAAATAGTGTTGCCATATAGGGAATAAAAAGCAAGAGATATTCATAAAACACTATTTAAAAAAAACAACAATTTTGACCACCTGAAAGCGCCCATTCTGATGCAAAAATGTGTTTATACCAAAAATTAGAAAAACCTCTTCGGGAACCTATTGCCGTACGGAATATGTCTGCTCTAATTTTCTATGTATTTCGAGTTAAAAAAAATTGTGTGCTTTTCTATAAATCCCTGGCTTCAAATCGCAAATAGTTGTATGTAGACTATAAAAACACTGCAACAGGAATCAAAGAAAGTTTGCTGATTAAAAAACAAAAACCCCGAGAAACAATTTTGGCTTAGTGGGAAACTATATGAACTGAACCAAAAGAAGGCTAATGAGCACACCATTTTCTTGACTTATAGTTATACAAATGAAACATTTAAAAGCCTGCTTTAATTTTCTCAATTCGTAAAACAGCTTGGTAGGTTCCAACAAAAATTGGTACGTAAGTTTTTTAAAAATCTTCTTAATCAGATTGAGCCATAGAACTATATTGGGCCTTTATTTCCGTCCATAATTACCCAAAATGTTTCACTTCTGTTGGCAGTGTTTTGTTATGTGGTCACTTTCACCCATGTATAAAAACTGATTTCACACACGACTAAAGCTTTCGTTGTTTGGCATTATTATAAAAAGGCATTTGGTGTTGGCAATCATTAATGATAGTTCGTTTGGTATCTGTGAATCTGATCTCCACCAGCTCCGTAGACTATACGATAAATATTATGAATTGCAACTAAAGGTTGAATTGGAAAGGTTTTGGCCACACCCACTTCAGAAATGAGCCCAGAAGTTATTATTGCAAGTAATTCAACATTTAAATTATCAAATAGTGAATCTTCATCAGTTAAAATAAGCCTTCCATAACTTAAATTACCAACGTTTTCAAAGCTAGACATAGAGTGGTTTAGTTTTCGAGCTTCGTTTGACAGAGTAATCTACAAAATAAAAATGGGATCTAATTTTGTAATTTCGTTATCTTATCTACAAATTTAAAAAAAGGCAAAGCTTATTCATCAATTGATTGTTTACGTGTTTCCAAGCAGAATTATCAACTGGCATCGGATGCCATATTTAAAAGATTAGGCGTGGATTAAAAAGTTTTCATATAAAGGTACTTTACGAGTGTAACCTAGGCGAAATTCCGGCAGTTCTTGTCAGTCGTTTCTAACCGAAGCCGTAAATCACGACAATTCCATGCCCTCAAGGGATTGCAAGAAACGATTCACTAGATTTCATGGAATTTAAGGGGGTAACAAAACATGTTCGAGTATTATGGGATCGTGGGTCACATTCTAACTGCACTACACAATTTGCAACCTATTAAACACTAAACAACAAAAACAAGTAGCTGCGATTGGTGAGGACGTAATTGACGTTTTGATTAGTGTCGAGGTTTATCAACACCTGGTTAGTGGAAAATAGTTAAGGATAGCTGCCCAGATACCAAATTTGTATTTGTGCAGTTGAGAATATCAGTGATTTCAACTGTGAACCAACGCAAGAAGGTTTCGACACCCTAATTCATTAAAATAACCACGATTCACAAAAAAAAATGTGTATTTTCTGACATTGCCAGAAAGTATCGATAAATTAGGGTAAATGTGTATGTGACCAAAATCTACAACGTATGTCTATTGGCGAGATAATAAATTCAAATCCTTTAGAATGTTTAAAAATACAATTGCTGTTACGTAGCGTTCATCTAGCACACCTAATTTGGTAACTAAACCACTTCTATCTTTCAGTAGATGAACAAGAAATATTTCTAGAAACCTGTTTACAATACTTAATCGAGATTTTTATAAAGCGCACGTATCGTCAGGCTCCGAATGTCTAAAAATTAATAAATTTACCAAAAAATTTTGTATTTCTCGATTTGCATTGCTGTCTCGTCATAAGATAATTAACCTTCACCTGACAATTGCACCTGTACCACTATACGGAACGTGCAATTGCATACTGATCTTTTGTCATCTTTCAAGAGTACAATGACCTTACAACTATTATAACATGTTCCTGAGGCTTTTGCCATTTGTATCTCTGCTGAAGAGGTTTAAATATTCCGTTTAAACTCAGATCTGAATTCTCTACCATCGAGATACAAATATATCTGCCTTAGTTTCATTCGATAGCTCTGGGATTGTTGTTAGCAGATTTTAACAGATATATTTTTGCTGATTTCACTGGTTACACCCATAATGGGGAGACATATCATAAAGATGATAATTCTTTGAATTATTTTTGAAAGATGATAATTTTTATTGATATTTCGTATCATTTTGCAGGTTTCTTTAGAGAGACTCCTTTCTGGTCATGAATCGTTTCAATGTAGCCAAAAACACTTTGCTGCTCATATCACTATTGGTTCCACATGGATGGCTTTCATATAGATTTCATTAAAGATGTACACCTCTGCCTTTCTTGGATGCAAAGAACAGAGAACCTTTACACAACTCGTAAATAAATTGGTCGGTTTGACCGCTTCCATCGGTAGATAGCCCATCTTTAATACGAACCATAGAAGAGTATCTTTTTATGCCCGTTAGGAAATTATTGGTGAGATTGGGACTAATTTTCAGAGTTTTTCCATGTGTTTCATTGTGATCAAATAAAAGCTTTAATTTCAGTGGTTTCTCTGTTTTGGGTTTTGCAAGATTGAGTTGGCCTGAACGATGGGACATAGGACGATAAAAAATATTTAAATTAATCTGGAATTCATTTCGAAGAAAATGTTTAACTAGTCATCGGTTGAAGTAATGCAGAAAACTTTCTCTGCTAACTTTTTACATTGTTGTTTCGATTAGTCACAAATGTTTTCTTTTTGGCCATAATTTCAACATCCGGATGGACATCTTCTTCATAAGCGGAATTTAAGTATTAGCAGTTGACAAATTTATCTCTATTTCTTACTTCTTATCGATATATTAAGTATAAATACCCACTTTCACTAGCATCGGCAAAAGTATGAATCTGTATTTCTTTATAATTATTAGAAAATCTTGATATTTTGGTTTCTTCAGAATTTCGAAATTCTCTCTTCATTCCAGTCTAGTTTCAACGATGTCGGGTGATAAAACCCAAACGGGCTGAAAACTCTGAACTTTCCTGAAATCACTTTAGTCTTGGTAATTATACCCTCAATATCTGTGTTTACTTTTATGTTAAATATGTCCTTAATCGAAAGCTAGTCCCAATACCGTGCCAATCGGTGTCACTTCACTACCTAATCTAATATTGGCTCGAACGTTCGACTCTGTATTCAAATTTTGAAGGTTAGATTTCCTTTTCCTCAACACGAAACCCCCCTGAATTAATGTGGCAGTAATTTTCTCTTTGGATTAAAATGAACTTTCCTCATTAGCAGCGCCGGATAAAAATTCGTTAATGTAAAAATCCATTTGCTCATGTTGCTTTGCGTCTTCGTCTTCATTGTCAATAGATAATTGTTTGAGAGTCCTAATGACTAGATTGGAAGAACACGTAAAACCGAACGTTATATATTTTGCTTCTTTGGGGAGAAATTTTATCATGCGCAGTTACACTTATACTACTTCCTTGATGAAGAATTATTCTGCCTTGCGAAGCAATTCGATGTAGTGTGTCGTGGAATATCGTAGTTGGTAATATCTGCCGATCATACGTTTCACCTTTTCAAATGATGAATATCGGTTTAAGTAATACGACAAGATTACATTGGAGAGGTCCTGAATGTGTGTTATCGTGGCGGTTTGACGTCTATCTATCACGATTTCAAAATCTCGATCATTGCATGAAGGCCGAGAGTTTACTTGCCTTATTTACCTACTTGGTCTCTCCCAACACAACTTCAAATTGTAAAGAACCTGTGGGCTAATACCTCTAGATGCGATGTCTGCAAGATTTTCTGACGATGGGTCATAATTACATTATCCCCGGGGTACTATCTCTTATATTTGCAATGTGCGATTCCCCACAAATGGTCTATCTTCTTGGATGATCTGATATCCATGTCAGCACCATTTAAGACTCCGTCCACGCGAACACTTGAAGTTGATAGTTGTGGAAAACCTTTAAGACAAACTCGACTAGTTATACTGATTTGTAAGCTCCACTTAACTCCAATCGTGGTATTGAAACCTGTCTGAAGGGAGCTACTCGTGTTTTTGCGATTATTAAAGCCATTTTGATATTTCCTACTGCATCTTTAGACCGAATGTAAGCTGTGGCAATTTACGCCATTTTGGACGCATCATTTCCGCATTTTTTTGCTGTAGATGACGTAGAAATGTGCCAGGAAATTTTAATACCTTCAAGCATTCGCAAATTTAATTTAATGGCATCCCAGGTTTTAAATGGGCATTTCGTCATCCCAACTAACCTTTAGTATCCACAGTTTCTGGAATGGAATTGTCTTGGAAATTGTTGATGGAGAGACGCTCCCCAAAGGATCAAAAATTCTAGAAATTTCTGAAATTTCGTTACGAATGTGAGGTACTTGCAGGTATGTTGATTACAAATGAAAACAAGTTTCGAACTGGAGTCCATAGTTCTCCCCGAGAGTTTTGATTGTTGTGGTATCATCCTCAAACGTAAACATGGAAGGATCCTTCATAACGTTGGGGATTTTTGATAATAGCTCCGACGATTTGCATTTTTATTTTCTCAAATAAAACCCTGCTCCCTCCAGAACTCGATAAAGATCTTCAAAGTGTGCGATTGCGGTGATTAAATCTTCACACCCAGACAGCAAGTCATCAACATAAAAATCTCTTTTAATGATTTTTGAGATGGTTGGATGCCATTTTTCATTATTTTCGGCAAAGGATTCGACCTGGTTTGGGATGGTCATGGTTTTGAGCCCATACGTCTTGATTTCTTCGCTAATGTTATTTCTCTAGACTAACCATCTAAATTTGGTGACGCCACTAGCACTTGTCTATACATTTTTTCAACATCTGCTGAAAAAACAATAGGGTGCTGTCGGAAACGAGGTATGATGCTCACTAAATCATCTTGCAATGTAGATCCTGCCAGGAGAATATCATTGAGTGACTAACCTGAGAAAGGTTTACAGGATCCATTGAACACAACTCACAGCTTGGTAGTAGTGCTGTCTTCCTTTAAAATGGTGTGGTAAGGAAGATTAAATACCGCTTCATCTCTGTTTCCAACTTTGTTGGTTGGTACCTCTTCCATATGAACTAATGATGAGTACTCGTTCATGAAGTTTTTATATTTGATGGTCAGTTCATAGTTCTTTTCGAAACGACGTTCCATGTTCACAAGTCGGCGTATAGCAGCAAACCTTGAATGTTCCAAGTTAGCATGTGGTGTGATGAATAGTAATCGAACTGAGTATCTACCAGACCCATTCCGTTGAGTTGACTGAAAAAACTGATTCTCGCACAACTCATCCTCTGGTGTGGGTTTGGATGTGGTAGGGGACTTCTCAAACCCCCAAAAACGTTGAAAATTACCCGTGATGGATGCGGATAATAAAACTGCAGGTTGGCCATTCTTCTCCTAAAGCGACCGAAAATGAGCAACTCGAAAATGGTTGACTGGGCATACGTTTGTCCTGTTGTAACGATTTTATCCGGTTTGAGTAGGTCGAAGAAAATATCAGCACCGAATAAAATGTTTATTTTCGTTGCACTGCCCTGATTGAGATCCACCAGCTCCAGTGACGGTATTACCTTTGTAGGTGAACTGCGTTTATCGACTGGGTGGACAGTCAGAAATAGTGGAAGGATATACGCGTTAATTGTCATGTTGTTGGACGTTAAGCATCTTGATGAAACGTTGGTGTGCACTTGACCCTTGGTTCTTGTGGAATCAGAGTCAGCCAATCCAGTTACAGCGAATGATGAGTAAGTGCGGCCATTTCATGCGGCCATTTCCAGCTCGATCCTTCATAGTTTGAATCTCAATTATGATTTCATCAGCTTTATCAGCAAGACTTCGAATGTCGGATGCTCTACCACTCATGACTAGTGGTTGATCAAGAAATGTAGTGATATATGATGTCAATATTTTCCTGTTTTTATCGAATCACAATTTTAATTTGTTAAAGGCATTGAATTGCTCAATAGGGACTCTTAGCAATTTGACGTGGTCGTGAGCCACGAACGTCCTATCAGCTAAGTGGGTAGTTGTTGCATTCAATCCCTCAAAAAACATTTTTTGTTGATCAAATAGTTCTGTCTGAGTTGGCGGTTCCTGCTTCAATCGTATTGATCATATCAGTAATACCTTTAAGGTGAAATAATTTTCCTCGAATTCATCTAATTTAGATACTTGACCGGGAAAGGCGAATAAGTTGTTTTCAAGAATTCGGAAATTCTTAAAGAGTTGATCGAGTCTTAAAATTCGAATTTCTAATTGCTTCTGCTGATGTTTCATCTGTGATTTGGTTAGCTCAGTTTTGCAGTCGGGTAACCACCTCGTGCTTGAATAACTTATTCTATATAGAAGCCTAGTTTTTATTTCATGCCTTTTCCTCGATGCATTGTCTAGTGATTACTCTATATAAACGAACACTAGAGTGATTTTTGATAAACGAGCCACATTCTGCTTACACACATAGCTAAACTTTTTCTGAATTACAAGAATAGTTCAAGCTCGGAAACAAAGTTGATGAATCCAAATTATCGATAGTATGACGGCCGGTTAGGGCATTTAAAATATTTTTGTTAAATTTGTAAAATAAAATTACTTCAAATTATAACAATAAATACTCATGTAGCTGTCATTACAATAAAAGGGATTAATTTTGCATTTGTATGCATGTTGAATTTTTTTTAGATAAAGCAAATCTAACGAATAGATTACATGTCAATCAAAACGTAATTCGAGCAGAAATATTGATACCCGTACGAGTAATTTGAATATAAATTTTCCGAATGAAAACAATTATTTTGTTATCAAACAAAAATCATGTAACCTTTAGACATACATAATTCGTTACATATCCCAATTTATGTATGTGTACCTTGTACACACATACATGTAATGAACACACATTTACCAACAGAATAACAAATCATATAATTTTCTTTGTTACATGTTTTTCATTTAATAATTTATTTTTTTCAAGAATTTTCTTTTTTAACACTTTATTTAGACGCATTATACACTCTTATCACAATTTTAATTTTTTTTGCCTCTATATAGTAAAAAATCAAATAGGGTGTGTGTGTGTGTACATTGGAAAAACATAATATATGTATCCTTATATTGCATAAAATTTTTTTAAAAATAAACAAACAAAAAATTATGGAAAATTCAACAACAAAAATTTCGTATCCAAACAAAACAAAACGAAGCAGAAAATGTGAAAAATCTACTGTTTGTGTGTAGGTATATATGTATGTATACACGTATAAATATTATAACACGACAGCGACATTAGTTTTAGTTTGCAAAGTGTTTTTAATGACATTGCTTTCATTTGTTGTATAAAAGCTATGCTACTATACTATACTCGTCTGACTGCTGTTACTGGTGCTGCTGCTACACAAACCATCTTTTATTAAAATAGCAGCAAAAAAATGTTTATTTTATTAGCATTCTTCTGGGTTGCAATAAACATAACATATAGTGGGTTGTGTTTGTGTATGGCTGCAATATGACTTTTTTTGAAATTTTCCTTTATTTTTACCATTTTGCTATTTTTGTAAATTTATAAAGGAAAAGTAACTTTGTTCCTTATATACTGTTTGACTATGTCAGTTGATGTGTTACAGACAGAGGACGATATACTGGAAAACATACTATAACACTGCAAGTTTTATTTTTAAATTTTAACATTATCGAGGTTGACATATTTTTAAACTATGAATATGTGTTAGCTGAACTATTCATCCTTAACATTTTTTTTACTAAGTTAATTAAAAAGGTTGTGTCGAATTTCTTTCGGTTTAAGGTTTTGGTTATATTCTCAAGACGAACGGTTCTCCTTTCTGTGGAAATACTATTTTTGGACGTACTTACATATATAGTACAGACAATGGTATGGTACGTATCTATTTTTAATGTATATGTACATCCTTCAACTAAAGTAGTCTTACCCAAGTTAAATTTTTTTTATTTTTTTAAAGATGTATACGTAAACATCTTTTGAGTGGCTTTATCTTTTACTTGATTAAATAATGTGTGTTCGGTTTAAATTTAATTTAAAGTAATTATTTTAGTGTGTACACATGTAGATGGGTATTATATACACAATAAACAGGTGAACATGATTTTTCTAGCGGAAAATGGTTCGATGGTCTGTAGTTAATAAAGAGACTGTAAATATTTTTACAGTATTTCACCTCATTTAATACCCATATGTCAGTACACAAATAAATGTGAAATTTTGTAAAAAAAAACGTAACAATTAGTGACAGCGGTGGGATTGTGAGTAATAAAAGAATGATAATTTTCTATGAATTGAGGATTATGGAATTGAAAAAGGAACAGAAGCAATTAAATTTAATAACTAATTTAGTTAAAAGACGTCGGTAGTATGACTTAAAAAGCTAAAGAAAAAGAAGAGTTAAACACGGAAGAATATACATTTAAAATAGTAAACAAAAACCGTCAGAAAGGGTATTCGAAGTTTAGAATTTTGTTGTCTTGTACTGTAATGAACGCCAAAATGTCCGTAACCAGATCGTTTTTTCGCTTGGTTCTACAGACCAATCAACCAATCAACTTACAGTTTTAAATTGTTTGAATCTGATCGACAATTAACGAAATATTTGGAGAACTTCTGAAAGTAGAATTTGCAGTCCATTGACTCTGGGTTACCATTTACATTACAAAACAGACAACTATTTATTATTGAATAAGCTCATTCCCAAAACCAAAAGTTGCTATATACTCCTTACATACATGATATCGAATTCTGACTTTTTGCTCTACTTTGAAGCGCTTTTCCGATTTGCTGAAAATTAACATCGCAACCAAAGTTATGGGTTCATTGTTGTGATTACGCGTTTCTTTGGTATTTGTTATAGCAAATGTCTTGAGAATATGACGTTTTATAGAAAAAATATTTCTTATTACGTGAAAAATGTGCTAAGTGTCATACTTAAAATATTAGAATAAATAAAATTTGACATAACTCAAAGTGGACGGGTATGGGTCAAGCTATATGTAGCTTTACAAATATCCAGTGATACTAAAATGAATTTTAAAATTATGTTGTAAGCATAAAAAAAATAAATGACTTGTTCATAAATATATATATATAAATATTTTTATAAAAAAATTTATATTTTCCCATATTTTGACATCCTTGAATGTGTCGGAATATATTTTTATATAGATTTTTTTGTTATATCTATATTTTTATATAGATTTTTGTTTGACGTCCTGAGGAGGACGTCAAACAAAAACTGTTCAATTCCTAAGGCATTCCGGAAAATAAACATTAAATTTTTAATAGCGTAACAAGATATCAGCATAGCATATACACACATATCCAGAAGACAAAAAAACATCGTCATTAATAAATATTAAGTCTATATAACTTTCCCTGGCTATCTATTGGTACATCTGAAGGACCAATATTTTTTTTCCTCAAAACTTTCATTTGCTTCTCGTAATACTGTATAATGTCTTTTTGACCCTTTTTATATCCTTTTTTGTTTGTGATTAAATATTTACGTTAAAACGGTGGTACGATACTATACGAAATGGAAAGACTTTTTTTAAACTTTTACCATTTTTTTTTTCGTTTTGTGTTTATATTACTTAAGGCAAGAATGACGGAAGCTTTGGCTAACGAAATGAAAAATTGAAATGTGAAATATGTTATAACAGTTATAGATGAATTATGATATGGTTTAAACAGTAGATACATGCAGACACATTAAGAAAATATATTTTTGGGCAATTACCGATTAAAGCATTATTTATAAATTTGAAAAAGATCTACGTTTCGACACAATACTTTAAAATTTAATAAAAAGCAAATATTTAAATGATTTAGAGCTTTTCCCGCCATTTTTTTAAAGTTAGTTCGCCCACCAAAAATTATTTTGCTATCAGATGTTATAGCTTGAATAGCATCAGATTAATTTATATCAAGAATATCTAAAAAAACTTTTTGAAAGAATCAACATTAATAGGTGTCTTGATATGGAAAATACAAAAATACTGTTTTCATCATTTTAGGACCGATAGTTTAGGAGCTACAGCCGTTTGAAAATTAGTCATATTAATGACATTAAAATTTAAACGAGGTCGAAGAACTTTGCGGTTTTTATTTTAGGTAGATCTTAATATGGAAAATTAAAAATGAATATATTCATCATTTTAGGACCCATAGTTTAGGAGCTAAAGCCGTTTGAAAATTAGTCATATTAATGACATTAAAATTTAAACGGATTCGGAGAACTTTGCGGTTTTTTATTTTAGGTAGATCTTAATATGGAAAATTAAAAAAAAATATTTTAATTATTCTAGGACGCATAGCTTAGAAGCTACAGCCATCGGAAAATCAGTCATATTAATGACATTAAAATTTAAACGATGTCGGAGAACTTTTCGATTTTTTATTTTTGGTAGATCATGATATGGAGAATTCAGGAATATTATTATCATCATGCTAGGACGCTTAGTTTACGCTTAGGAGCTGCATCCTTTCTAAAAATAGTCATATTAATGACATTAAAATTTAAACGAGGTTGAAGAACTTTGCGGTTTTTATTTTAGGTAAATCTTAATATAGAAAATTCAGAAATATTATTATCATCATTCTAGAACGCTTAGTTTAGGAGCTGCAGCCATTCGAAAAATAGTCATATTAATGACATTAAAATCTAAACGGATTCGGAGAACTTTGCGATTTTCTATTTTAGGTAGATCTTGATATCGAAAGTTTAATGATACTATTATCATCATTCTAGGATGCATAGTTTGAGAGCTTCAGCTGTTTGAAAATTAGTCGTATTAATGACACTAAAATTTAAACGATGTCGGAGATTTTTGCAGTTTTTTATTTTAGGTAGATCTTGATATGGAAAATTCAAAAATATTATTTCCATCATTTTAGAGCACATGGTTAAGAAGCTACAACCGTTTGAAAATCTGTCATATTAATGACTTTAAAATTTAAACGAAGTCAGAGAACTTTGCGGATTTTTAGTTTAAGTAGATCTTGACATAAAAAATTCAAAAATAATACTTTCATAATTTTAGGGCGCATAGTTTAGGAGCTAAAGCCTTCTGAAAATTAGTCATATTAATGACATTTAAATTTAAACGATTTCGGAGAACTTTGCGGTTTTTTATTTTAGGTAGATCTTGATATATAAAATTCAAAAATTTTATTTTCATCATTTTAGGACACATAGGAGCTACAACCGTTTGAAAATTAGTCATACTAATGACATTAAAATTTAAATGCGTTCGGAGAACTTTTTGGTTTTTGTTTTAAGTAGATCTTAATAAAAAAAATTAAAAAATAATATGTTCATCTTTTTCGGACGCATAGTTTAGGAGCTACAGCCGTTTGAAAATTAGTCATATTAATGACATAAAAATTTAAACGAGGTCGAAGAACTTTGCGGTTTTTATTTTAGGTAGATCTTAATATGGAAAATTTAAAATGAATATATTCATTATTCTAGGACGCATAGTTTGAGAGCTACAGCTGTTCGAAAATTAGTCATATTAATGAAATTAAAATTCAAACGAGGTCGGAGGATTTTGCGGTTTTTTATTTTAGGTAGATCTTAATATGGAAAACTCAAAAATAATATTTTCATTATTCTAAGACGCATAGTTTAGGAGCTACATCATTTGAAAATTAGTTATATTAATGACATTAAAATTTAAACGATTTCGGAGAACTTTGCGGTTTTTTATTTTAGGTAGATCTTGATATATAAAATTCAAAAATTTTATTTTCATCATTTTAGGACACATAGGAGCTACAACCGTTTGAAAATTAGTCATACTAATGACATTAAAATTTAAATGCGTTCGGAGAACTTTTTGGTTTTTGTTTTAAGTAGATCTTAATAAAAAAAATTAAAAAATAATATGTTCATCTTTTTCGGACGCATAGTTTAGGAGCTACAGTCGTTTGAAAATTAGTCATATTAATGACATAAAAATTTTAACGAGGTCGAAGAACTTTGCGGTTTTTATTTTAGGTAGATCTTAATATGGAAAATTTTAAATGAATATATTCATTATTCTAGGACGCATAGTTTGAGAGCTACAGCTGTTCGAAAATTAGTCATATTAATGAAATTAAAATTCAAACGAGGTCGGAGGATTTTGCGGTTTTTTATTTTAGGTAGATCTTAATATGGAAAACTCAAAAATAATATTTTCATTATTCTAAGACGCATAGTTTAGGAGCTACAGCCGTTTAAAAATTAGTCATATTAATGACATTAAAATTTAAACGAGGTCGGATACCTTTGCATTGCGACACATAGTTTACGAGATACAGTTCAGAAGATATTAATAACATGAAAAATTTTGCTTGATCGGTAATTTTTGGACCATACTTTTAATCTCTAATATTTACTGTGCATTTCAATATCAATATGTATATAGACATGAAGATACACGATTGAAGATTAGAACGAATGAAACTTGCGGCTATACAAAAATAAAACATACATCAATTAAATATTTTTATTAATCGACAAGATAATCGAAAACAAAATTAAATATCGACAAAACTAAATAAATAAGCATACAACCTAAAAAAAAAAATAAAAACAAAAAAAAATCTAATGGAAACCAATTGTAGTAAAGTATATAGCTGAAGGAAAACCAATTATATAATCATTTTTATTTCACAACACTTACTTTAGATTTTTTGTATTTTCCAGTTCTAGTTTCCGACCGAATCAACAAAAGCACCATGCAATAATAAACCAACCTAGAAAAGCAACATCAACAACAACAACAACAAATCTAAGTAAATTTCCAATTTTCATGATGATTATCAATAAAACCAAAAAGCTTTCATTTTTGATTGAGTTTCCTTTCTCTTTTTTTTTCATCGACGTCGTGTCTTCGTCTGTGTGCTTTGGTGGGTGAGCTTTTTCATTTTTTTTGGTAAATATCTATAATAAAATTTGTGAAATTTTATACCATCTGATTAATTGGAAGAATGGAAAATGAATGTAGAAAAATAAAAATTAAAGGGAAAACATAAATAAGAAGAAGAAGAAGAACAAGACGAAATATTATATACAATAGAATTTCTTATTTTTTTACATAGTTACTCGTAATTTGTGGTACGAGTATGCTATATCAAGTGGTTAGATTTTTATTATTACATAAGTGCTTTTCTATCTATATACCAGACGATTACTAATTTGCCGTGGTTTAAAATACAATTAGTTTTTCCAATTTCTTTAAATTTTTTGATTTTTAATTTGATGCGGGAAACCAATATATGTATGTTGTGGAAAAATGTATGCATATATATATATATATATATATATATATATATATATATATTTATGTGCAAAACATGGATAACCGCATCAAACTTTGTTTTTGTGAAAATGGAATAACACACAAAGAAATATTTTTGGTTCTTTGTGTGGCCATGTGGTATTAAGAGTAATACTTTAATATGGAAGCGATTAAATTAAAAATTAAGCTTTAGGATATCATAAAATTTTAAAAACATAACATTGCAAAGGTATCCGAAGTATCGAAAGCTTGTCATGTCTTTAAAGATGTGGTCACACATTATACATGGGAAATGCACTAATTTCATAGTTTTAGCGTTTAATATGACTTTGATATGATATGACTTCGAATTCGATTTTAATTTACACCTGTCAAATTTTCCAAGATACCTCCTTCATTAATAGCCGTAATCTCTACATTTCAGGAAAGGATCCTATTGATACCAACGGAAATTATAGAAGTACAAGATAAAGATGGTAAATGGGTCAATTGCCGAGCTCTATTGAACTCAGGACCAACGCATTCCTTTGTTACGGAAGATTTCATCACCAAGTTGAACGTTTTTACATATAAAACTTAAACGAACGTTAATACACTGAATAGTTTCATAGATTGTTATTCTACAGAAAGATCAAGATTAAAGTTTCTTATCGATCACAATTACACAATGTTATTAGATGCCCACAATTTCATCTAATTAACCTCTACTTCTAACCATTAACTTCAAAACTCACGAATTGGAAAAATATGTGCCATTAGCTCATATGTTGTCGTCAAATCGCAATCAATTCAATGTTGGTTTGGATAATTGCAGGCCAACTAAACATCAAGAAAAATCCGGATCATTGAAGGAACTTGTTCGAGTTCCATTTTAAGTTCAGGATTTCAAACTAAATCCGGATCATTGACAGATCTTGTTCGAGTTCCGTTTTAAGTTCCGAATTTGGAACCAAATCCGGATCATTGTCGGGTTTGGTTCGAGTTTCGTTTTGAGTTCAGGATTTGGAACCGCATTCGGATTTTGGACGAATATTATTCGAATTCCGTTTTGATCCGGATCATTGACGGATCTTGTTCGAATTTCGTTTTGAGTTCCGGATCTGGAACCAAATCCGGATCATTGATGGATCCGTTTTGAGTTCCGGATCTGGAACTAAATTCGGATCACTGATGGATCGTGTTCGAGTTTCGTTTTGAGTTCAGGATTTGGAACCGCATCCGGATCATTGACTGATATTATTCGAGTTCCGTTTAGAGTTTAGGGTTTGGAACCAAATCCGAATCATTGACGGATTATGTTCAAATTCCGTTTTGAGTTCCGGATCTGGAACCAAATCCAGTTTCATTGATGGATCTTGCTCCAGTTCCGTTTTAAGTTCAGGATTTGGAACTAAATCCGCATCATTGACGGATCTTGTTCGAGTTTCGTATCAAATTCCGGATTAGAACTAAATCCAGATCTTGTTCGAGTTCCGTTTTATGTTCTGGATCTGGAACTTTTAAATTGGGATCATTGATGGATCTTGCTCGGGTTCCGTTTTGAGTTCCGGATCTGGAACTTAATCCGGATCATTGACGGATCTTGTTCGAGTTCTTTTTTGAGTTCCGAATTTAGGACAAAATTCGGATCATTGACGGATCTTGTTCGAGTTCCATTTTGAGTTCCGGATTTGGAACTATATTCAGATCAATGACGGATCTTGATCGAGTTCCGTTTTAAGTTCTGGATCTGGAACTAAACCCGGATCATTGACGGATCTTGTTCGAGTTCCGTTTTGAGTTCTGGATTTGGAATTTAATCCAGATCATTCACGGATCTTGTTAGAGTTCCATTTTGAGTTCCGGATTTGGAACTTTATCCAGATCATTGAAGGATATTGGTCGAGTTCCGTTTCAAATTTTGGATTTGGAACTAAATCCGGATCACTGACGGATCTTGCTCGAGTTCCGTTTTGAGTTCAGGATTTGGAACCAAATCCAGATCATTGACAGATCTTGTTCGAGTTCTGTTTTGAGTTCAGGATTTGGAATTAAATCCGGATCATCGACGGATCTTGTTCGAGTTCCGTTTTGAGTTCCGGATCTGGAACTAAATCCGGATCATTGACGGACCTTGTTCGAGTTCCGTTTTGAGTTCCGGATTTGAAACTAAATCCGGATCATTGGCGGATCTTGTTCGAGTTCCGTTTTGAGTTCAGGATTTGGAACCAAATCCAGATCATTGACAGATCTTGTTCGAGTTTCGTTGTGAGTTTAGGATTTGAAACCGCATCCAGATCATGTTCGAGTTACATTTTGAGTTCCGGATCTAGAACTAAATCCGGATCATTGACTGATCTTGTTCGAGTTCCATTTTAAGTTCCGGATCTGGAACTAAATCCGGATCATTGACGGATCCTCTTCGAGTTCCGTTTTTAATACCGAATTTGGAACTAAATCCGGATCTTGTTCGAGTTCCGTTTTAAGTTCAGGATTTGGAACTAAATTCGGATCACTGACGAATCTTGTTCGAGTTCTGTTTTGAGATCCGGATCTGGAACTTAATCCGGATCTTTGACGGATCTTGTTCGAGTTCCGTTTTGAGTTCCGGATTTGGAACTAAATCCGGATCATTGACAGATTTTGTTCGAGTTCCATTTTGAGTTCCGGATCTGGAACTAAATCCGAATATTTGACGGAACTAAATCCGGATCATTGACGGATCATGTTCGAGTTCCATTTGGAGTTACGGATCTGGAACTACATTTGAATCATTGACGGATCTTGTTCGAGTTTCGTTTTGAGTTCAGGATTTGGAACCAAATCCGGATTATCGACGTATCTTGCTCGAGTTCCGTTTTGAGTTCCGGATCTGGAACTAAATCCGGATCATTGACGGATCTTGTTAGAGTTCCATTTTGATTTCCGGATTTGGAACTAAAGCGATCAACTACAGTCATGTAATATCGCTAAATACTTGAGAGTATTCTGGAAGATTCAGGAGGTTGCTGGCTTGAGGCCGAAATTGAACGAAATTGACGAAAAAAGAATAATTATGTGAGCAACACTTCACCAGATTTGGTTTGACGAACGAGATCAACAAATGCAGTGCTTTATATATGGAGAGACAAAGGTTTTAATAGAACTCGTCTATGAGCATGTAGCGACCATCACTACACACACAATTAAAATTATTCAGATATTTCGTGCAATTCCATATAATTCGCTAACGCTACATGTACACTGTACATAAATATATATAGAGCGTAAAGTAGCTATTACACACTCGGTCGCTATGGCCTAATGAGATGACAAATAATTTTTAACAAAATTATTTACGATTCCTCATCAGATCGAAACTGAGCTTTGCTTCGCACAACATCTACATCTGAATAGTTAAAATAATGACGTCACCACGGTCATTATAAGCAGCGTAGATAAGACAATTAAAGAAGCTCATAGTTATGTTGAGTAAGGTTGGAATGAACCAAATCCAGATCATTGACAGATCTTGTTCGAGTTCTGTTTTGAGTTCAGGATTTGGAATTAAATCCGGATCATCGACGGATCTTGTTCGAGTTCCGTTTTGAGTTCCGGATCTGGAACTAAATCCGGATCATTGACGGA
Organism: Tipula confusa; assembly: GCA_963556175.1. Classification (NCBI taxonomy): domain Eukaryota; kingdom Metazoa; phylum Arthropoda; class Insecta; order Diptera; family Tipulidae; genus Tipula; species Tipula confusa. The sequence continues at coordinate 63,850,269 of OY744477.1, read as the reverse complement.
CCTTGTTCGAGTTCCGTTTTGAGTTCCGGATTTGAAACTAAATCCGGATCATTGGCGGATCTTGTTCGAGTTCCGTTTTGAGTTCAGGATTTGGAACCAAATCCAGATCATTGACAGATCTTGTTCGAGTTTCGTTGTGAGTTTAGGATTTGAAACCGCATCCAGATCATGTTCGAGTTACATTTTGAGTTCCGGATCTAGAACTAAATCCGGATCATTGACTGATCTTGTTGGAATGAAACTACGGAAATGAAATTCAAATGACGATAAGTTTCAGTTCTCTGTAACTTTGAAAAGGGCTATATCGATTGCAAAACGAACCATATTGTCAGGAAGCAGCAAAATGTTTGATCGTTGGTGTGGTTAGCCCCAACCACAATAAGCTTCAATATTCTATTAAAATCTTTGAGACTCTCAAATCAGTTGCAGACTGGACAGATTAAAAAATAGTTTTGGATTGGTTAGCATCCCAACCTTGTAGCTGGAATCCCTTTGTAGGAAACTGAACATCGCAAGTCATACAAAAAATTGTCGTCGGTACAATGAATACCTCATATCGCTTCAGAACCAGACTAAATGGTACAACTCGAATAACGAAATCCACATTAATGGCTGCTGCGAGTGAAATACCACCAACGTTGTTGGCGCAAATATAGTCAACAATTTCATCCATATCAATTGATGTGAATGTAAAGTCACATGTTGACTAGTATTGTTGAGTAACGGAGAATTGTGGAATGCTGCCGGCATAGAGTTGAATTCATTGGCAAGTGAAATAGCTATGGATCCCCGCTTGGTTTACACATTTGTAATCCTATCAGACAGTAGTTGTCAAAATATTGTTGTTAACCTATTCTACAACTTATAAATTTTAATTAATGTAAGTAGATGCTAAGCACATACAATAACTCATCGATAGAATTGAAATGCACATAAATACTATTACCAAAATTATAAAAAATTCATAAATAGCAATACAATAAATAAAAATACTGTACATAATATTTTTGTAAGTTTAAATTTAATATCACTTTGCACATAACTAGGATTATATAGTTTTTTGTGTGCTACATTTTGTGAAGCTGCCAGCTCGTATTTATACATTGAATATATACGAGGAATATTTCAATATGCTCGCATCGTTTATTAAAATTCAGATAGGTGTATACGGTACATAATACAAATCAAAATTCAATTTATGCTACAAATAAAATTATAAATTTCTACAGAAATATGCCAAATAACAACATAAAAAATGTATGTACTCGTTGGCATCGAAATGCATTGATGGATGTAAATGGAATGAAATTTTTAATTTAAAAATTTTTTTTGCTCTATTATTGGATAATATCCTAGCAGCATTGATTGATTTTGAATTAGGTTGAACTTCTATCTTCCGTAATCAACAAACCTAGAAATAATTTGAGCCTACGCTCTTATATGAGCCTTCTTTGAATAAAAGTTCTGGACCAGCAAGGAAAACATGACTTCCCGAAGAATTAAGACTTTCTCCAGGCCCAATATGGCAGTTGATGTAGCTTTGAACGTAAATAGTTTTTTATATACCGTTCAACTGCAGTCACTGCGTTTTATCTACGGTTGTCTTAATAAGATCACCAACCGTTTGAAAACCGACTTCATTCGACTTGTACGGAAGCAGTTTATAATAGAAGACCTAAAAGGCAAGCGGTTCAAAATGTATGACGCCGTAAATAAGCTTAACGTTTAATTGATAAAAATTATTGGAATACACACACGGATAAAAATGATTTCAGCAGGCAAGAAAATGGTTTTCTTATTTCTAGTAAATCAGATAACAGATTTGCTTAATTTAAACATAAGATAAATAAATTTAGCAAATAATCAAAACCTTCTATAATAAAAACCGAATTCAGCCAATACTTATGCTGTAAAAATTTTCTATTTTTTTAAGTATTTGTGGGCGTATCCAATCTCAGAATAAGGTCTTTTCATCTGGCTTAAAAGTATAATGGCACCTTTACAACATTTTCAATTATACCGTCAACTACGGAACGGCTTCAGCACCTTTCTTAGACACTCAATCCCTCCAATATATTGCTGATAAATTTAAAATACTTAACCGTAATTTTTACACAGATGACCTTGATATCTTTTTTATCTTTTATTTTTCCAATCATCTCTACCTAAGACAATTTGGTTCACGAAGAGATCGTTACTTTTCGAGAAGTCCCGAATTTTTGATCCTTTAGGACTACTTGCACCACGTTTAAAAATTCTACTTTAATCCCTCTCTGGCTAATGGGTGTTGGTTAAGATTATTAACTTCCGGGAGATATTACAAAAAGGGGTGTCTAGTTTGAATCCAGTTAGATGAATTGACTAAAGTTAAATTTTCCCGATGGATTTAAGAGCCATAATGGGTACTTTGCCTACACGTTTATTGGAATTATTCCAAGGGTCTTTAAGTTCTGTATCAACTATTTTATCTATATATTGGTTGTCTAAGTCATGCAAGCTTTGGAAAACCAACATAGCTAATACCGAATGTCTAAAATCCTGACTTGTAAATCTCGTATTAAATTACATCCAGTTCTATCGAATCTAAATCATGCTGATTGTGTGACACGTGGTACTTCCTCAAAAGATTTTATACAATATAGGTTTTGGTTTTATGGTCCCAAATTGGTTCTAACTAACCTACTCACATAACATTCATAAAATGGCTACAACGGTTCATCTAACTTCGTCTCCAGTGCAATACACTTTGGTCGATGAATTAAGTGAGAATGGATCCAATTACTGAAAATCCCAAACAAACGAAACAAATTAAAAATTCATGAAACTGACATCAAACAGCTTTTGGAGTGTCTTCTGCTGATAAAGCACAAATTAATTTTCGATCTTGTTTTTTATCGCAAATTTTGGTTACCTCTTTCAGTTGTCACCTTGCTACGATTTGTCCCACTATCGCTGAATATTTCATTGGGAGCTTATCTTCTGATTAAAAATCTCTTTAGTGATAAAGTAAATGCATCAGTGATGAGCTCTATTTAATGTGGTTCCAATTTAGTGGCCACCATACAAACAAATACAGCCATGTATCGTTTTGACACTTTAGCACCCTACCAGAGGTAAGTTTCCCATCAGTTACTTTGCAATTTTAGCTTTTTGTCAGACTATTCCGGACTGTCCAGTATTTTTGACGGATAATACGTGATTGGTTGCGAATGTAAGTGATTAATGTTCTACTCAAGATTTGATTTTTGGGTGTAATGGTTGGATATTTTGAGTCGAATTCGGTGATTGAGTTTTAAAGTCTTTCGTCAATTCTGAGTATTTCGTTTCTTTATAAGAACGATATTGTGTTATGCAATAAAATATGATGATGGAAAATGGGCTTAACAATAACTAAAGCTCAAAATATCTTGCTGCGTTTAAAAGACTTATAACGAAATGCTTTTCTTCAATCAATCAAACCACATAATCAAAGCCAGTCTTAAACTCCAACTAATGGTGAAAATGGTAGAGGGTTACAGTTGTCTACAGGTGTCTTAATGATAGTATTTTCGGCTCCGTCTATTCTCTCCGGAACATATTGGAAATCTTCGACCAGCCTGGTAAATTATTTTACTTCAATTCGTTGAATTTAATTGATGATTTTTTGGCTTCAAGGGAGTGCCAATGATTTAGTTATATAAGTGAACAAGAAACAAATTTATTAGTTTATTAGAATTCATTAGTTCTCTTGATTGCATTTTCGAAATAAATCGACCAAATGAAGTCTTTTGTAAAGTCGAACACAACTTCATCTACCATATTTTCGCGGGTCAGACCGGAAAACATTTCCGAAGTAGGACGTCAATGATTGATGGCCTTCAGGGTATTATTGCCATTATTACAGTACCAGATAAATAGGCATATTCCCTCTTGTATATCAATATTTTTTTATTTAACTTCCATAGACTGCTCTTTTTTTCACAAATTGATATTGCAAGCGTGCTTACCACCAAAACCTTGTAGCGACAGAGAACACTCGTAAGACAACCATTTAGGTATCTTTTGAACTTTACGAATTTACCAGGTCACATAAGGAGTACTTTTTTCGTATATTTATATTGATGACATTGTGGTTTCAAGCAGAAGCGGAATCTGAACATTTAAACCGCAGGTGCAGGCATGGAAAACTACTACCATCGCCTAATCATTTTTTAGGCAAACATCTTGCTCAAAGATATGGCCTAATTAGTTTGTCTGGAAAATACAGTAAAAACTACCTCTTTTCATAGATATGTGAATGTAAAGAAGGTTTTAACGCAAATAAAATGGCACTTACTCAAAACACTACAGATTCATCCTACATAAATCAAAACACTTCACATTAGTGCCATAGTGCTTCAGGGGTTGCCGTAGTTATCTTATTGGAACAATTTTATAACAAAAGCTTGCAACATTTATCCTTTTTCTCGTTCACTGTAGATATAAGATATTATGTTAATGGTGAAAGCAACGTTGCGGCAGATATTTTCCCTCGTTCGGAAGAAACTCAAATAACTTCAATATTACACAACGGTATCAATATTAATAAATTTATTTCTTTACAAAAATCCGTTGCTGTACTAAAGCATAATTTGGAACTAGTATCGGATTTTGCAACTAAGGTTTCTATTTGGTACAAAAAGTCAACCAATGGCAGAGGTCCTTAAAATACAAAAAACATGCATCATGACAATTGTAGACACTTTACAGTCTTTTATGCACAGGAGTACGTGCAACATTTAAACAGATTTCTTAAAAAGTCGTTGGCCTGACATGAACTTTGAATAAGGTACTATATGGTCAAGACATGTATATCTTTTCAAAAGTCAAAAATTAACCGACAAACTCGGTAGATTAGAGTAATAATCGATAGATTTATACGATGAACAAAGCCTTTTCCTTACTGGATATGAAAGCAACTTCGGTATTAAAAGATTTTGAAAACCAGTACATTTCGAGATTTGGTGTTCCACTCGAAATTATGATTGTTCAAGGAGATCAATTCGAAAGCAATCTATTCCAATAATTGATAAAAATGTAAGGTTCTCAGAGAATACGTACTACATGGCAAATGGCATGGAAAAACGAATACATCGTCATTTAAAAGCCTCGCATTATGCTGGATCAAATTCCCTTCATTGAAGTGATGCACTCCAGTTTAGTATGCTTCACCCATCGAGAAATTATGAAAGTTGAATCCTTCCAAGACAATTTTTATATAATAAAAGGCTTCCCGGACTGGGACCTTGTTTTCGTCCGGGTGAACAATATAAAACTGGATTAACACCAGCATTTGAGGAGCCATTCAAAACTCAGCAAAGATTCCGAAAATTGTTTTAAGTCGATTACATAGGTAAAAAGTTATCAAGGGCCATTGACAGACTAAAACTGGCGTACGTGACAAACCCAAGTCCCGGTGGGACTCTATCTGCCTTGTGAATGATATAAAAAACTATTAAAATGTTTGCTTGCCCGTGGCACCCACGCAACTCTAGGTATGGTAAAAAAGTAACCCATAAATGTTTGGTTTGATGGGAAGGGTCATCTTGCTGCCAAGCAAAATAATATAGCCGATAAATAAGTGCGAATTTATAGTTTTGCAATCGCATAAGTATGCAAAGGATAGTTATGTCTGATAAATGGAAAATGGCCGAGTTATGCCTTTTGCTTGAAAATGAAACCAACAGTGCCAACAGTGCTATGAATTTGATAAAAATTCCTAATATCGTTCATTAAGCAAAACGACAATGAGTACACTAGCTCGGTCACGTTCTTTGAGCCCATCCTAAAAGAATGGTGCAGCGGGCTCTGAGAGAAGAACTGCCATTTGGTAGGCGTTGATATAGCTGTCGTTCAAAAAGCGACTTGTTTTCTTCGGGTTTCCGTTTTCAGAGTTTTAATTAAATCTAAAGTTGGAATCTCCTTAAAGCAATTTATTTTAAGGATGATGTCCTTAATATTAAACATTTTGTTTTAACAAACTTATACACATAATTACCCAAAATAATTTCAAAGTCGTAACCAGAAGCATGGTAAAAATGTTGATGAAGTTTAATCGATATAGGAATTCAGTTCGATATCATGCCGCGCGCGTATCAAAATAAACAAACAAAATATTTAATTAATTAAATATAATTATCATTACGGATTAATTAATCAAATTTTAATTTATTTTTTTGTTTCGTTTTGTTATGAACTCGGGTAAACAGTCAAAGAGCGCCGCAAAAGTTACAATATACGTATATAAAAATTAAATTTCAATAATTAATCCTGAGTGAGAGTCGGTTTACATCATATATGTAATAAAGAATTTTTTTTAATACCCCCCTCTCCCCAACCTATTAATAAACACTAATGTGCACATAAATATGATAATGATATAATGTGTATAACCTGGATAATATATTTAATTTGATTAAAATATAATTACATACCTGTACAATATGATGGTTCATCACTCTTATCACCACAATCGTCTTTGCCATCACAATATTTATCTAATGGTAAACATATTATGCCACCACGACATGAAAATTCTGATATTTTACAACAATAACTAATGTGTAGAACTAACATTAAAACGATAATGATAGTTTTGGCTATAAATTTTAACATCTGCAAATAAAATAAAAGAAAATGGGAAAAATTTTAAAAAAATGTTTAAAATATTTAAAATATTTAATAAAAAATTTAAATTTGCAAATTATTGACTAATTTTTGTTGTAAAGTGTTTTCCATGTTCAAAAAATTCCCAAAAAATTGTCGTGTTCTACGCCGAGAAGCCATCGTCGCCGATAGCAACCTCTGCGCCTGCCAAATGGCAGCTCTCATCTCAGATATTACTGCACCCTCCATTTTGGATCGGTTCGCAGAACGTTGTCGAGCCCGGGACTTGTTGCCCCTTTATTTTATGAAGGAGATCAGGAATTTCTATTCAATTTTTGATCTCGTGGTTGAATGCGACAGTTTTTCTATAGTTGAATTGCGAACCAGAATTGTTTTTTCCCCAAATTTCTGGAAGTGGTATTATAGTGAACATATTTATTTCCCTAATAAATCTAGAAGTATGGATGGAAACAAAAAACGAAAACTGTCGGGTAGTGAAAAGAGAAAAAGAAAAAAAGAAAAAGAAAAACTTTTTGCTAAAGACGATAATAGTCTATTGAAATATTTAACAAAACCACCAGAGAGCATTGACAACAGACAATGTGTCACCGAAAAATTATAACTCATCGCTTGCGTGCAGTGATGAAATAGACAATGTTGCATCCATGATACAACTTTGTCTTTACGAAATAAACTCAATACTGAACGTGCAATAATAATTTAAAATGGGGCTTGAATATTATTGTATTTTTATTCTTTCTGGCACAACGAAACAAAAAAAAAAAATAATAATAATAATAATATCATAATCACGAATATAGCCGAAGAAAAGTGAGCAAAACAAAATCGACAAAATCAAATTGAATCATGTAGTCTTTTGTTTTTTTATTATTTTAGCGAAGTTGGACGGGCGAGAGTACTCGGTGAATAAAATTTAGCATTCCGAGGCAATGGTATAGAAAAAATATGGTATTGGAAAATTGTTCAATTCCGTGGGAAATTCGATGTTTAGGAAAAACAATCCAGAATGAATTAATTCAAATAATATTCAAAGAGATAAACAAAAAATTTATTTAAAAGCAATTTGACGCCAATTATTATTCGATTATGCTAGATTGCATAGGTTTTGTGGACATGGGGAAACTGCTTCATTCCGAAGTTGTAATCAAAGAACACTTTCTGGGATTTGTACCCATTCCTTCCTTGACAGGTGAATTTATGACCAAAATCTTAATTAAGGAACTATAAAGTAATTCATTATATTTGCAATTGTTAAAAGGCTAAGGATATGATAATGACAGGAATATGAAAGGAAAATAAAACGAGGTGTAAAAATGGATTTTGAGTATGCATCCTTAAGCTTTTTTCATCTCTTGTAACGCTAATTCCTTAAATTTAGTAGTAAATGATAGGGCAAAATATAATGTTGAAGCCTTATGGTTGAAGCCTGGGAAGCATGGGAAGTCCTTAAAAATCATGTTTAAGATTTAAATGTAAAGCCGTATTAAAACTCCAAAAACCACTATGCTTTGAGTTGAGTAACATATACGACGGATTGATGAAAATTTACGAAGATCCATCATCATAGCTGTGGGCGAAAGACATACAAAGCATGGTTGCCAGTGACAAAACGTGCTTTTATATTCCCTTCCATACAATTATAATCAGTGACAAGGGATCCGAAGTATCGAATATTGGTCCCTCCTTTAAATGTGTGGTCATTACTTCTAAAATTAATTACGTCTTACTCTCTTAAACGAAAGATAATATATTTTGTTTTAGACTCATTGGATCAAGTGGATCCAGCAATTCTCTGACACTATTATTATTAAATCCAGTGACACAGATATAATGTGCCAAAACCTGAATGGATTGGCGGTACTAAATGTTGTACTGTGAAAGATGAATTCTAACATGTGATTAAAGAGTTTCAGGGACAGAGAATCTTCTTGCCGTATACCAGAACTAATTGCAAAAATGTCCGATTGCTTGTTCTCAACATTGATACAAACTTGTTTCTGCATTATAGTCATTTGAAATAGACGCACATATTTGTCAGGTATTCCCAGGCATCGCAAAGAAAATTGTAAGCTATCCCGATGGATCCAGTCATATCTTCAACAGTTCAGTGACTGACCGATATGGACGATATCCTCGTTGGTGGTCACCTACAATTTCCTCCGTCAGTGGAATGGTTCTCTCCAATATTATGTAAGACACTAATTTGTATGCTGTGCAAAAGAAAGCCATACCGCGGTAGTTTTTGCCTTTCTGCACTTTTCCATACTAATCAAATGAGGTTAAAAAGATAGTTGCTTAAAATATAGGGGAAATGCTTTTATTTTAGTCACTGCCTAGCCATTGCCATTCTTCGTAGGATGCGTTCTCAATGTTCATTTCCGCTGTCTGTGCTTGACAACTTTTAAATACAGCATTTGACATTGGTTAACTTTAAGTAAATACGAGAAATGCTCCTTTCAAACACAGCGTCACGTTTCCATCCTAGACTCTAGATTTGTGATAATTGCTGTGTTGTTGAAGACTTTAGCCCTACATTTTGTTTATTCTGGCTTTATTCTGTTGCTCAACAGCAACAAAACTCTCTTGATCAAACCAATTAGAGTCACAATTAGCTTACAGCACTAACACTGTATTCTAAAAGCTGTGTCGTTTATCGGAATTTGCGAAACAAGAAATTAAAAGTTAAGTACAAAAAATGTTACAGAAAAAAGTAATTGTGCCAAGTATATCTCCTTGAAATTTTCCTTTAGCTCTAAAAAATGGCTCTAGGAAGTTTCGAAAGGTCGCAGATTTCCAAAAATTACATCAATTTACTTTCAGTGATGTGTTTCCATTTCCGAATAAAACCGATGTTCTGGAAAAGTTAGGAAGTATAGCTAATATTTTACAATGCATGATTTTACTATCGATTAGTTTGCATTAGGTAAACATGACTTAAGTTTCAACTGAGAAGGTCTGATAAACGAAGATGAGAAAGCGCAATATCAGTATAATTATTCTGGAAACCCACCTCCATTCTGATGATGTGAACCTTCTATAAGATTATTGAAAACTACGGTTATTGGTGCTGCCCAGGAAACTCTAGGTATGGTGAAAATTGAACCCAAAAATAATTGGTTTGATGATGAGTGCTGTAGCAATAGAAAATAGCCTTCAAGGAAGCGCGAATGCGTTTTACAATCCCACGAAAGAACAATATGGTCCTTGCTAGGAGTACCTCATAGCGAATTTATTGACGGAAAAGGCGTGAATGGTGATAGACTGAATTGTTATGGTTTTAATAGGCGCTACCTTTGATTTCACTACTATCAATATCACTTTCACAGCATCATTTGGAAACACGGTTCTTGCATACAGAACTACGGTATATGCATCCTTTGATGCTTCGGAAAAGTCATGAATTCCAATTGTGTTTAATTTTTATAACCATCGATTTATTTTCCTTTCTTCAATTAGTGGTAGTTCACGTCGAAATGTTAGCCAAATATTCAGGATGCCTTCAGGGAGGTAAACATTTTATTCCATTTTTCCAAAAATAATTGTTGTAATAGAATCTCTATGGAAACAGTTATGGGTGCCAATCATTCCATAGGATCGAAGAGCGATATGTTTCGGAAAATAACCGCCTTTTGGTTGTATCACATTCCTCTAACAAATTCATTTTACATTTGAGTGCCCTAGTTCACACATTCCGACCAAATTTGGTATTTTATGCTATCACAATTTTTGTATGATTGACGATCCCTCCGCATATTCTAGGTTATTGAAAAAATGGTCACATCCAAATATTAAATATCAATAGCTCCTCTTTTATTATAATTGGGGTCAGCCTTAGCTAAGGATCCGTCAATGTTAGTGGACTTTGGATGGAAAATTTAAGGTAATAGGCGGTCCGATTAATACTGCAACCTCTAATTTATATATTACTTATTTAATCGTGATCTTAATTAAATCGTTGAGACCCCCCTATAATTACCAGCCTTCATTCAATTTTTGAATTTTAACGTGAAACTTTCAATGCTTTAAAGCATGATTCGATGATTAAGGATCTTGTTGATGCAGAATCAAGTATACCTTGAATATTTCGCCACGTATTAGTGTTCTTACTTGAAAAACTACAGTCGGTAGTGTAGCATTTGCCGATTGTGCGGCGACACCTAGACAATTGAAACATTTATCTTTGGTTTTAAATAATTCTCTTCGTTCTGCGATTGACTTTCAGAAAATGTTGGACATTTATACAATTTATGAGATAGGCAATCGCAAAGTACAAGGGAATTGCTGCTGCTGTAATATATAAAGTTAGCGCCGTTTTCTGCTTCTATTGTCTAAATATTGATTCATTTTTTGCAATTGCCTCAACAAGTGTGAGTCCTTTCTTCGAATAAGGCAGTCTAAAAACGATGGAAAAACGATTTTTCACGTGACTCTGCAGTATCACCTAACGAATTCCATCTTCGGATGACTTTGTCGGAACTATCGAGTACTGAAGCGATTGTTGAAGAGTTGATTCTGACTATTTTTAATTACCCAAACAACAACTTGCTATATATGATTCAATAATTGACTTCTTTGCATCATACAAATCATCTACTCCCAGATGTTGTCGAATAAGGTTATATTACGTTTAGGTATAGTATTCTTGAGCCGGGAAAAGCGTTGTATTGTATATCGAGTTGGAAGTATCTTTTTCATCAAATGCTTTTGATATAAAAGTTACATCGAAAAATAATAATAGTTAACTTTTTAACATTCAGCTGACGATAAAAGTCGTATCATAATTTCACGCTGGACAATTAAAATGGAAAACTCTTTTTATTAAAAATTTCATCGAACGTAGTAATAAATTATGTTACAAAAATTATTTAATAAAAAGATGATATGGCTTTTAAACCACATCTGGTTTTGGTATTTTCATTTTTTTTTAACCCAATGGTTTTCATCTGGAAATAATTTTTTTTTTAACTTTTCTGTAAAATATATGTTCTGAAAAAGTTTTCCTATTTCATAGATGATAAAAAGGTACCTGATAAGATTAATAATAAAATGATGTTGGGAATCTTCGAGTATTTATGTATTATGGCTGCAACTATAGTTTATTGGCATATATAGGAAGGATCATTTATCAAATTTTTTATCTGCTACCAAATTTTTGTGTAACATGTTGTTTAAGGTAGGATTACGAATAGTCCATCGATAGAGATTAGCTAAACGATGATTTTTTATCATCGTCATAATAACGTTAACAGACTTTTTTGTCTGTTTAACTTTAACGTTTAGGAGCGTAAATCATATTTTAGCATTTAACTCTTTTCGAGGATCTTGTTCTTATTTCCACAAATGATTTGCCAAGTTTTTTCGCGTCTGGTAGATCTTAACAAAGTTATTGTTTCCATTTCCTTACAAAACCAAAGGATTGAATAGAAATGTTAGTTATGACGGACTGAACCCGGTTCATAAGCGATCACTTGTACGTTTTTTTTTGTGGAGGAAGGAAAAAACAAATATGTCAGTAATGACATATTTGGTCCGGTTGCTCGGTACTCAATTTTCAAACTACCTTTAAAACAAGTCAATCATATTAATAATCAGCTGCTCTGTATTCTGAAATCTCTTATCAGTATCTCAAGTTTGTAATCTTTCTTCTGTAATATGTTTTCCTGAAAAGCATCTGTTTTAACAAAAACCTGTTGTATTAGAAGCTAATTTAATTAAGACCCATAATAGATTTTTGAGCCGTCTTAGTATCCTCAACCTGCATTTATCACAACCGTTTATAGGTGGAAATAAGACTAGCGTCGGCAAACATGCTTTCAACATTAAACTAACACCAAGATTTTTTGAAGTCTTCTGTAATCATGGCGATGCCCTAATATTAGGCAAGGTCACCTAAACGCCTTATCGAGACCTCTAAAAGTCGGTTTCAATACAATCGGCAACCTAAGAAATATACATAGTGGATTATGGTTCCGCTCTAATTCTGTTAAAACAAAAATCTGTTTGTTTTAAATTCTGCATTATCATCGACTAAATCGAATAATTCGTTTTCTAATTCGTTTTGGTTGTTATTTCATTTGGTTGTCCTCAGGATCTCCAGCTTCCAACCAACCGTCGAAGTACCTATCGACGTAGTACATTAGCAAACTGTGTTATCTTGACCACTACAATGTCACCAATCTTGTAACGGAGTGCAGATGGTCGTTTCTTTTTAAAGACTCGTCAATCCTTTTTTGTCATTTTTTGTCCCGTATTTTCGTCCCAAACATTATATCAAAAGGAGAACTGTTTTGCTTTAATAATTTTTTATACATCACTGAACAGAATTGACGTCAGCTTGCACCAGTTTTCAGAATTACCTAGTGATAGTTTTGGAGCCTTTTTTTTAGGACTTACCAACAAAGGAAAATTTCAACGAGATTGACTTGGCACAATCATTTTTTTCTGTAACATTTTTTGTACTTGACTTTTAATTTCTTATTTCGAAAATTAAGGTAAACGATACAGCTTTTGGAATATAGGATTAGTTTTGGAAACTAATTGCGACTCTAAATGGTTTGATCAAGAGAATTTTGTTGATGTTGAGCAACAGAATAACGCCAGAATTAACAAAATGTAAGGCTAAAGTCTTCAACAACACAGCAATGATCACAGATCTAGGGTTTAGGATGGAAACCTCCGTCACGCTACTTAAGGTAAACGACTTCGGGACGTTTTACGTGAGTGTTTCCATATTTCCAAGTGAATGTTTTTATGAGGAACGAATGTGTTAGCCACAATGATGTGATCGTAAAGTACATCATTTTTTTCTCATTATCGGTCGCTAAATCATGCTGAGAATACGAACCTTTGTCGTTATATAAATCTGATATAAGTAAGTCTGATTTGTACCAACTCTAGCATTAACGTCACCAATCACTATTCTGACATCGCGCTTAAATTTGGATCCCATATCAAATCATCCAAAACATTCCTTTTCACCTTGGGCCCAAATGAAAACCAACACCAATATTGTCGACATTATCTCCACTGTAAAAGCATGGTATAGCCTTGGGTCGCATGATGTCCTTTTTTTGGCCATCGAATTTCTTGAAGAACAACGATTTTCAACCGTTACTCTTTAATTACTGCTAAAGTGCCATCAAACGTGTCTGGTTTTCTTAGCAACTACACTTTCCACGTACCGATACAAAATTGCGTGTCCGTTAAAATATGCGCAGGGGTCGGTTTGAATTTTGACGATAACCATATTTCCGTTTGTTGATATTTTCAGCCCAGCTTTCCAAGTATTGTTTAGTCACTCCTTCAACAGGCCAAACATGATGTGGTCGAATTCTATTGATAGCATGGTCGTTAAGAAGTTGTTGACGAAGTATGGGAGTGTTCTTAAACCAAATGTACCAAGAGCCTTACGAATCAGAATTAGCAAGCTAAGCAACAAATTCAATTATCCAAACACTGCAAATCAATATCAATCAAAGTACTTCGAAATCAGGTGTTTGTATTGCCAAAATCAGGTGTTTGTATTTTAAAATCACATTCCCATCCTACATATAGAATTCCATCATAATCGGTTAAGAACTCACCGATTTCCTTCCTAACTGGCCATATTCCGGAACTTTCCCAAAAAATCATTTTAAAATCACATTCCCATCCTACATATAGAATTCCATCATAATCGGTTAAGAACTCACCGATTTCCTTCCTAACTGGCCATATTCCAGAACTTTCCCAAAAAAATAATTTCAAAATTACATTTTCATCCTACGTATCGAATTTCATCATAATTGGTTAAGAACTCACCGAGTTCCTTCCTAATTGGCCATATTCCAGAACTTTCCTAAAAAATCATTTTAAGTTTAACTCACATGTCGAAATATCCTGTTTTGAAATATCCTGTTTCGTCAAATCCAGTTGTAAAATATCCAGTTTCGACCGGTACCCATTAAAAGATGTATAAAGTACTGCACAGTGTGTACTAGTCATTGCTTCCACAAAAGTGAACAGAAAATGGGAGACAAAATGGGAGGACAACGAGTACGTATCTGTTTTCGTATGTTTAGCCGCAAGCGCAGCACATTTGGAAGTAATGAGCAGTCTTGATCATCCATAATTTTTAGCAGCTCTTAGGGGTTTTATTTCAAGACGCAAAAATCCACAACAAATTTGGTGCGACAGTACGAAAATTTTATTGGGGCCATCAGAGAGTTAAAAACCATGAAGCAGCAGATAGTAAACCAATCAAGCAAACTTATAATAAATTAATTTTCAATTTCAATTCGCCATATGCTCCTCACTTTGATGTATTACGGGAGTCATCATTCAAATCATTCCAATATCGTCTTAAGACTTTCACAAATATTAATCTGTCATTTAAGGAAATTACCACCATAATAAATCAAATTGAGGCTCTCTTAAACTCTACACCACACTGTAGAATTTATATCCACGCCAGTGGCTACTTGGTACAACAGTAATAACAGCAACCGATTCTGGCAGTGATGGTATTACACGAGTTATCACACTTATAAAACGTTAAAGATCAAAATCAAACAATAAAAGATAAAATCTTACTTCTTGAATGACGCGAAATCTTTCTTAGAAATTAACACATAGTTAATTTGATTTTGGGATGACTTACGAAGGGATAAATTAAATTATACTTATCTAGATCATTTTACGAAATAATTCCCGGATTTCAACACCAAAAATGTTATTATGCTTTTAGGTACATGCTAATGAAAATACTGTAGGTAATTTACACTTAAACGATGAACCTTTAAATGTTTTATAAATTACAAAGAAATTAGATGCATTCTTAAATTGGTTTAATTAAGACTTCCCACGAACTGAGGTCTTCCCAAAGTTATTTTAACTTATATCATATTACGAGATATGACGACCTTTATTTGGAAGGATGGTTTATACCAAACAATTAAGAAAAAAAAATCAAAATTTGCCGCATACCATTGTTGGTTATGTATATAAACGTTATTAAAATTATGTCTATGCTAAAAATCATAAACTCATATATCATAATCTTAGCATATAAATTAGAAAATGTTTTTTTGTTGTTATCGTTGGTATCCCTAAATCATATCGTTATGTTTTTTCTATACATTTTAATCTTTCGCATGTACGACATTTTGGTACGAGATGGAAATTAACGACATTCAAAAGCAAATATGTTTATATCGACATCTTTTAATTAAAAATGATAAAAAAAAACGATTTTCCAGAAAATGATGAAAATATATTTTCTAGCACAAATATACAACACAATTTATGAATATTAAATTATGAAATTAAAATATAAGAAAATTCGATCGATTTTTGTCTTCGTCGAGAGGAGTACAATGATAATCGGAAAAACTTGTTTTTCATTTTTTTTTTTTAATAAATTAATTTTCGTGATGAAAATAGAGAGTAAGTTTTTTTGTACAATTTTCCAATAGTTTTTCTTTTTTTTTCTATTATTTTGTCTCTAGACGTTTTGGAGACTTTTTGCATTTTTATTTTACAGTTAGTACAAAAAACTATATTTATGTACTTATGTATGTACAAAATATAAATTTTCGTAACTGGTACCACCAGCAGCAAATAAAATATGATGTATGCTATTGACCTGATAAATGTATTATTATATTGCGAGACTTTTTTGTGAAACTTTCAAATGTTCTTAAAGAAATGTTGATAAGCATTTAATCAAAATTTATGTCGTCTACAGACGCTAGTTTTGTTATACACAACTATTACTGCAAGTGGAATTTAATTTTAAAAGTTGTGGAACCTATTGTAAAAATGGTCTAAAACAAATTCAACACATATTTTTTATAAAATTCGGTAAATTTATTTTTAATAGGACTTTTTAAATTTGCGTCTAGTACTTAGTTCCCAATTGGCAAGTTTTATTTGGTAGTGGCAATTATAAAAAAATGTATTGCATTAGAAGATTCTTGAAAGAGTATCGGACATATTACAGAACTGCATATGAATCATAGTAGCCGTGTTATTCACGAAATAACTTCATCTCAAGCCTTACATATTCCTATGTCAAGGTATCCTGCCTAATCGCTAAATATTGAGGCATATGGGCTCTAAAACTCTATAATAACAAATTAATGGCAAATAAACAGCACTCTTGCTACGAAAGCTAAACATACCTGTTAAATATGCCATGACCCTGGCCATGCTTTCAAAGACTGTAATAAACTTTTTCAACATATCTTTTGTATAATATTTTAAAGCCTAATTTTGTAAACTGCACTAAAAAGTCGGAAAACTTTTATTTTTAGTTATTGTCGGGTATGAAATTAAAGAATGCTTGCTGGCCAATCCCATTAGACCCCGACAGTAGGGAAAAAATACCTTCGCAGAAACAGAATGTCCCTTAAACCGCTTCACTGTAGTGCCGTTTGGAGTCTACAATGCACCCCAAACCTCGAGCACAGGGTAATTTCTCACCACCTCCATGACCGTGTTTTCGTCTATCTTGATGATTTGGTCATGTCATACATGAAACTATGCGTCAACCACTAATCACATTTGAGTTCGAGACTGTATTTCTACTTGCGATACTTGTAAGAGTACCTGGGCTATAAACTACATTAACATTGCTGCCTTTGATGTATGTCCATTTCAAAAAATCTGCATATAGATTTCCTGGGACTGTATCACCGTTTTCATGCTGTAAAACTTACTTAGTAGTCAAAGCAGACCACTCTGCTAAATTTGTTATTACTTAATCATTTGTCAGGGTACAGCTCAGGAAGTCGTTAAATTTTTGGAGAAAAACGAAGTTTTTATTTTTTGGATATCGGAAACTGTATTAACAGATTATAAATAATTTAAATAAAAAATTCTCGGCCAGCTATTTGAAATATATGAGGTACAGCTCATATTCATGGAAAAACATTTTCATCAAGCCAATGCCTGTGAGCGTGTTAACCAGATTCTATTGGTATCTCTAAACGCTTATATCAATGATGATCAACGACCATGGGATTTTTATCTAGACGAGGTTACCCACGCATTGCGAAATTCTATTCACGGTTTTATCCATTGCCAAACTTATTTTCTTGTGTTTAGACATCAGTCGAACGGTTCAGCATATATGTGAGCAAATATTAAAACTGACCAAACAATCGGCACAGTGATTAAAACTGATGTGTTTAAATCAATAGGGACCGGGTTGGAAAGTCTAAGAGGAAAGTCCAAAAGGGAATGTTTGGAAAAAAAATTCTCAATGCTGAAAGGGTGATGGCAATGAACACATCTATGATCCCCAGAGTTCCAAACCACCACACATGCCTCTACAGGCTTGCTAAAGCAATGCAATGTGCAGATGCATATTTAAAACGAACCTGCAAAAATCAGTTAACAAAGAAACAGTTAAGAGAGCTTTGTCCCCAATAAAAGATTGCATGGATTAAATTCATAACA
This sequence comes from Tipula confusa, assembly GCA_963556175.1. Classification (NCBI taxonomy): domain Eukaryota; kingdom Metazoa; phylum Arthropoda; class Insecta; order Diptera; family Tipulidae; genus Tipula; species Tipula confusa. Next base: position 63,832,185 of record OY744477.1, on the reverse strand, counting down.
TAACAAAAAAAAAAAAGAATTTTGTTTTCAACATTTGAGTTGCTTTACTTTTTGTTTACAAACAATGGTCCACAAAAACTTTCGCAAAGCAAGTGTTATATTGGAACAAGACTCAAATAACAACCAAGATTAACCATAGATTAAGATATAATACAATAAATATAAAAAGAAGAAACCATTTTTCTTGGTTACTTTATAATGAAGGTTTGTAAAATATGCATTCGACAATGAAAGAATAAAAAATAAAACCAAGTAGCCTTTCAATACAGTGAAATCTTTCGTTGTAGTTGAAAAATATATGTTTGTATTTTGTACAGTAAACCAACAAATTCTTCAAAATTTTTTTATTCAAACTGGTGATACCCGTCAGCGTATTAGAGGTTCTCGTCACTTAATTTAATTTTTTTTTCTAATTGGAACATCTTTTTATATCCTAATCTATGGTTTAATCTAATTGGTGGAAATACAAATTATTTGTTCCGAATGGTGTCGTTTCAATTTTGGAAACCTAAAAGTGAAAGCCCTTGAAAATTACTTGATTTTTTATCAAATTTACGAACTTTACGGATTTTGCTAAAATGCTTTAGCAACATCTGTTACTGGAATTGAGATTTTAAAAATTATAGAATTATTTGTCGAAATACAACTTTATAATTTTGTATTAAATATTTTCCAATAGGTTCTTTAATATATTAGGATATCTCTTCAAGTAATATCTGGTTTAAAGATACGTAGACAAAATGTATTTGGAGGACTTAACTTAAATTCAATTATTCCATTTAAATTGGGTTCCACATTGTATTTCAGAATATTACTTAACATATTTAACAACACAACCATTTTTATGTTAAAATATATAATATAAAGTTTTGCATATTAAAAGTGGAATAACTAAAACGATAAGTTAAATTTAAACAGGTTCCACATTGAGTATAACTTTTTTCAAAAATCTTTCATATTTTGATAATTTGGCTTAATAAAATAAGTGCGACAGTTCATGCTTTTTTGAAAATATTATTGTAAATTTTCAATTTTGTAACAATTAACATTTAATATTAAAATATTAATTTAAAAAAGTTAATTTTATTAGTAAAGTTCATATCTCACAAATTATAAGGCTATTTTTCTAAATAGGGTCAAAAAACTTCGTTTGAATTTCCAACAAATGTGTTTTGCATAAATGTTAAAAGCGAAAAAGGAAACCATATGATACCAAAACACAATTAAAATAATGTCCTGAAAAGTTTATGGATACAAGTTGTGAGAATATAAAATTTACTAATAACTTTACCATTTAGTAATACTTATTTTCGTAATATTCTAGTCTTGACCTTTCATCTTACATATTTTCAAAATGTTAGAATGTCATTTAAAAAATGCTTTTTCTGCAATGTCAATTGTTAAATAGTATAATTTACTCTATTGATCAGAGATGAATCATTTGCAAAAACCACTGCATTTCTTTGAAAGAATAAACCTACTTTTCTATATTTGTAGCTATTAAATATAAAAGCCAGTCTTTCAAAACTTATTTAAATCTACTTTCGTAAGACGTATAGGAAAAAATATCTCAACAATAAGTCCCACACATTCAGTTTGTCAAATATTTTATTGTAATTATTGTTTGTCTTTCCATGAAATAAGTTTTATCACAATAAAAGCTGAATAAGTTGTGTTTGCTAAAAAAAGCTATTTAAACTAGGTCAGTTACGAAATAAGGTAAGAGAATTCAACTGAAATTCAACAAAAATATATTATCAACATAATTCTTCTATTAAAAGTGCAATTAAAGTTTCATATTTATATTACTTCAGAAGCTTAATTATAGAAGTAAATAACTTCCACATAACTGTATTTGAGCTGAGTAAAAAATTTGATTCGTATTTCAAACAGATTCCACATTTTAAATAGCATCATTGCAAAAGGTTTATATATCCTTAAAAAATTAATTTAATTTACTTTGAAATAACAGCGTAGCCTTATTATACACAAAAAGGTTTTAATATGTTTCGCATTAGAAACAGGTTCCACACTAAAGATTAACTTGGTTTAATCATATTTCATTAAACTCAAAACTTTCACTTTCTGACGATCTCGACAACTTTTAAGTTTTAAAAAAATATACCCATTTATTGATTGATCAGGTTCCACAACGAATTTAAAGAGCGCGTTATTTTTTTTTTATAATTATTTATATCAATCAAAGTGTTGCTTACTTAAAATTAATTACCATTTTGGTAGATTTGGTTAATGAATGAATTTCCGAAACTTCAGGTATTTCAACGGCTATATCTAGGTGCTTATCATCTACATCTATTACGTCATCGTTTATTGAAGAGGTTTATGATACTTGCCGATCAAGAAATTAATTAGAATTGATTAGAAATTAAACACTCCACTGATTCATAAAATAAACCTAAGAAACATGTACGGTTACATATAAGAGCCTTCGAGCCCCGTTAAAGTGATATTTTTTTATCACTTTAACAGAGCAACATCATAAACTCGCTCGATGGATTAAATCATATCGTTGCAAAAATTTAGCAACACCTGAGGTGCATAATCAACTGATGCAAACCAAAGTGTTAACCTTTAAACAAAACATTGAACCTTTAAAGATAACACGTGGGCTCCTCTGGATTTAACTTTCGAAGAAGTTACTCTGAATGTCATAATGAAAACTGTAGACGTTTTGTTTGCTACCAAAAGCTATTTAAACTAAGTAATTTACGAAATAAGCTAGGAAGACTCCACCCAGTTTCAATATTAAACCATTATCAACGAAATGGTTTTCCTTAAAAATCCAACATAATCCTTTTTACATATGTCTATTTAATTGGTTTGACCTAATTGATACAGGTTTCGTTTTGTATTCGAACTACATTTTTTACAAAAGTTTGACGTTCAAAAGATTTCCAAACCTATGGTTTATTCAATAAAATCGAGTGTTGTCGGGTTAAATTAGGTTCCACACACAACTTGGACATTTAAACAATATGAAATTCCTGCAAATTAATGTTTTTAAAAGCTTATACTTGCTAAAACTATTTACACGTTTTTAACTATACTTAAGAAGGACATCAAAGTTAAAACAAAATTTAAATTGTACTTTGTCAGATTTAAGATAGGTTCCACTTTATACTAAAGCACCCTTTTTACATTTTTTTACCGCAATATTTTTCTGTTTTGTAAAAAAACATTTGGACGGGAAAAGTAGCTTTCAGAATTTTGAGTATGGAATATTAAATGTTTGTTATAAAAACCAATTCTTATATGTAGAATTCAACTAACTTATTCATATAAGCATACTAGCGAGGTGACATATTTGCTATCTTTATCTTACAGAAACATCTAAAATGTAAAACAAAAATGCGTTTTCATTTACTTATTTAAGATGGCGGCATATAAGTAAATAAATATCAAATAAGTAACCATTTAGAAAATACCCTAAATATATTTCGCAATTAAAACAGGTTCCACACGAAAATCTAATTTTTTTTGGCCATGTTTGATTACAAAAAAGTCACATTCTGATGATCATAGAAATTTTACGCTTTAAAGTAATGAAACCTACTTTTTTGATAAAAACAGGTTCCACAGCGTATTTAAGGAGCTTTATATTATTTTTTATTAAATAAAAAGACTTATAACCTATTTCTTTACTTACAGAAATTATATTAGAATCGAAAATGTAAGTTTTTTTGCAAATAAGTCCCATTTATTTTAAACAAGTTCCACATTGTAAATCATTTTGAGATATTTGTCTAATGAAATGTTGATGGTCATACAGAGACACCTCTCTAAGAAATCAAATACTAACATGTATGGCATATCTAGTTTAGTCTGCCTTGCATTCCTAGTGAAAAGTTATAACTATTTCTAAAGTAACTCATGCTATGAGTTTAATTGGCGTAACACCAAACTCATGCTATGAGTAACTCATGCTAGTAGTTCTCAAAACGTTAATAAGATTGATATTATAACTGGTCATCTAAACAAAGTTCAAATGCGGAGAGCCAGATATGCAAAATATACACCTACTCAAATAGCCCAGTCTACTCAAAAGCCTATTTATATAATATGACATTCAAGTGACTTTACGATGGTAAACGACCTTCTAAAGGTCCTTCGTTCCGGAAGAAAGTACAGAAGGGAAATCGAATCCAGGAGGTAAACTCCGTACAAGTACCCAATTCCATTTATTATTCTTTTTTTGGATTATATATAGCTAACGATGTTATGTCTACATTGAGGACATACTAGTTGTTTGGAAAGACCAAACAGGAAGTAGTTCCATTTGACGAGTTTTAAAGAACGCAACAATGCACTTTGGTGGAGCTGCCGTCACAACTTTTAATAAACTAAAAAAACACTCTGATATCCAAGAAAAGGGTGCTAGCTTATCCTTTAATATTAAACCCAGGTTTGAGTTAAGTATATGAGTGCATTTGTCGTTGGAATCGAAGCGTTTCTAATGCAGAGTAATAACCACGTAACATCCATCTCAGAAACGTTACGCAAAACCAGAGAAAATTATGCCATTTACCAAAAGGAAATGCAGCATGTAAAATCTAACACAGTTATATAACTTGTGGTTGAGTCAGAAGAACTAATTTTAACTTATGCAGCTAGAGCTACTCGGAAGTTCAAACACATTATATACTATATTCGGAAACACAAAACATTTTTTTCGGAAAATTATTGCTCAATTAATAGCATTATTTCACAAAAACAACTGTTTGGTTAGAAATTTCAACTCAGCATTAGAAAATGTAAGAATTGATTACTTGATAGTCATTATCAGGACACATCAAACTCCGTTGAAGGAGCATAAAAGACGATATTTTTATCAGCGGACGATATCAAACCAAGATCGTGTGATGCACTTCTATGTCAATTTCTTTTTATGCGAGGAGAAGATGGATATCATTTCAAATTGAATGAATTTCATCCCATTACAGTACTAAAGCTTCGTATACTAAAATGTACATCCATGACTATGCTCAGCATGCGCTGGCATATGTTCGCAAATACGAACGGTCAGAATTTTTCACCTCGTTCACATGCAGTCCATCTTAGACTGAAATCAAAGATGCAAATCTCCCATCGGCATAATCTTACAGCGAGAGTATTAAACAAAAAAAATTTCTTACTTATGAATTTCAATGCACCCTTCAATGAAGTCGAACAATTTCGAATGGAACAAGAAATATTGCAGAAAATAGAGGAGTCAGGCGTTCTTCGATATTTAATATATTTTCTACTGAGACGAGATTATTAAACTGTTCATCCAAATTATGGGGAATACTAGTATTTGTGAATCCTGCTTCATTTTAGCGAAAGAAAGTTATCAGCAGGCAGTAGGCCAAGATTTTTTGATTGGCATGGCTTACTATTTCGGTAGTTTTGAACATCATTTCTTTAAAAGAAAAGGCACACACAGTCTTAGTTACGTAGTTTTAAAGGATGTAGTCAGGATACAATAATTTGGAGCATAAGAAATAACCGAATTGGCATGAAGCTAAAATGACGAGCGGGAGAAAGATCTTCTTGGCTATTAGGTAAACATGACATTATATAGCTTTCATATGATAGGTAACAACCTATTTAGGTATTTAGGTGATTCAGAATATGCACATGAGCCAATGATGATACCATAAATTAAAAATAGAATTCACTTTGCACAAGTACTTTTAACTTTTTACTAGAATTTAACAAAATTAAGGGTATAATAGGTTCATCATTACGCGTTACCCATATAATAATTAAGTCACTTCAAAAATCTTGTTCACGGTACAACATAAATAAAAAAAATATTCAAGGTAATAATTTTAACCCTGTAAAAAAAATATAAAATAACAATTTTCCAGTGAATTAACAAAAGCTTTTTTTGATTACCATCTATATTCCATTAACGTATACCATAAATCACGCATATTATATTATGCCCTCGAGCACCAGCCCATTTTTATTGCACAAAACAAACTATTGCAATTAAAAATCAATTTTGTAGCCATATACAATTTTCAATGAATTTTTTTTTATTTTTACATTTTGTAATAACTAATTACCAAAAAAACGTTAAAATTTAATTTAATTTTAGGGTTATGGGTTCGAAAACGTAACGTGAAAAATTGGCGAATATAAATTTAAATTTTAACCACACCAATATGCAATTTTCATTTTTATCATGTAATGAATTTTTACAAAAAATTAAATTCATTTAATAATTCGGGGAACAACAAATTATATTAAATTCTTGCAATAAAATTTTCCCAACGAAAACATAATTTTTTGTTTTCTTTTGTAAGAAAATATAAATCAAGTTTTTATTTAGGAAAATTTCCTTGTTTTTCATATTTACTCGTTCGTTTGTTCATTTAATTCGGCTGGATTTTCGTGCTGTTGTTCTTGATATATTTTTATTTTCATAATAATTCATTTTTTATTTTTATTTTTTAAAAACAAAACAATAAAATTAAATCAAATAGAAGAAAATATAACAAAAAATCCAAAATCGGATTTGGAATTAATGTAAAACCCGGAAAATGAAACGGGGTGAGAAAGTGGATTTATGCCAAAACAACACAAAACCGAAATAAATAAAAACGGAAGCTTTGTTGATGAGGAGCTTTGCAATAACAATAAAGTATTATTTATTTCAATCTATATTTTAGAGAAAAAAGAAAATTAATTGGGTTCAAGGTCTTCTATAGACTGACTAAAAATTAGACGACTTATCTTTGAGTAATATACATTGGGTTATATTTAATACATAGAAACTGAGAAATAGACTAGTATTGAGCTAATTTTAAACTAAAAACAATCTTATTTTCAAAATGACAATTAAAACATCCCCAGATAACACCGAACTAACAGTCACCATGGGTAAACAAGTCTTGAATGATTCATCGGCTTCTGCGCCACAAATCAGCTGTTCAGGGGAGGCAGCAGATTTTCACACAAAAATATACACCTGATGGCAAAACAAGATAGATCACAAATGGATCACGTAATGATCAACAACAAATTTCACACGTCATTACAAGATGGCAATGAGAAGTGGAGATACTCACAGTGACCACCAGTTACCTGATATTACCTGTGGTAATATCACAGTTCCAAATAAAGCCAGTTGCTGTAAAGCGCACTAAGTCAAATCCTAAGAAATTTAATACCGACAAAGATATTGATACAAGAAACATTTTGCGAAACGCTCAGGCTCAGACTTCAAACCAACGAAGAAGTTATCAGTAAAGAACAATAATGGAAACAAGTGGAAAATCTTATAACAAAACAGCTGCAGGAACCTAGAACACGCGCGCGTTATATTAATGTAAACAATGAGCCATTGGAAAATTTACCAATGTATCACCAATAAGGGATGAATCTGGTCAAATCTTAACAACAGTGGAAACATAATTGAAGAGATGGAAGCAATATTTCAGAGAGAACACCACCAAAAATACATAAATCTTCATATTAACAGCTAGCGGTGTCATTGCTAAAATGAAGAATAACAACGCCTTTAAAACGGACATCATACCAGCTGAAATATTCATAGGGGACATTTCCACAACTATTCAAGTTCTTTAACACTAATAATAATAGAAGTATAGAATTTCGGTAAAATACCGAGAAAATTACCATAACGATCCCCAAGAAAGGGTATATCCCTCCTCAACACAAGAATAAAGGTTTTGGCAATTTTCAGTTTGAACCGGATTTCACCGACAACTAATTCGAAACTTAGGAACGAGCAAGCTGGCTTCAGATCAAGACAAAGTTACACTGATCATATCAATATACAAAACGCATCATCATAGAGCAATCTAATGAATGGAATTCACCAATGGAATACAATATTGACAGCTTTTTGTGAAATGGAATCCCAAAGTAATTAATCGAAATCATAGAAGAGATGTACAAAGATGCAGGCAATCGAATCAATAAAAAGGCAACAAAGTGAATCCTACAACAAAAACCAAGGAGTAAGACACCGATGCGTACTCTAGCCACTTCTGTTCCTAGTAGTATTTGAAAGTGTCTTACCCCCAATGGCATCCAATGGGGTTAACAGAAAAACTGCATGATCTGGATTACGCAGATGCCATATGTCTGCTAACACACAAACACGCCAATATGCAACAAAATATTCAGAAGCTATCTGATCTAGCAAACCAAGACGATGAGGCTAAACACAACAATATCAACACCGATATATATCAAACAAGAGAAAATATAAGGGGTTAATGAATTTGTAAACCTTGGAGAAAAAAGCGAAGTAAGAGAAGTAACGCAATTGCTCACCTTTCAAAATCTATTTAAAATGAACCAAACCAGAGAAACGTTAAATTCAAAGTTTTTCCATGTAAAATACTCATATCCAGTGTAAAGCAACGTTTTGTATTGGGACATATGGTCTCTACTTTTTTAGCATCGAGTTTCTTAGATAGCAACCAGTTCTAAGGGATACTTTTCATGACTGAGATAAAGCCATCAAACGCAGCGGGTTTTCTTGACGACAGATCCTAAACCGCAAATCTTTCAACACAAACGAGAGTGTTTAATCGGAATGTTATGCGTTAGCCGAAATATTTTTAACAAGAGTTTTTTGAAGGATGCTTGTTGTCAGCCCAGCGATACAAGCTTTCTTTAGACACATTTTACGACCAATATATGGCAAACCTAAACAAAATCACTTGAATGAAAGTGATTTCCAGTTTGTACTGTCAAATTTAAAAAAATATTGAACAAGTTGAAGTTAGAAGTTAGAAGTTAGAAGTTAGAAGTTAGAAGTTAGAAGTTAGAAGTTAGAAGTTAGAAGTTAGAAGTTAGAAGTTAGAAGTTAGAAGTTAGAAGTTAGAAGTTAGAAGTTAGAAGTTAGAAGTTAGAAGTTAGAAGTTAGAAGTTAGAAGTTAGAAGTTAGAAGTTAGAAGTTAGAAGTTAGAAGTTAGAAGTTAGAAGTTAGAAGTTAGAAGTTAGAAGTTAGAAGTTAGAAGTTAGAAGTTAGAAGTTAGAAGTTAGAAGTTAGAAGTTAGAAGTTAGAAGTTAGAAGTTAGAAGTTAGAAGTTAGAAGTGAGAAGTTAGAAGTTAGAAGTTAGAAGTTAGAAGTTAGAAGTTAGAAGTTAGAAGTTAGAAGTTAGAAGTTAGAAGTTAGAAGTTAGAAGTTAGAAGTTAGAAGTTAGAAGTTAGAAGTTAGAAGTTAGAAGTTAGAAGTTAGAAGTTAGAAGTTAGAAGTTAGAAGTTAGAAGTTAGAAGTTAGAAGTTAGAAGTTAGAAGTTAGAAGTTAGAAGTTAGAAGTTAGAAGTTAGAAGTTAGAAGTTAGAAGTTAGAAGTTAGAAGTTAGAAGTTAGAAGTTAGAAGTTAGAAGTTAGAAGTTAGAAGTTAGAAGTTAGAAGTTAGAAGTTAGAAGTTAGAAGTTAGAAGTTAGAAGTTAGAAGTTAGAAGTTAGAAGTTAGAAGTTAGAAGTTAGAAGTTAGAAGTTAGAAGTTAGAAGTTAGAAGTTAGAAGTTAGAAGTTAGAAGTTAGAAGTTAGAAGTTAGAAGTTAGAAGTTAGAAGTTAGAAGTTAGAAGTTAGAAGTTAGAAGTTAGAAGTTAGAAGTTAGAAGTTAGAAGTTAGAAGTTAGAAGTTAGAAGTTAGAAGTTAGAAGTTAGAAGTTAGAAGTTAGAAGTTAGAAGTTAGAAGTTAGAAGTTAGAAGTTAGAAGTTAGAAGTTAGAAGTTAGAAGTTAGAAGTTAGAAGTTAGAAGTTAGAAGTTAGAAGTTAGAAGTTAGAAGTTAGAAGTTAGAAGTTAGAAGTTAGAAGTTAGAAGTTAGAAGTTAGAAGTTAGAAGTTAGAAGTTAGAAGTTAGAAGTTAGAAGTTAGAAGTTAGAAGTTAGAAGTTAGAAGTTAGAAGTTAGAAGTTAGAAGTTAGAAGTTAGAAGTTAGAAGTTAGAAGTTAGAAGTTAGAAGTTAGAAGTTAGAAGTTAGAAGTTAGAAGTTAGAAGTTAGAAGTTAGAAGTTAGAAGTTAGAAGTTAGAAGTTAGAAGTTAGAAGTTAGAAGTTAGAAGTTAGAAGTTAGAAGTTAGAAGTTAGAAGTTAGAAGTTAGAAGTTAGAAGTTAGAAGTTAGAAGTTAGAAGTTAGAAGTTAGAAGTTAGAAGTTAGAAGTTAGAAGTTAGAAGTTAGAAGTTAGAAGTTAGAAGTTAGAAGTTAGAAGTTAGAAGTTAGAAGTTAGAAGTTAGAAGTTAGAAGTTAGAAGTTAGAAGTTAGAAGTTAGAAGTTAGAAGTTAGAAGTTAGAAGTTAGAAGTTAGAAGTTAGAAGTTAGAAGTTAGAAGTTAGAAGTTAGAAGTTAGAAGTTAGAAGTTAGAAGTTAGAAGTTAGAAGTTAGAAGTTAGAAGTTAGAAGTTAGAAGTTAGAAGTTAGAAGTTAGAAGTTAGAAGTTAGAAGTTAGAAGTTAGAAGTTAGAAGTTAGAAGTTAGAAGTTAGAAGTTAGAAGTTAGAAGTTAGAAGTTAGAAGTTAGAAGTTAGAAGTTAGAAGTTAGAAGTTAGAAGTTAGAAGTTAGAAGTTAGAAGTTAGAAGTTAGAAGTTAGAAGTTAGAAGTTAGAAGTTAGAAGTTAGAAGTTAGAAGTTAGAAGTTAGAAGTTAGAAGTTAGAAGTTAGAAGTTAGAAGTTAGAAGTTAGAAGTTAGAAGTTAGAAGTTAGAAGTTAGAAGTTAGAAGTTAGAAGTTAGAAGTTAGAAGTTAGAAGTTAGAAGTTAGAAGTTAGAAGTTAGAAGTTAGAAGTTAGAAGTTAGAAGTTAGAAGTTAGAAGTTAGAAGTTAGAAGTTAGAAGTTAGAAGTTAGAAGTTAGAAGTTAGAAGTTAGAAGTTAGAAGTTAGAAGTTAGAAGTTAGAAGTTAGAAGTTAGAAGTTAGAAGTAGAAGTTAGAAGTTAGAAGTTAGAAGTTAGAAGTTAGAAGTTAGAAGTTAGAAGTTAGAAGTTAGAAGTTAGAAGTTAGAAGTTAAAAGTTAGAAGTTAGAAGTTAGAAGTTAGAAGTTAGAAGTTAGAAGTTAGAAGTTAGAAGTTAGAAGTTAGAAGTTAGAAGTTAGAAGTTAGAAGTTAGAAGTTAGAAGTTAGAAGTTAGAAGTTAGAAGTTAGAAGTTAGAAGTTAGAAGTTAGAAGTTAGAAGTTAGAAGTTAGAAGTTAGAAGTTAGAAGTTAGAAGTTAGAAGTTAGAAGTTAGAAGTTAGAAGTTAGAAGTTAGAAGTTAAAAGTTAGAAGTTAGAAGTTAGAAGTTAGAAGTTAAAAGTTAGAAGTTAGAAGTTAGAAGTAAGAAGTTAGAAGTTAGAAGTTAGAAGTTGGAAGTTAGAAGTTAGAAGTTAGAAGTTAGAAGTTAAAAGTTAAAAGTTAGAAGTTAGAAGTTAGAAGTTAGAAGTTAGAAGTTAGAAGTTAGAAGTTAGGAGTTAGAAGTTAGAAGTTAGAAGTTAGAAGTTAGAAGTTAGAAGTTAGAAGTTAGAAGTTAGAAGTTAGAAGTTAGAAGTTAGAAGTTAGAAGTTAGAAGTTAGAAGTTAGAAGTTAGAAGTAGAAGTTAGAAGTTAGAAGTTAGAAGTTAGAAGTTAGAAGTTAGAAGTTAGAAGTTAGAAGTTAGAAGTTAAAAGTTAGAAGTTAGAAGTTAGAAGTTAGAAGTTAGAAGTTAGAAGTTAGAAGTTAGAAGTTAGAAGTTAGAAGTTAGAAGTTAGAAGTTAGAAGTTAGAAGTTAGAAGTTAGAAGTTAGAAGTTAGAAGTTAGAAGTTAGAAGTTAGAAGTTAGAAGTTAGAAGTTAGAAGTTAGAAGTTAGAAGTTAGAAGTTAGAAGTTAGAAGTTAGAAGTTAGAAGTTAGAAGTTAGAAGTTAGAAGTTAGAAGTTAGAAGTTAGAAGTTAGAAGTTAGAAGTTAAAAGTTAGAAGTTAGAAGTTAGAAGTTAGAAGTTAAAAGTTAGAAGTTAGAAGTTAGAAGTAAGAAGTTAGAAGTTAGAAGTTAGAAGTTAGAAGTTAGAAGTTAGAAGTTAGAAGTTAGAAGTTAGAAGTTAAAAGTTAAAAGTTAGAAGTTAGAAGTTAGAAGTTAGAAGTTAGAAGTTAGAAGTTAGGAGTTAGAAGTTAGAAGTTAGAAGTTAGAAGTTAGAAGTTAGAAGTTAGAAGTTAGAAGTTAGAAGTTAGAAGTTAGAAGTTAGAAGTTAGAAGTTAGAAGTTAGAAGTTAGAAGTTAGAAGTTAGAAGTTAGAAGTTAGAAGTTAGAAGTTAGAAGTTAGAAGTTAGAAGTTAGAAGTTAGAAGTTAGAAGTTAGAAGTTAGAAGTTAGAAGTTAGAAGTTAGAAGTTAGAAGTTAGTAGTTAGAAGTTAGAAGTTAGAAGTTAGAAGTTAGAAGTTAGAAGTTAGAAGTTAGAAGTTAGAAGTTAGAAGTTAGAAGTTAGAAGTTAGAAGTTAGAAGTTAGAAGTTAGAAGTTAGAAGTAAGAAGTTAGAAGTTAGAAGTTAGAAGTTAGAAGTTAGAAGTTAGAAGTTAGAAGTTAGAAGTTAGAAGTTAGAAGTTAGAAGTTAGAAGTTAGAAGTTAGAAGTTAGAAGTTAGAAGTTAGAAGTTAGAAGTTAGAAGTTAGAAGTTAGAAGTTAGAAGTTAGAAGTTAGAAGTTAGAAGTTAGAAGTTAGAAGTTAGAAGTTAGAAGTTAGAAG